>OZ007499.1:143760763-144229588 GCA_963931805.1 Microdon myrmicae
TTTCCATCTAATTAGCTCACTGTACGAATGCAACCACAGGCAAAACTGCGAGGGATGTATGGATATCTAGCTCAGTCGTTAAAAATTCAGGCGTTATAGACCGTTTTATGATGGCGGAGTATAAGCGGTACGTGTCCAAATTTTACAAACATCGCAATTTTTGCCGGATGACAATCTGTTGACCTAATCAACTATGTTATTGATCTGCGGACGGCGCCTCTCCGCTGACGTCTCAGTTTCGTTTCTCGTCGTGGACTGCAATTCCGGCGCCAGCCGGGCAAACGATTTGTTCGATTCTCCAATAAATCTGTTGCTATAGTTTCTTAATCACCTTATATTATTTGTTATGCACTAATTTTTTTGTGGCCTTATAGGGTACACTACAATAAATCATGTGCACTATATTTTGTTATTTATCTCCTTTGAACGTGGAGTTCCCGTGGCGACTGCACTGTTCTAAAAAAAAAAAAAAAAATGGGTGGCGAGAGGGCCGACTTTAGCGAGACTAGGACAGATGTGTCCTTCATCTTGTCTCTGACTTCTGGTCATCTTGCGATAACCAGAATCACCCACATCCGTGAGGTTGTTGGGCTCGGTCTCGCGATATCTGAAAAGAAAAGAAAAAAGGGGGGTATCCAGGGATAGTGTAGACAGTGTTGATCCAGGTGTTCGCTAACTACTTGTATAGAGGGATGGTGGGAAAGAAATCGTACAAGACCGGTAGATCTTGGGTGCGGTAGTAAACGCAGATCACGTCTTTGGCTGCGCTTTGGTCGGCGTTTTTTTGTTGTTTTTTTTTTGTTTCGGTAGGAAGGTGGAAATCTTCAAAAGATACCTCTTCACCGATCCAGAGGCATGCCGGGTTTTTACCGACTAAAACCTCCTCCCGCTAGGCACATATTCCCGTTGATCCCGCGGAACTTTCTTTTAGGTATTCCATCGCGGGGCGGGACAGAGTTTACCTGTCACTCCGCTCGTCGCGTCGCAACTGCTGCATCATGTCACATAGAATATCATTTGCTATGGACCATGCCTGTTTTGAAGTCAGCATGTATTCTATTATTCCTCCCGGAGTAACTGTCCGTCTCATATGTCTCTCCAAAATCGTTCGTGCGGTCTCGAATCTCACGCACTCTGTGATTACGTGTTCCCCATTTTCTATTTTGCCTTCGCAATACAAGCAGTATGGGTGATTCACATGCTTATACTTGTGCAAGTACTGCCGAAAGCATCCATGTCCTGATATTAGCTGAGTCAGGTGGTAATTCAGCTTGCCATGTTTTCTTTTCACCCATGTTTCTATATCAGGTATCATGGTGTGGGTCCATCTTCCTTTGGTGGAAGAATCCCAGCTTCGTTGCCATTCTCTTAGGCTTGAGAGCTCTAATTGTGACCGCATTCTCCGACGATTCTCTTGAGAGACCTTATGCAATGCAGCGTTTTCTTTAGCTGCAATGTCAGGTGGCGTCCTCCCGGCCAGAATATTTATAGCTTCTTCGGATACCGTTCGGAATGCACAACATACTCTTAGTGACGCCAGTCTATGTGCGGAGTTCACTCCCCTCATGTACGACTTATACTGTGCGGCTCGTGCCCATATGTGAGCTGCATACATTATAATGAAGGTGTTGACACGGGTTATGAGTTTCCTTATGTGGAGCCGGGGTCCTCCAACATTGGGTAGCCGTCTCGCCAAAACTGTGCATACTCTTGCCGTTTTTTCACTCGTTTTCTTCAGGTGTTCCTTGAAGATCAATCTGTTGTCGAGGGTAACACTAAAATATTCAATATAGAGACTCGATCTGATTGTGTGTCCTTCTATTTCCAAATCAAGGTGTTCAACTTTCTTGCGACTGCTTATTAAAACTGCCTCCGTCTTATGTCCAGCTAGTTTCAGTCCGGCTATATCTAGCCAGCATTTATTGCTCTGGATTGCTTGGGAGCAAATATTCTCCAGGTCATCTAGATGTTTAGCTACGACCACTATTGCCAAATCATCTGCGTATCCAATGATTTTAACCCCCTCCGGTACATTGACCCTGAGCACACCATCATACATTATATTCCATAACAGTGGACCTAATACAGATCCCTGAGGTACACCCACTGTTATTTGATATTCCTGTGGTCCCTCATCTGTATCATACAGCAGTCTTCTATCCGAGAGATAGTTTGTTAGTATACAACGCTTCCAGAATCCGATTCCAATTCACCGAGTTAAACGCATTGTTTACATCTAGTGTCACCACCGCGCAGTATTTCTTTATACCCCCTAGCCATCGTGTTCCAGCTATCGCATTGTGAGCGATGTTGCACACCACAGATAGTGCCTTACCGGTTGATTTTCCTTTCCGGAATCCATACTGCGATTCAGAGAGCCCCGATGTCCCCTTAGTGAATTGTTCCAGGCGAGTGGCAATTATTCGATCAAGCAGTTTTCCTGTCGTGTCCAACATGCACAACGGACGATAAGACGACGGCGCCTATGGATTCTTGACTCCTTTTGGAATAAGCACAAGCCGCTGTTTTTTCCATCGTTTGGGAAATTGTCCTGTTTGAAAGCAGGTTGTGAAGAGACTGCTGAAGACTTCCGGGTTTTTTGTTAAAGCACTCGTCACTACAGCGTTAGGGATACCATCCAGTCCCGGGGTCTTGTTTTTTTTGACAACCCTTGCAGCTTTGGTCGATGTGTATGCTTGTGTTTGTGCCGTCTTGTATTGTGCGTTCGTGTGTGTGGTTTGTTAATAGTAGACCCTATGGGATGGGTCCAGGAATCCTCTATTATAGAGGGGAATGTTGTTGGGAAGGGTGCTTTCTTCAGTTTTATACTGAAGAAGAAATTGTGGGGGTTTGATCCGAAGAGATCGAGAGAGAGAAGGGTCAAGAACGCAAGAGTCCCGTACAAGTGGGTTCTCGCTGTTCTGAATGCTTTCGAGGTACTTATATGCTAATTGAAGCAAGTACTCGTCGATAGGGGTAATGGAGGCGCCTTCGTATAGGTGAGAGTGGGGTAATGACGACCGTCACTTGAATGATTGGTGCATCTTCTGAGGAGTTTCCTTTCAAAAACCCGAAGTCTTTCCATTTGAGCCGAAGATATGCAGGACCATATGGGAAAGGCGTACGATATTCCAGATCGGATTAGCTGCTTATAGCAGAGAAGCTTAACTTTGGTGTCAACTTTGTTCCTCCACTTCAAGATGTTGTGCAGTTGCTTAGACCGACCGAGGCCCTTTGCAGAATGTGGGTCACATGTTTGATGAAATTCATTTTTGGGGTATAAGTGACCCAAGATATTTCATCTTGTCCTGTGGTCTAATCGTTGTATCTCCCATTTTTATTCGAATATTCTGTGAATATCGAGAAGCAGGTTGGGAGTGTTTACTACTCAGAATTATAGCTACTGCTTTGGATGGATTAAGTCGGATTTTCCATCAACTGTAGTACTGACACAGTCCGTCCAAGTGACGGTTGAGTCGATTTGTTGCGAGGTTAGGGCCTTTGGTTGACGTGTACACCAGGACGTCATCCGCGTAGCATATCTGGTTTACTCTCCCGTCCACAGGGCGGGGAATATCGGAGGTGTAAATATTGAATAAGATGGGGCCTAGAATGGAGCCCTGTGGTACGCCTGCAGCGGCGTGAAAAGTTCGGGACAGCTTTCCATTCACTCTAACTTGGAAGGTTCTGTTTCGAACGAACTGGTAGATGATACTACAGGGCGTTCTACTGAGGCCAGTATTTAATAGTTTAAAAGCGAGACCTTCGATCCAAGTCGTATCAAAAGCTTTTTCAATGTCTAGGCTCACCGCAACGGTGGGTTGCTTATGAAAGAGCCGCACGCAGACGTGGTTTTGAAATATGTTGAGAGCCATAGTGGTGCTGTGCGCTCTTCGAAATCCAAATTGGAAATCAGGTATTAGGCGCCTAGTACTGACAAAATTATTTAGTTTCTCGTATATGAATTTTTCATATATTTTGCTGATGCAAGTGAGAAGCGAGATAGGGCGAAAGCTTGGAGGTGATACGTTGGTTTCCCAACTTTTGCTATTGGACAAATAATAGCGTGCCTCTAAGCTTTGGGAAAGTACCCCATGTTGTAAGCATGGTTGAACAGAATGGAGAGCTTTATAAAGAATAAGGCAGAAAGCCTTCGCAACGAGTGGTATGACATGTTGTCGATACCGGGTGACTTCTTAGGGTGTCGAGATTTAACCAGGCTCTGTAGGGTATTTGGTGTGATGAAACCGTGACCATTATCACGTGTGTCATCGAAGTATGCACTGTTAGTTGAGTTAAAGACAACAATTGGCTCGTTGAAGTCGTCCAACTTACTGTGGACCTCTGAACTAATGATTGCATTAGTATCCGGGTCGCCATCTTGGAGAGTAAGTTTGTGATTGTTTTTGAAGGTCTCTCCGATGATATTTGCTTTATTGGTGTCGTTATTGACAACAACACCATTGTGCACGATTGGCCCAGTGATACGGGAAGTGCCATATATCTTTTTAACATTTTTATAAACGTTCTGGTCCATCTGGATACTCTTCAGTTTGTCTTCCAATTGTCGGGTACGATTGTTTTGGATTCTCTGTTTTATCAGTGTACCAATGTTGTGAATAATGGATCGCACTAATGGTTCCCTTTGCGTAAAGCGGTGACGATATCTCATTCTGCAGAGCTTTTTACGCTCCCGGATGAGACGAAGAGTGAAGTCGTCCTGGGGAATCTGATAAGTCTTTTCAAGTTTATACTTCGGGACATGAGTCTCCGAGGTTTCAACTAGAATCTCGTGAAGTCGTTTTGCAGCGTTGTTTATCTCAACCGTCGTTAGGTTCCTGTCAGTGGGAAGAGAGAAATGGTGGAGTTTATCGTTCAATGTAATATTGAAGTTGTCCCAATTTGTCCGCCCATAATCGGGTATGTATCTGATATGAGCCCGGGATGCTCGATAGCCGCGAATGAATGTGGTCACAGCGTTGTGGTCAGATACACCCGCTGAAACTTGAAGAGGAGTGATTTGTGGAAGTAAGTCTTTGGACACAAAAACTATGTCCAGAATTGAGTTACCTCGAGTACCAACCGTAGGTGCGACTATTTCGAAGTTGAGGGCATACGTGCTTGCGGTGTACCATTGGTACAGTTATGTGTCATTTGGGCAAAGACAGAATTGTTCCAGTGGGGATGCCTGGAGTTGAAATCGCCGCCTATGATGAAGGGTGTATCCCCCGAGGTCCTTATTAGTTTGCCGATATCTTCGGGATCAATGGGGCCATTATTGGTTTTATGCGAGTGGTATACGGAGTATATATTCACTCTACCATTATTAGCCAGATGCAGTTCAACTCCAGACACCTCTATGGACTCTAGGTGTGGGAGGTCAATAGCTTCATGGCGAAGTCCGCAATTAACCAGTATACAAGTGCCACCTCCGTTGATTGTGGGTCTGCCAGTGAGGGTTCGATCTCTTCGAATCATAGAGAAGTTTGGGAATACGGGACGGTGACATGGATGCAACCTAGTTTCGGTTACAAGTACCACGTCCGCCCGGTTTTCCTTTATGAAGTCAGAGACTATCATACGCTTGGAATGCGAAACAAGGGAGTTGACATTTATGAGGATAACCTTAATTTTGGAATCCATTGTGGAGGGTATGTCTAGCATATGCAGTGAAAAGGAGGGCCTCCCTCTCAGCCTCGGTTGATAGTTTCTCATATCGGGGTCGAATATCTTCAATCAAGCGGGAGAAACTAAGTAGTTTCTCGAGCATTGAAGATTGCCTCCTCGGAGGCTTTTGCACCGCCGCTTGAATTTGAGGCGTCGTGTTGGCCTTTACGGGGGTCGCTTAGGAACTTGAATATGTTTTTGAGGGGGAAGAGTTGAGAGAGTTTTTATGTTCTTTGCCTGCTGTCCTCTAATCATGTCGGCAAATGTAAATCCATTTTGGATAAGGTTCTGTGTGGCCTGTTTTCCGAAGTCTGACTTGGCTGTTTGCTTAGCTCGAGTCTCCTTGGATCTTTGTATGATTTCTTTATATTTAGGACAATTCCTGTAACTAGCCGGATATCCTTTGTTGCCGCAGTTGCAGCAGGTTGGCAGTGTTATTTCATCCTGCACGTTTGTTGCGGGATCGTATTTTGCTAGCGGTAGTTCGCAGTTGCCAATATCGTGAGATTTTCCGCAACGACCGCAACGGCGACTCATGTTGCAGTTTCGGGACACATGCCCGAAACGTTGGCAACGTCTGCATTGAGGCATTTCTCTGTTGTGAAATACCTCGAAGACAACTTGCTGATGCAGGATTGGAAGCGACTTTGTCCGTATTATGGAATCTATGTCGGTTCCTGGGGCAAGGTGAGGGTGCCATATGTTCAGCTTGCTGTATTTTTGTGGTCTGATGTTCACAAACCGCTGTGGGGGAGAGAATTTTTCGACGTCAATGAATTTGACGTTAGGAAATTTTGCCTCAAGAGCAGTTACGATGTCGTCCTTTTCCCAAGAGGCAGCGGCTCGTTTTAAGAGGATTGTCCTCGACTTTTCGTCGGCCGGAGTGAAGATGTAATAATTCACCTCCTTGGCCTTGAGGTTGTCGTTAACCTTGCGATAGGTTGTGGGGGTAGTAAGTTAGGGTACCAATGTATGGCACAGATTCACTTAAATCCCACAAGGAAATGTAAAACACTTTTTATTTATTTCAAGTGTTTTTTTTTTTTGTATTTTTTTATTTACAGCTTTACCGTCTTTACCGGTATCCTTATTTAACTAGATGAATTTGTAACGCACACAATATACTACTTTACACTCTAAGGAAAGCTTTAAATTAATAACTTTTCGTTTTATTTCGTTAGTCTTTTTATTGACGAACTCTGCGACACGGCCTTCCACTTAGACGATTGAGATGTGACTCATGCGGTAGCGTGACTGCGCGCGATGGTGATTGAATAGCGATTAACTCAACTTAGGAGTGAAATTCATATTTCATTCCACACACAGGACAACCAAAAGAGACCACGCCTCTGCCCCCTCAACCTCACGCCCGTCAACGTGTGAGTAACTTTTGTTAATAGGGTAATTGACGGACATTGAGAATGAGAGAACAGAAACATGATGTGCTGTGATCTCGGGGTAGCTTTGGTTGTGTGTGTTGGTATCAGATGCAGCTACTGACACGACCTCCTGACCCAGTGGTACTGCTATGGTGTAGTCGGAGCGCATTGAACCATGGAATGACAGAAATACGAATGAGGGGAAAACTTAGCTGATATTATTCACCTGCAAAAAGAGATCATTGATCCCAAGCAAATGGGTGATCTGATGGGAAGCCGAAGTGACGCCAAATCGTTTTGTGTCGAAACACAAATATTCTTATGTTCGTCTTAGTGCCGTAGTTATTTTTAAAACAAATTAAATTATAATAAAGAACATTATCTATGAAGGAACCTTCAGTGAGTTTCATTTGTTTACTCTTTGCTCGTGGGTTAAAGTGAATCTCGTGCCATGCGCTGGCAACAATACTTTCAACCCCCACAAGTTTTCCCTATCGTAGGCTATGATTGTGTTTAGGGATGGGCTTAAGGTCTTTGCCTTGAAGTTGGAAATCCCTAGCCGGTTCATGTCATCGACGAAATTTTTTAAATTGAGGTCTCGTGCAAAGACCCCGGGTTGCTGTTTCTTCTTAGAAACAGGTGGCGGTTCCCGACCTCTGGCTGAACAGTGTTGGGAACACAAGCAGCCTTTGGTTTTGGGTTAACTAATGGAGTCGGCCTCGGTGGGCACGGCTCCTGCGGAGGTACGACCTTCACATAAATTGGAGTTATCGCGGGGTTCGACAACTGTTTGGGGACAGATGATGATGATGATAGGGGTGGTGTTGGCAGGCAGCCGGTAGCGACGCGATTATTGGAGGGACCCCCCTCACGGCTTGTTGTTGGGAGCGGCGTTTTTCGCTTTGGTGCCCTAGATGAGTTTGGGGTAGGGACACGCGACTGACCGTCGTCCGTTGAATCGTTAGAGTTGTCGGGGACAATCTCTAACTCCGGCTCGAGGTCTGATTCCGAATCAGTAGCTTCCGAACCGGCACCGAACGGGGACGCGGGTGGGGCAGCCTCCAGTCGTGACGATCTATTTTTTAGGACCGCGCTCTCAGCCCTGAGAGCCTCGAGGTCCTCCTTCAGTCTCTTTATGAGTGCCACCATGCCCTGATCCGGCTGATGGCACACACCACGAGAAGAGCAGATGTCCAGGTCATCCATTTATCAGTCACAAAACATGTGAACAGACAAGCGACAAAGACAAGAAGCGCGCGGAAACAAGGAAAGAAAAAGGAGAAACAAACAGAAATCAACAAACAAAACCAACAAAGAAAAGCCAACAAACGAAAAAGGAAGAAAAAACCAACAAACGGAGTAGAAACAAAAATCAACAAACGAAATAGAAACAAAAAACCCACAACGAAAAAGAAACAAAAACAAAAGGAAGAGAAACAAGGTAAACCTAGTCGCGAGGTTTTTTTTTTTTTTTTTTTTTGTTTTTTTTTTTTTTTTAGTATAATAGTTTTATTATTATGATTATTATATTAATTTTTATTATTATTATATTAATTTTTATTTAAATTTTTGGATTTCCTTTATTATCTAATTGTCAGTATAATTTTGATTGCGTGTATGAAGTATGTAACCAGCTAAGCTGTCTTGATTTTGAACGTCAGTGGTCTTCGAATCGGCTACTAATGACGTCGTATGTTACTTTGTCTTCAGTATTTCCCCGATGGGTATGCCGATGTCTTGTCTCGTATGGTATGCGATGTCTTGATATCTTGAGTATGACTGCACTGTTCTGTCGATGTGCCCGCCTTATATAGGTCCGTAGACGTCGTCTTGTTCACCCGTTTCCTGAGTGCCGTTTTCATTGTTGGCTTCCTGGGATCAGCGCGCCACTGTTCGTTGTTTTCCAAGAACTTGTGTACTGGCGCTTGTCATACCTTTCCCGGCAATTCACGTCGACGTGATGCATCGCCAACAGTATCCCTCGTAATGCGAAGCACACCCTCATGTGACGGCCATGTCATCACTCGAACCAACACTTTGACTTGGCGTCTTGGTCTTCGCAGTGCTCTCCATGTCGTCCTCACGCCCAGGACTCTAGTCCTTCCGTCGGGTGCCGGATACACAGCTTGTACTTCTCCACGGGGCAAGTGACGAATCCACCACCTGGACTATATCTTCAACTTGTGTGTCGGTGGTATTGTGGGGGTATATCACTTGGAGAACCAACCCACAATTCCTAACTTCGACCGCTAACAACGCGCCACCATAACCCAACCTGTAATCCATTCGCAAACATGGAAAGAACAAGAACTTACCAAGAATCCTTTTCCCAAGCTGTAATAAATGCATATTCAAATTTACAACGGAATACTAATCATCTCCCCCAACTACATCAAACCGCATATAATTTTTCCCAAAAACCACTTCGGTTAAATTCCTATTTAAATTATATTTCTTGCTTGCAACCAAGCAGTTCTAATTACCCCCAAAAATCATTCCGACTCACTTCCTTATTATTTATTGGCCTGTAGGAACCCGGAAGTACACGACCTCACCGACTCGACTCCGCCATCGTTCCCTGTCCTGTGCGCTCTCCTTCCACGCTTGACCATTCGATCCGACCTCCTCTAGGTCAAACCTAACATTGTTCTGCTATCTCCGTCGCGGGCGTCCGGCCGGTCTCTTTCCCGTTGGTCTACCGTCAAGAATTCTATGCACGGTCCTATCGTTGCCCATTCGCGCCACGTGTCCGGCCCATCTTAATCTTCGCGACTTGATTACTCTCACTATTGTAGGTTTGCGATATAGCTCTTCCAATTCGTGGTTATGGAGTTTCCTCCATTCCCCTGCCTCCTCGTCATATTTACCACCAAAGATATCCCTTAGTTCTTTATTCTCGAATACGCGGAATTTGTTTTCTTCCCGTTTTGTGAGAGTTTTGATTGATTTCTTAAATCCCAATACCCTTTGAGCTGTTTGTTTGATTGTGTCTCTGATCGATGCCCACTTAGTGTCCACACTATTAGCTTCCTCTTCCTCACTGCTTCCATTCTCTAGAATGCTAAATCTCACTTCCTGCTTAAACTATTCCGTCGCTTGTAACCAAGCAACATTTCATCATCATCATCATCGGCACTACAACCGGGAACCGATCTTGGCCTTATTTAGCAACTCCTGAGGCTCGTTAAATTTTCCATAACGATTTGTTATTTTCCGGGCAAGGTCGTTAGTCTTGCGCCGGGGGCTCCCCGACGGGGAATTAACCCCGGTCTCTCGTGAGACAGACGGGTATACTAACCACTATACTATCGAGAAGCCCCAAGCAACATTTAGTTTCCCCGAAAATCATTGCGGCTCCCATCCTACCCAATACCAATTCTCCTTACCGGCAAGTCACCAGCACGATGCGTTGCATTTCCGCGAAACAACCATTCCTTTGTCTAACCGACAACTCATGCCCATACTTGGTCGTATTTCCAAACCAATTTCCTCTTACACATAGCAACCGAGGAATCTAGCTCAGCCTGTACGGCAGTAATGCGCTGGAACTAAATTCCCTATGCACGCATAGCCACCCCTTTCAAGTTTCTAGGAAGCGGCAGCGAGTTATTCAGCTATGACTCCACCGCCACGACACGATGAGTGGACTCTTGCCCATTTCCAGTCAGTCGCTTTACAACCACCGCCGCGCGCACACACTATAGTCAGATTTTAACTGTACAACCACGTGCACGTGTCGGGGACGTTGCGTTGTCGGAGTCACTAGAGTCGATTATGTTAAGTGATCCAAATACCACAGAAGAAGATGATTTACGTCTACAATTCAAATGAGTTACACCAAAGATGCCGTTGGCCGCATCGGAAATAGCTATGTTTCCATTGGTGAAAGCGAATGTCCTCTACGAAGGAAATAATGCCATAAAAGGGGTGATAGAAAGCACAATAGACATATCGGGAATACCTGCCCACGAATACCAGTCAGCAGATTCCATCGGAATTGTAGTGTCAAACAGTGATGACGATGTCGAGCCGATGTCGAAGTCGGATGAATTATCGGTATCCGCAAACGACACATGTGAAATAAGATTCAATCCTCGGGATGTGCGAAATACTCCAAAAAAGACTTCGCTTCGTGCATTGGCACACTACTCCGAAAATATCGGTGAAAGTAATTTCATAATATCGGTGGCCTCGATACAAGGCGCACAACTATATATATACAATGAACTAATTGTTCATAGATCGCAAAACATACGTTTCGTTCGATCTTCTTGTGAGAAACGTGCAGTTCACAGAGATCAATTAACCGATTATCGCAACAAGGGTGTCATCCAAAACCTGTACGAAGGCTTTTCTAAAATTTTGTGTGGGCCCTTCTATACTAAAGAAAGGCATCATCGCAACAAAGTTCGGTGGACGGTTTACGCAGCGGAGTACGTTTGCCTTACGAAGACGGTTCATTTAGAACTAGTAGGTGGATTCGCCACCGAGGATTTTCTCGCAAGCCTAAAGCGCTTCTTTTCAGGACGGGAAAAATCAGTCGAGATATATTATGATAATGGAACGAACTTTGTCGGAGCTAAAAACGACCTCCATCAGCTCTATAATTTGCTCAAACGGCATCAAAAAGCCGTATTTAGTTTTCGTATTGGTCAAAGAATTGATTGGCACTTCATTGCGCCAACAGCTCCTCACTTGCTTACTTATGACGTATATTATCGAAGTTGAGGCGATATTAAATTCCCCTTCCATACCACCCATGTCCTTCTCCTATCCAAATAATCTTGAACCTTTCACTCCTGCCCATTTCTTAGTGAGTAGCCCTTTAGATTCTTTCCCACAATTCGACTTCACAGGTACGCCAGTTAGTCGCATATCCGCCTGGCACCACGCTCAACAATTGAGGCAGCATCTTTGGAAGCGTAGGCGCAAAGAATCCCTACAACAGCTGATTCGATTCTGTCGCTCCCGGCGCCCAGAGGTTCGGCTGACGGAAGGAGCACTAATGCTCGTTTTTGAAATTGTTCCTGCTTACATGGCCAAACGGAAAACTTATAATCTACAGAAGATCATACTTATGTTATATACAACCATTTTCAATTGATTCGTTCAACTTACGAATTACAATATTTTCCGACTTAAGGTCGAAAAGATGTAAAATTAAACGGAGCAGACAGCAAAAGTTGCAACTGTATTCTGGATCGGGTTGTTATTTCCTCTCCAAAATCATCGAACTTACAGATACAATATTCGTCGATTTGCAAAAGAAAGAGAACCACATATCATTATCGCACATATATCATCGTACGACTACAGCATATGCTCCAAATGAATAAGATGTCACGATCCGCTTCTTAACATTAGTTCGTCCACATCATCGTGTACTTCTACTACATGTTTTCGTCAATGGGACCCAATTAACAAATTTACTTATGGAAAAAATACATGATAACAAGTCAATTGGTCTAGTTCATCCTGATTCGATTTCATATGATCACAATAGCTGCGAAAGATTGCAATTGATAAGCAACTTTTATCGGAAAACGTATAACACAGTTAAGACGTCACCTGCTTTATCAAAGCGAACTAGCGATGTAAATAAATGTTTTCCCATCAACTATCCTGCCGAAGACGAAGGCTCTACAACCCGTTTGAACCTGACGCTTCAAGGCGGGCGTCATGTCGCAGCCTGGATTGACTCAACATACATACAACGATACACACTGACCGAGTGCGGACGTGTTTTCGATTCGCCGATCGAGATAAATGTAAAAGTTGCTTTTATGAGTCGCGAGTGAAATTTGAAATAATAAGACTATTTATAAATAAATCAATTCTAGTGATAAAACAGTCAAAACAAAGTTATTATACATAAATATAAACAAATAAAAGAGAACGAAGCCACGTATTTTGACAGCCAAAACAAACACAGTTTAATACTAACCAACTGTGAGAGTGTATGTGAGCACGTGTTTAGCGAAAAAAAGGAAAAAAAAATTAAAGTAAAAGAAAAAAAAAAAACAAAAACAATAAATATAAACAAAAGGAACTAAATACATATCGTGAAATTACAAAGAGAAGCCTAATAACTGGTTTACAACAAAGATTGGCCAGCTATCTTGGATGCAACAAGCTAGGTGTACTGACCCTCAGCATGCAGAATGGCAGACAGAAAACAAAATATCAAAAAATTGAAACCAAAGTCCGCGTTAATAAAACGCCCCGCGAGCTCGCCACTAACACCAGCGACAACAAAAGTCAACAAGTCAAACGAGGCAAACAGACTTGCTCGAAAAGGCGCAAAAAATGGAAGAGGACAATACATTCCCCCCGGTTCCATATAATGACGGCCATGTGACCAATAACATGTTTGCATGTTTAGCGACTACAGAGACTGAAGGCGAGGAGGATGAAATCAGCGATCTTGAATCGAGGCTAGCCCGAGCAAGGGCGCAATTAGCTGAGAAGTGTCGCAGGAAAAAGGAATTGGCAGAAAAGGAGCAGCTAATGGTAAAACAACAGCAGCAGAAAAATCAGCAACAATGTGCACAACAGAAGCTTAGCCAACAAAAAGGATGTCCACCGCAAGAGATTACACAACAACAACCACAACAAGAGCAACAGGCAGCAAAAAGGAAAGCGAAGATGCCACCCATCAACACTACATATATGGATTGTAACGAACTGGTAAGTCTATGTAAGCTTTCTATTGGGGAGGATTTTTCAATTAAAAGACTGACAGGGAACAGGTTTGCCATACAGACAAATTCGGTTGAGGACTTCGAAAAAATGAAAAATGTGCTAAAAAGGGCCACCGCGGAATTTTACACCTACACCCCGAAAGAAGTAAAGAATATAACGGTTCTACTAAAAGGCGTAGACCCTGAAACAGAACCGGAAGTCCTATTACAAACGCTACGAGAGCTTAACTGTAATGATATTGAGTTTATCGCGGTAAAACCTTTCAATACAGCTAGGGCTAGACGGGAGAATCGTAAATTACCATTCTTCCTGGTGCAGCTGGGCCCTGGGAGCAACATTGGGGGACTTAGGAAAATCACTATCCTGAACCATCAAATTGTCACATGGGACAAATTGAAAAAAGGCAGAGATATAATCCAATGTCTTCGCTGCCAAAGGTTCGGGCACTCAGCAGCAAATTGCGAAATGCAGTATCGATGCGTAAGATGTGGACAGGACCACAGCGCAGAACAATGCACGTTAGGTAAAGAAAGGGTAGACGACAGATCTCTTCTAAAGTGTGCAGTTTGTAAGAGTGACGGACACCCCACTAATTATCGAGGCTGTCCTAAGTTCTCCGAACTACAGGAAAAAAAGTTTTCACAGCAACGAAAATTAGAACGCCCGATAGTTCAAGGCCGACCAGCACTAAATGTAACACCCCAGTTCTCGTATGCTCAAGTAACAGCCGGTAGGAGAAACAAGCCACAACCCGCCACACGGGCACCGTCGCAACATACTGTGCCTCCAGAAACAGTAACACTAGCAGATGTGCTCACAACCTTGCTCGCTATTCAGACGCAGATGACACAAATGCAAAAACAAATAAAGGACCAGGACACTAGACTAGACTGGGTCTATTCGCAGTTGTCTAGCCAACCGTCAATATAAACCCCCCAACAGAAGGCACAATTAAGGCTTTAGTCGTGAATGTAAATTCACTTATCAGAATCGAGAGAAGAGCTGCTCTCTTTAAACTGTTGCAAGACGAAACTCCTGACGTGCTTCTGGCTAGCGAAACTAAGCTGAATCAGAGGCATAAACTATGTCACACAAACTACGACATTATACGAAGAGACCAACCCAACTCCACACAATGAGGAGGGGTGGCAATCTTTGTTAAAAAAGAACTTCAACATAAGGTAATATATAGTGATGAGATGCGCACATTTCGGGTGCTTGAAGCGTGCATCATTCGCATACCTCTTCGACAAGTTAGGGGGATGTATGTGATATCTGCCTACGCACCAGAAGCACATCAACAAAATCAATTTATAGTGGAGCTAGAGACTCTTTTCCGATGTTTACAACTTCTCTCTGAAGGGAACTATTACATCGTAGGTGGCGATTTGAATGCTAAACACCCAAATTGGAGAAATAGCATATCCAACACGAAAGGAAATCAACTAGCAGGTTGGCTAGATCAAGACCACATTGAATATAAGGCTAACCTGCTAGCTACAGAATATCCTTCTTTCCCCAGAGGGGGATCGTTCCTCGATATTATGCTTATTGACACACGACTTAAACATACACATACTAACAGACAAAATATAAACTGCCTACGCACAATTGAATATGACAGCGAACATTGTGCATTATCGATCGTGATAAAAACACCAAGCGAAGTTGTGGAACTCGGTAAATGTATGATACCGCAACCCTATAACTATGGGGGTATGTGATGGACGCGTTTCACGAGAACCTTAACAACAGAAATTCGCTTAAAAGATATTAACCCTCCTACCAACAGAAACATACCCAACGATGATATCGACAAATACATACAAAAAATGGACGAAACCATAAAACAAACTATGGACAAAACAATACCAAAAACCACACCTACGGACAACATGAACATGTACCGAAACGTCACAATAAACGCACTCCACAGAAAAAAAAGTAGACTTTTGTCTCAACTAGAACTACGGTACAGACGATTTATTGATAGGCATGACCAGGAGATAATATCACTGAAGTCCAGATTAAAAAATCTCCAACAGCTGATAAAAGCCAACTATAGGCTATCAGCAAATTTGTATTGGAACAACAAAGTTCGGGCGGTAAAATCCAACAACCCCAGTATGTTCCCGCAAATTAATAAAATATTTAGACGGAGTAATGAAAACGAGATTCAGATACAAATACCACGAACTGATGAAAACCAATGCATGCTGGCAAATATAGGCATAGACACAAACAACGCCATCCTAAATGACGAAGTTTTTGTGTTTGAAGATCCCCTGGAAAAAGTGAATGTTGTAGGGGCCGTCTTTCAAGAACTGTACAAGGCAAATGAAGTAAAACCCCGCAACCATGACTTGGAGGATAAAGTTCTACTAAATTATCGTCATCTTCGAAAGACATTTCACAGTGGCGATCAGAAAACCATGGTTTTATTGAATTCAGTAATGAAAATACGGCAAACGCCGAGATCACTGTCGAAAGCGCCAACAGCCTTTTGATCACTAGTGAAGACATCCATGGCGTCTTTGCATCATTCAGAAACAAAAAATCAGTTGGAATCGATGGAGTACCCAATATAGTACTCAAACATCTTCCTCCAATCGCAATGGACATATATGCAGTCTTGTTTAACAACGCTCTGAACAACGCACACTATCCAGTACGTTGGAAAACGGCCATCATCCAACCGTTACCAAAAAGAGGGAAAGACAGAACAAACCCAAAAAATCTGCGATCGATCAGTAAAGTATTCGAAAAAGTTCTAAACAAGGCTCTACTTAAATGGGTTGAGGACAATAATATTATTCCAAATAACCAGTTTGGTTTTAAAGCTGGTCATGAAACCACACATGCCGCAGCTAAAGTGGTTTCAGACATTCAGTGGAATAAAAATCTGAAACACTGCACAGGTGCCTGTTTGATTGACTTGGAGAGGGCCTTCGACACCGTTTGGCTAGAAGGGTTATACAACAAGCTAATGAGACTAGGCATTCATAAACCACTACTGTATATACTATACGACATGTTGAATGAAAGGAAATTCGTCGTCAAAAGTGGCAATGTGACCTCCAACATTACTTAGAATATAGTAAACAGTCTGCAACAGGGAGCGGTGTTATCTCCGATCCTTTTTAATATTTACACTAGCGACCTGGTAAGGTCTCTTCATCAGGCTATTGCGTATGCAGACGATCTGATAATATATAGAACAGCTCCAAAAATTGAAATCATTAACGGATTATTACAAGGGGATTTCAATGATGTTCAGCGATACTGCGACAACTGGAAACTCAAAATCAATATCCAGAAGTGTGAAACCATCCTCTTTAGAACATCACTGGCTGAAGCCACCAGGGACACCAGGAAAAACTGGCGAAAGCTAGCTATTATGGGACCACGCCAACAAACACTGGAAACCAAAACTGTAGTCAAATACTTACGCATCTGGTTGGATCAGTATCTATATTTTAACAAACATGTGGAAGCTGCCCTAGACAGGGCAAAGAAAGCTTACGCTATGACAAGAAGACTGTTAAGTAAGTTAAATTTTAAGAAAAAAAAACAAAAAAAAAATTGACAAGTTTTTCAAATTTTTCTTTGTCTTTCAAATAATTATAAGTATTGCCACAAAGTTCTGTCGCCGAAAGGCAAATTATACAAATGTTAAGTAATGTTTAGCTTAGAGCGTCTGCGAAGGACCAGTAAGTTATTATATAAGATAATTAAGCTAGAATTTAAGCATTTTTTGTCTAGCCTTTAATTTAGAAATTAAGAATATAAAAAGAAAAATAAAAAATGTTGTAAAAATGACAAGAAGACTGTTTCATAGTAGTCAACTTGACAGCAGAGTTAAAGTTATATGCTACATGGCTCTCATCAGACCGATGATCATATATGGATGCCCAGTGTGGTTTAATGTGGGACCTAACTTAATGGAAAAGATTCGGATTTTTGAGAGGCAATGCCTCAGGACGTGTTTTAACTTACATCGGACTCCTGAATCCGATCACAAAATATACTATCCCAATGAAGCGCTGTACAGTGGGGCCAATATAAACAGAGTGGATAACTTTATGATCAAGCTGATCCGAGGGCATATTGCGAGTTCAATGAGCTCACAGAACGATTTGATTTTTGGTGCATATTACCCAAACAAACGTCAGAGGTAAGATAGTTGAAAAAGTTAAAGAATTTAAATATCTGGGAACGATACTGACGGCCAGTAACGAAATGTCGAAGGAAATTAACAAAAGACTACATTCCGGCAACGCTAGTTGCCACGCAGTCAGTAAACTGCTGAAATCCAGACTGCTGTCACGTAACATAAAGCTCCGTGTCTATGGAACCATAATCATGCCGATTGTTGTATATGGATGCGAAACATGGGCTCTCACAAAACGGGACGAAAACAAATTCCGCGTATTCGAGAATACAATTTTGAGGGGTATCTTTGGAGGTAAATATGACGAGGAGGCAGGACAATGGAGGAAACTCCATAATCACGAATTGGAAGAGCTATATCGAAAACCTACAAAAGTGAGAGTAATCAAGTCGCGAAGATTAAGATGGGCAGACACGTGGCGCGAATGGGCAACGATAGTACCGTGCATAGAATTTTTGACGGTAGACCAACGGGAAAGAGACCGACAGGACGGCCGCGGCGGAGATGGGAGGACAATGTTAGGTTTGACCTTGAGGAGATCGGATCGAATGGTCAAGCGTGGAAGGAGAGTGCCCAGGACAGGGAACAATGGCGAAGCCGGGTCGGTGAGGTCATGAACTTCCGGGTTCCTACAGGCCAATAAAAAATAATAATAAACAATAATAATAATTACCCAAACCAAATGGATACGTCGCAATGGCTTTATTCCACCAGAAGCATTCCTTAGTCTTGACATGAACGGCCTCATACAAAATGAATCCGCTATACCGTTGATTTATCACGTGCGTCGGTCGGGTATAGAAAAACGAATATGTTATAATCGAGAGGTTGCGCACACTAATGAAGAGAGCGTGCAGTTCTGTACGGCAGTAGCACAGAAAGACCGAAAAGACACGAATAAGCAACACCAGAGATTTTGGTGGCTGAGTGGCAATTAAAAACCTGTTTCCTTATAAAACTAAAGCAATAATAATAGTAATAATTAAAAAAAAAAAAAACAAACTCCGACAAACAACGGAAAGCTTACATAGATTTAGCATTTCGAAAAATTAGTTTTGATGTTAGGTTTAGAATAGAGTTAAGTTAAAAAAAAAAAAAAAAAAAATCTATTGATAGTTTAGTATTTAAGTTAGATATAAGGTAAACACAATAACAAAAACAACGTTTTTTCTGTTCTGTTCTTCATTGACTCAACATATTTATTGTAGTTTTTAGATAATTTAATTTATACTTTTAGTATTAATTCGTTATATTTGTTTTTGTTATTAATTGTTAACTATTAATTCGTTATATTTTTGTAATTACCTGCATGTTTGGCAGCACTGTTTGTGTTCGTTCCTGCCATTTTTGTTATTTAGTTTTTAGTGTCATTGTTATGTAAATTAGTGTAGTCTAGTTTTTTCGTTCGCTGAAGCCAACAATAGTTTTCGTTCGTAAAAATAGTTTGGAGTTTAGTGGAAGTTAATTGAATTGTCGTTTATTCGTTATTCGTTGTAAAATATATATCAGTTTGAAAGGAAGTCGATTTCGTTCGTTTTCTTGTATTTTACAAATATTTCGTCGTCGCTCGTTCCCGGTAAATGCACCGGGACTCAACACAGTCCTTTCTCTTCTTCTTCTTCTTCTTCTTCTTCTTCTTCTTCTAGTGTGCATATCCTTTATTTTTTTTCCGGAGTGCCTATCCCTTCTTCTTCTTCTTCCGGTGTGCCTACACCTTCCGTGATCACCGACTCCATTTGCTTCAATTTCGTGGCGACATTCTCCCTTGATAGTCGTCAATCAAAGAATAGGAATCAGTTGATGTTCCAAGTCAACTTTCTACTTACATATAAACATAGACAATTATTCTTCAGCTGAACTAAACGAATGCGGAGTGTTCTGTCTAATCACGTGTTTCTTTGTCATCTTAATATACAGAAATTCAAAACAAATTTATACCGGTGCCGCCTCTCCTTACCCTCACCTCCTGTTCCGCAAACACGACGCTTTCCTATTTCAGGGACACTTCAAACCCCGTTGGGTGTGGGTGGTTGTATATAAAAAAATGTAACTAAAAAAAAACGCAAGACCAACTACCAGCCAATGGTGTAACGACTGACAAAATTATGACGTTATTACACCATGATCCCTCATGGTATGAGAAGTGCAAGTCCGTTTCCCAAAGTCTGTACACCCAGTGAAAGATGATTTGAACTGAACTGCTGGGGTCAAATTACGAGCTGCAGTAATTGAGTTTATATTAAACGCCTTACATTAATTATTTTTCATTTCGAAGAGAATTCGTTAACTCCCCAAACGCAGGCAGTTATCCACTCGTTCCCGTTCACCTCCAGTATCCTTAATTTCCTGTGAGCAGCGTAAATCGAATAAATAGCTTTTAAAACGATTTCCGGGATGAACTGGTCGAATAAAAATTTATATATCCCCAAAAGTACATTTCGTTCATAGATATCAATTTTCGAACTTCCCCAAACCATAAATTTAATTTTAACTTTGGAACTGTTCGCTCCAGGACTCTACTTGAATGCATTGCACCATACTATGGGCACGCTCACCAAACCATCGTCTGGTGTGGATGTATATGAAACGTCTGAGTTTATGATCTTACGACACGTAATAACGAAACGTTTCGAACGCCACAAATAATCTGGTAATTTGGACACAAGTGAATCGAGGCTGATAAAACTTTTCACTCCCGTTTTCGTTTCATCATCAAAACGGAGGATTGAACAAAAATCATAGAAGCAGGACCAGCAAAACCGACCAATCCGATCGTTCATTCATGATGTGAAGGACATACGATGCAAGCACAATACTTTGAAGGATTCGATGCATGTCTTGCAAAGTTTCTCTGGGCCCAACCAAGTGACGTCAATTGGAAAATAAATCTCTGAACCAAGAGAATAGGTGTAATGAAAAGAACCATTGGGACAATTGAAGGTGCTTGTTGTGCATGAGAGCTCCACTCGGAGCCATAATATACTTGTCTGTTGTAGTTTCAATATTTTAATGATTACCCTGGTAAAGTTGATGCACTTGGCATTGCTCAACCAATTGAGATGAGAAGCCAACGAAGAATTAGCTAGTTTTGCAACAAAAGTGGGGTAATTATTAGCTATTTGTATTGAATTGCTATTAGAACTCCTTGTGCTTGATATTCCTTACGTCTTTGACTCATTTGAGTGTCGGAGTTTCAGTAGTTGTACTCGATAACGACTTCTAAAGACAAAAGTGCACACAGATTTATTTCTAACAAAAACTCGCAGTGTACCACTACGAGGAAGAATAGGGAAAGAACTTCTTAGCGGTAATATGGTTCTCAACGTTTACAGGGTACTTATAGTTATGAATGCAGTTGTTCGACCAGTGTATGTTATTCCAGCGAAGTTTTTGATGTGTAACATGTTTACCTGCAGTCGCTGGAGAACTTTGACACTACATATTTTATAGCATTCTACTACTCGTATGTCCTGCAACCCAGAAAATATGTACACGTACATTCTTAGAGTTTATCAACTTAGAAGTTCTTACACTAGCTCGCGTGATAAATTAAAGATGTGCTCTTTTTAGATGCATACTATGCGATAGGGTTGTAAAGAGTAATGATTTTCAAGTTATAGCATAATCAAGCTGCGAACGTCATCTGTGGCGTTCTATGATGCTGAGTAAAAGAAACGGGTGTAGTATTATTCCTCTGCACACAAATCTTCGAAACAAAGGGTTCGAACACTTGAAGCAGTCAAATGATATTTTATGTGCTTCGAAGGACAATGAAGAATGGCTATTAACAATAAATCAAAATACATTAACAAATGTGCCGGAAGCAGTGAAAAATTATTGGAAACTGTATTCTAAGCGCCTCCGGTTCAATCGCAATATTGGCGTAATTTTTAATTTATCTAGACGACAGTGCCAAAAACGAAAAACGAAAAAAGAAACTGTCTAGCAAAACAACCACGTTTAACCCACAACGCCAGTCGACCCGGAGCTTTAGTAGCCGCATGTAGTGTCGTGTACTAGTTCGGAGACTTATAAAACCTTGCAAAATAAATTCCATGATTGGCAAACGGTCTAGATCACCAAATACTGGGAAAAACCATATGTCCTCGGAGTGAAAGCGAAATTACAAAAAAAAAAAAATGGTTTCGCAAAGGAAATACACAACGGCAAATTCCTGAAGCCCACCCCAATGTCTGCCCTATAGTGAAAATGACAGTGAAATAATGGCCGCAATTGTGTCACCGGAAAATCAAAATCAAAAAATTAACCTGTGGCGGTTCTCTTGAACGTCACTGCTCAGCTGCCCATTAACCATGCGAAAACTTCCAACATTGTGCATCCAAAAACAATATAAAACAAGTATTGTGGCAGTTCCATTGAACGCCACTACTTACCTTACAACCTATGATGAAAAAACGGTTTCCTAAAACACATAAAAACATGTACTTACCTTCCATAGTTGTACCAACTATCTTCAGAAATACTTTAAATCAATAGTTCTCGCTGACGTAAACTTCCACCAGCAATAATAAGTATTTTCCACAAGGAAAAGCAATTTGGTTGCACCATCCAGCAACCAACATTACCCGAACCCTATCAATGAGATATTTCCTAACGAGTCTGCCACACACGTGCAGGAGATATTTCTTCTTTTCCTTTCTTTGATCTATGCCCACATCGGTCGGTCATCCGATCGACAAATACATGATGGCATACGGTTGACCGCCCAAGGAAGTCGAGTTCTCAAAAATGGAAAATTACCAGCGAGAATTCGACTGCTTGGAGACGCTGCCAAGATGTGCACGATCAGCATAAATTCTGTACGCAGTTGCTGATCGTGTAAACACAAAATATCTACGTCGAGATAGTTGCACCAGCTGCAACCATGCCAGCTAATGTTCCCCTTATGGATTCGGTTAATCCACGGTCCGCATACTTGTGGACACACAGCATGAGCAGGAGAAGCGATCATCGTGTGGCTGTTTCGCGCCCTTTGTGCTGATGCAAAGAAAATCATCCCTTGTCGGGCACCGAAGTGGTGAATAAAAATTTGCTGTACTGTCGTCTTCGGTGACCTGATCAACCGCGATACGGATTCCGTGGAGGCAAGTCGGGCCTCCACGTTAAACAAATCGAGAGTCTGAGCAACAACCGTCGGTGGACGAACGTACTGAGGAAAATAAGTAAATTGAAACACAGTGTTTACCTTATCAGTGCCTACCTTTGTAAAATATTTTAACAACTATTCTAACTAGAACAAAGTAAATTGAAATACAGTGTTTACTTTATTTAATCAGATTTAAATACAGTGCCTACCTTTGTGAAATATTTTAACAATTATACAAAATAAAAACAAGTATAGCAACGATGTGTAAAAGGAATGAAAGTGTGTTTTAATCTCATCCGACTCATTTGAATTGACTACAATCGGGAAGTGCATTGCTCACCATTGGAATTCCTGGACGTTTATCCTTTTGCTGCTTCTTCGTCAGTTGATCCGCCTTTATTAATGATGTCTCGTTTCATTGCATTACGATAGACGCGAATATAGTGATATAGAAAAGCCCATCGACAAGATGCTCAGTATAATCCGTGCGTCTCGAAGCAGCGATCGTTTACAGAAGTAAAAGGTTTCAAACTGTAGAACAAAATCCACGGCAGTGCGTTCCACAATTCGATCTTCAGCTCCATCAATAACAAGCCGATACCGGAACTTTTACCCCACATTGGTGACAACCAACGGGGCAACAGCGTGGGATAGGCGTAGAATCCCTGCCAACGACGGCACACATACGTCCTACCCATAAACCTCCCACCAACTTCTACCAAATTGCAGTGATTACGTGCGTAGTTTAATGAAAACCCCGAATGTGTCAGATTATTCTATCGGAAAACTTTCGATTGGCACAAAAAATATGTGCGAGTCACTAAATTTATACAATTCCGGGAATAAAAAGTTAAAAAATGAAAAATGTCAATTCTTTTGTCACAATCTTAAAAGAGAAAATGTTTTTAAAACTGTTTTGTTTGGTTTGGGCAAAGTAGATGCCGCTGAACTTTAAAATGGACTTATTCATCGCGGCCTCAAATTATACCGAACAAATATGAGCATTATACATATACAATATACATTGTTTCCTTTCAAAGTGAATCTGTAAAACTCTTTGAAATAAAAAACAAATTTACGATCTATTTTCCATACGCAAGTGCGATGTTGTTATCAAAAAAAGCCAAAGAACATATTGCACTCATTATTTGGAGATGAAAGCGAGAGTGACAGTCAAATCCAATCAGACTACATCTCGCTCTCACGATATGCAAAGTACTGGTTCAACAGATGTCACACATATAACTAACGTAATGATTTTTAGTGATTTCTCCGCTTTACCTCAAAGAAGTTCGCAGAGAGGAATGGTCTCCATCCCCAGGAAAAATGCGTGGGAGAGTCCAATGGAAGTGCCATCAAACAGCAGCTGCAGCGACAACGCGGATAACATCGATCTATTCACGATGAAAGAACTTACTATGGAAACGATCTCCAAACTAAGCTCATGCAAAACTAATGTAGAACTGTGGCGGATCAGCACAAACCACAACCTCCACGCAGTCGCCCCAAGCAAAGACTCACACCGAGAGTGGCCTTCGACTGATTAAGTCAAGCGGACTCTCGGCCACCCCCACACACGAAAGGAAGCCACGGCTGAATTGGCGTGGATTCGACGCAGCACTACGTGGATCACGATCACACCTGAAACGGGAACCGACGCCGGGTTTTCCCCTCCAATTCCATGTGACATATACCACATCTGAGGATAATTGGCGGGAATATGGCTTTACATTGGCCGCCACCGCGACCGGACGTGTGCCTTTGTAGACCCAACCCAAATAGACTTCGCCAGACATCGAACGCCCGCGCAGCCTACGGAGGACACAGAAGACCTAATCTCCGCGGCGGACGAGCTCGTCAATCGTCACTCAACTAGCCTCCAACCCTCATCCAACCAACCGGGACAACCTTAGCAGGCGACAACAACAAAAACAGCAACGCCGAAAAATGAGCTGTCGGTCAGCCCCAGGTAACGTACTTGGGTTACCAAATCTCGGAGAAAGGTTTCCAACCACCCTTGGCAATAGTGAACGCCATCAGGACGTTTTCTAAACCAACCACTTCAACAGAGTGTTCTCCAAACCAACCACTTGTTTGGGCGTTCTCCAAACCAACCACTTCAACAGAGCTCCGCTGTTTCCCCGGAATCATAAACCGCCATCGGCGGTGCGTCCTGCACGCCGACAACCCACAAACACCACCCCACGAACTACTTAAGGGCCTTGCCAAAAGGACAACCTTAACGTGGACGTCCGAAGTGGAATGGGGCTTCCATTTGTTCAAGCAGGCCATCGCCGACGCAGCTCGTATCACCTTCTTCCGGTGGATGGGCATGTGTGGGGTACGAGGTCACGACGCCGCATGGGCGAGAGTTCTACCTCGTCCCCACAACTTGCACTAAATGTTCCACCGTACACTGTCCACCGGAAAAACAAAACAAGTACACATCCACAGCACACCGTCCACAAGAAGTAAATAAAAGGCACTGTTTGAGTCTATTGTAGTGAAGGTTCTTTATTATTTCTTTTATTGTTTCCTTTACTATTGTTCTTAAGTAACACCGGGTATTGCGAGTTTACTGTTCATGATTAATTAGTAATTATTATTTTAATGTATTGTTATTCAAGTTCTGTTTAAGGATTGGTTACTGTTCTGAAGGAAGCACATTTAACGGAAGACTTGTATAGAAGAAAGGCTTTAATTAGCACGGAGACGGGCACACGCACATGGACTTAATTTGTATCGCGGTGTGTAACGAAACTCAACTCTGATACGTACGCATACCCGCAGGGCCACGGGTAGGGTGATGGAGAACCGACCAGCTCGATCGGTGGATGGAATACGACTCACCGATATTAAATCATGGTTAAAACCAACTGTGGATGTATTCACTTTTACGGTGGTGATAACCGGATCTCTTAGAGGAGATCGTTACGATACACACGTGTGTGTACTTGGTTCTTTACAAGGATTCGGCCATAAAAACATACCTGAAACTCAAGGACGGGGCATAATGGGCATCCAAGAGATGTGTGTTTGTTGAAACAAACAAATCGCATCTCGTTGGATGCTAATGGATTTGTATTTGCTTATACATCTAGTTCGTGAGGGAAAATATTCGGCGAATTAAAGGACAAGGGAAATATGACCTGATGCATAGTTCGGTAATGAGGGTCGGCTAGATAAATAGCAACCGCTCATTAAATAGAAAATGTGATTCGGATACCACAAACGATATGAATTGTCTATGGTATCGCAGGAAACCTATGTAGGAACAGCTATCTTCGATTTGCACATGGTGCGAGTTAAGTAATTTTATTGCTGGAAGAAAAAGGTCGCCGGCCGATGTGTACGTAAAGAAATTTACTTGGCAAACTTGGGAAAATAGACGGCGCAATATTTATGATCCCTGTCATGAAGGTTACAATGTATGTAAACTGAATTATTTTGTTTACCGGAATTCATCTAAGGAAATTTGACTGGCGACGTAGATGCCGAAATTGATTGGAAATTCCTGGTAAGCTAATAAAGAAATCTTAAGGTACAGTGGTATGCGAAGAGAATGCATGAAGGTAAGGTTTCTTTACAGTGGCTTAACGATCATAGATTTGATCTCTTTAATGCGTGCAGCATTTTTAGATGCCGAATGCGAATGCATTGGGGAAGACTTATGCGTCTTGGGTAATGATTATAGGGGGTTTTAAGGTAAGTGTTCCGTAGGGTTTGGCGGAGCCGCTACAGGCACTTAGCACTTACCGCGGATGCCTCCGACACCACGATAGGGGCCGTGCTAGAGCAACATCAATCGGACAACACCCGACGACCTCTAGGCGCTTTCTCCCAAAATCTCTCGGACACCCAGAAGCGCCAGAGTGCTTAGTACAGAGAGCTTTTGGCAATATACGTTGCGGTGAAACACTTCGAGAGGATGCTCGAAGGGAGAGTATTTACGATCTTCACCGGCCACAGGCCCTTGGTCTACGCTCCGACTCAGCGATCACACAAGGCATCACTGCGCCCAGGCAGGAACCTCGAGTATATACTGCGTTTAAACACTGAACTCGAGCATTCTCGAGGCTCAGACAATGTAGTAGTGGACGCTCTTTCTAGGACCCGCGCCGACGACTCGCCGACAGCCAACGGCAGCGATGCAACAGAGAGGACGGCAACGAACGACGAACCCCCCCCCCCCCCCCCGCGCAGCCCAACGGAATGGCGAAATGGTTCCACCGAACTCTCAAAGACGGCCTAAGATGCTGCATACACTCTTGGATGGATAGTCTGCCCACAGTTCTGCTGGGCTTCAGAACGGCGCACAAAGAGGACATCGAAGCCCCCCCCAGAAGAAATGCTCTACGACATAGCCATTTACAAGCCATCCGCTCACTCCCAGCAACCCGACACACAACAGGCCACCCGTTCGTCCACAAGGATATGAAGACCTGCACTCACGTCTTCAGACGATTCGACAGCATTCGCAAACCTTTCGAAGCGCCCCACGCAGGCCTATAGCGTTTTGAAATAATAGTGAAGAAGAACGTGTGATTCGAACTGACGCTATGTCAGTTTGAACAACCAAAAATTGAGGGTAAGCGTTACCCATCAGGCTACTGGCCGATTTTAGAATTTCATTTCTAAACTCGACTATACTCCACTGATGTGAATTGTTATGTTATCGCTTGGTATACGGCGCTGATGTATTTTCTTATTCGATTTTTCGTTCGGTGCTCTTCACTATTTTGCTTGTGAATTGTGTGTATCTGTTAGAGTCGCCACACCACCCCTTCCCAGTAACTTCATTACGATCAGCTTCGGTGCGAACGACGCGCGAACGAGAGAATGTCGGAGCAAGCGAGTGTGCCTTGGTGCCGTATGCGGAAGTCATGATCGTGTGTGAAGTTCTGTTTACTACGGGAGTGTGTGCTGCGGGTACACAGATCACGTCGTAGTCACCAATTATAGCGTTTTGAAATAATGGTGATGAAGAACGTGTGATTCGAACTGACGTTATGACAGTTTGAACCACCAAAAATTGAGGGTGGGCGTTACCCATCAGGCTATTGGCCGATTTTAGAATTTGATTTCTAAACTCGACTATACTCCACCGATGTGAATTGTTATGTTATCGCTTGATATACGGCTCTGATGTATTTTCTTATTCGATTTTTCGTTCGGTGCTCTTCACTATTTTGCTTGTGAGTTGTGTGTATCTGTTAGAGTCGTCACAGGCCCACACCACGATAGCCGACACACGGAATATAGAATGGTCGCCATCAACGCCAACGGCCAGGGGAGAACCGTCTCAATCGATCAACTCAAACCAGCCTACCTGGAGACGGCCGGGTCGGCTCATACCAACCAACCAACGGGCCAGGGGGCTGTCCCCCACAGCACACCCACACAATCGCCACACCCATCCGCCCCGGCCCGGAGGCAGTGCGCACCCTCACCTCATAGTTATTCACTCCCAACACGAACGGTGCCGAATACGCGGGGAGGGTGGTTGTGGCGGCACAGCACAAACCACAACCTCAACGCAGTCGAGGCAAGCAAAGACTCACACCGAGATTGGGTTTCGTCTAATTAAGTCAAGCGCACTCTCGGCCACTCTCACACACAAGGGGAAGTTACGGCTGAATTGGCGTGAATTCGACGCATCACTACGCGGATCTCGCTCACACGTAGAAAGGGAACCAACGCCGGAGGTACTTGAATGCTAATTCTAGCAAGTACTCGTCGATAGGGGTAATGGAGGCGCCCTCGTATATGGGAGAGTTAAGGTGAAGGCTCAAGCCTTCTTGAGTGGTTGATACATCTTTTAAGGATTTCTTTTCGAAAATTCGCAGTCTTTCCATTTGGACCGAAAAGGACCATATGCGGAAGACGTACGATATACCAGATCGGATTAGTTGCTTATAGCAGATATCCTTAACTTTGGTGTCAACTTTGTTGCTCCACTTCAAAATGTTGTGCAGTTGCTTAGACCGAGCGAGGCCCTTTGAAGAATGTGGGCCACATGTTTGATGAAATTCATTTTTGGGGTATAAATGACCTCAAGATATTTCATTCTCTCCTGTGGTCTAATCGTAGTACCACCTTTTTGTATTTGAATATTTATTTGGTTTTTACAAGTTTTGGTTCTTTTCTTTTCTTCCCTCTACTACAGCTGTTTACTTTGTCGTGGGTTCCGTTCATACGTACGGGTTTCTTCCTTTTCGCTCGTCGTTTTCCACGGTTTGTTTTTCGGTTCTTTTCTCTTTGGCGAGAACTGACGAAGTCCCCCATTTATTGGATTTTCTTTTTTTCTTTTTTGGATCTAGTTTTGGAATCGATTACGGTTCCCTGATCTTTAAGTTTATTCGCCCCCTGCATTTTTCTTTTCGTCGACTCTCTCGTGTTGGCAGCGCTTGGTTTCCTAGTATCTAGCACAAACAATTAAAAGTAATGACAAGTAGCTATCTGGATGAATACAAGGAAGCAGCTGAAAGTAAACCCCGAGATCTCCCACGCCAAAAGCATTACCTTCTTGGCCTCCCCAGTGTACGACAAGAAACCAGGCGTCTTTTCCAAGTGGACCGGCTACACCCGACAGCCCAGACGTGCTTGATCAGATAGTTCCATCTAGGAGCATGTTGGATGTAGACAGGATTTTTGATTTCGTCTTAAAGGAGATCCCGGTGTTCTCCGATGGAAAGTATCTGAACGCAGATATTGAGGTTCAGATGTTCATAGATAGTTGTAAAATGACCTTTACCTGTTTGGTAAAGAAAAAGGAAGAGATCTTCCTTAGGTGGTTATCCACGAGGCTAGGCGGTGAAGCATACCGCCTGATAAGTGAGGCTCCACCTAAGTCGTCCCTGGAGCTGGAACAGTGCCTAAGGAACGCCTTCCAGCTGCAAGTGTTATGTGGAAGATACAACAGGCGTTTTTTCCCGCGTGAAGCAGGCCGTTGTGCGTTGCAGGGAAGCGGCGAAATGTACGTGCGGATCGGCGAATGGAACAGATAGAAAGGATGGCGAAGCCCGTTATAATGGCTGGTGTTAGAGAGGACCACTTTCAGCACTACTTTCTGGCATTTGGTGATGATCCTCTCGACTAAATATTAAACAGGCTCCTCCAAGTGGAACAGGGCGACCCCCATTTTGTTGGGGAGCTCGTCGGGAGATGGTAATCTTTCAGTCGATTCAACGGCTTTCAACCCCAGTCATTCCTCAACACTCGTGCCCCAAACAACTCCTTCCACCCTCACCACACCGACTCTGAACCCGCAGGCCCCACAGGTTCCTCATTTCACTTCCTTTCCCCGACAAGACCACCACAAAACACAGGGTGATGGTAGGCCATTCGATCCTACCCACTCACTCGTAAATCCACCAACGTATTCGCAGGAAGTACATTATAGGACCTCCGCGCTGCTAATACACTGGTACCAGTTTCGCCTCGCCTTGCCCCAACGACAGGGCGCGTTCCCACCAACATGGCCCGGAGCCCCACTCGCACATCAGGCTAGTGGTGACCAGTTCCACCACAGCCAGCCTACACAGGTCCAAGGCACTCGGTTAATGAACCCTTTGGCTGCGCGTATGATTTACAGATTTTGTAACAAAAAGGAGTACCTGTACGATAAGTGCTAAAAAATGCGAAACACTCGCTTCTACTGGGGTTGCCGGCAGTATGAGCCCGACAATAAGGATTGCCGTGATCTCGACGTACAGCCACAGCTCAATCCTGGACCTCCACCGCAAAATAGGCCACCGCACCGGCAGAGGGAGTCCCAGAAGTAGACACATCCGAACCACCGGGCTTATAGCATCCGATGTGGCTGCGATTTTTGTGGCGCAAGGGTCTGACGCGATAAAGGTATGGATACGGGTTAACGTGAGAAAAAACAAGGATTTCGAAATCAACATCGACCCTAACATGCATCCAAGTGGCCCCGATTAAAGGTCAACGCCAAAACCCACAGACCTGCGTGGTCAATCGTGGATGGCAGGGGGTCAAAATGAAAAGACCCAGGCCCACGGAAATGCACGCGACAAACTGTGCTGAGCCTACTAAGGCTCAAAAGCTGAGCAAAGGCGCAACTACGAGCTTAACACGTCGGAAACACCGACCACAACACCGGCGGCCCAAGGCAGACCGAAGCCGCTCTAGCTCTGCTAGCGGAGGCTCCAAAGCAGAGTGATAACTCACATAAGAGCGGCCAGCGGTGCAATTTTTAGGGCGAAGCACATACACCCTGTGGCAGTGTGTCGGCAAAAAGTAAAGTGGCAGAGGTTGCAAAACTCCCAGAAATCGGGTCGCTAAACTCCAACCCGACCGCAGTAAACTTCCAACTCCGCAAAAGCTGTTTTCTGCTTTTTCCCGATTGTCGCCCAACTCTGTCTGGAGCTTTAGGTTCTCTTCAAGAGCTCAAGGATCGATCAGGCTTTTCACTCTTACGGAAAATAAAATATTTATAAGAGGAAATATTATTCAGAGGGAAATTTGTTTTTATGTAGATCCACTACTTTCTTGATTTCAGGTACTTCAGAATGCTTCCCCCCACAAGGGGTAAGGGGCGTTCAACCGTACTTCTTTGTTTTACAGGTACCTCAGAGCACTTCCTCCCACCAGTGGTAAGGGGTGCTCGAGGCTTATTCCTTTTGGGCGTTCAAATTTGACAGGGAGCCATGCCTCCGCATTTAGCGTGTTTCTTATAGGTATCATTTTAACCAGCAGGCGCTGGGAGAAATACAGTTCACTACGCTGTTTATATTTTAAGGTCTCGCTGGGAACCAGCTCTTCCTCATCAAGTGGAACGGCAGTAAGAAGTGGCCCATCGAGCCGCATCACTTAAATTTGTATCCTTCGAGCCAGATCACTAACAAGTATCTTCGGCGATAGATATGATGAAGAGGCAGGACAATGGAGAAAACTCCATAGCCGTGATTTGGTAGAGCTATACGCCAAACCTACAGTAATTATAATAATCAAGTCGCGAAGATTAAGATGGGCCGAGAATGGACAACGGTAGAGCCGTACGTAATTTTCTAGACCGGAGACCAACGGGGAAGAGAAAGGGGGGAAGACCGCGGCGAAGGTGGGGAGACAATATAATGTTAAGTTATATTTTTTTATTAATCTTCCTTACCTACTGGTTGGGTAGACCTGTTCGGGCTGCTTCTGCTGGCTGGTGCGGTCCTACCGGCTTTTCGGGATCTGGTGGTGACCGTTGTTGAGGTTTTCGTCTCGTAACTAAAACAAACGGATTTTGGTTTTTTATTTTTGCAAATCAATAACTGATTCGGTATACTTTATTTAAGTTACTTTATTATTTTCTTACTTTAAAAGATTGATGTCCTCAGCCATCAGACGTTAATCCAGAGACTGACCAGCCGTGGATTCGGTCTCCTGGATTTCGACTGATCACGAAACAAAAAACGAAAAAAAAGGGGGCGAGAGGCCGCCTTTGGCGAGACAAGTACAGATGTGTCCTTCATCTTGTCTCTAGCTTCTGGTCATCTTGCGATAACCAGAATCACCCACATCCGTGAGGATGTTGGGCTCGGTCTCGAGATATCTGAAAAACCCAAAAGGTGTGTGGGGGGGGGGGGGGGTATCTAAGGATAGTGTGGACAGGGTTAGTTCAGGTGTTCTCTAACTACTTGGATCGAGGGATGGTGGGAAAAAAATCGTACAAGACTGGTGGGTCTTGAGTGCGGTAGTAAACGCAGATCACGTCTTTGGCGTCTGATGATCTGCGCTTTGGTCAGTGTGTGTGTATGTTTGTGCTGTCTTGCAGTGTGCGTGCGGTATGTTAGCAGTACACCATATGGGATGGGTCCAGGAATCCTCTATTATAGAGGGGGACGTTGTTGCTTTCTTCAGTTTTGTACCGAAGAAGAAATTGTGGTGGTCTGATCCGAAGAGATCAAGAGAGAGAGAAGGGTAAAGAACGCAAGAATCCCGCGGGTTCTCGTTGTTCTGAATGCTTTCGAGGTGTTTGTATGCTAATTGTAGCAAGTACTCGTCGATAGGGGTATGGAGGACCATATGGGAAAGGTGTACGATATTCTGGATCGGATTAGCTGCTTTTAGCAGAGAAGCTTAACTTTGGTGGCAACTTTGTTGCTCCACTTCAAGATGTTGTGCAGTTGCTTATACCGACCGATACCCCTTTGAAGAATGTGGGTCACATGTTTGATGAAATTCATTTTTTTGGGGTATAAATGACCCCAAGATATTTCATTCTGTGCCGTGGTCTAATCGTAGTGCCTCCTATTTGTATTCGAATATTCTGTAAATATCGAGAAGTAGATTGGAAGTGTTTACTACTCAGAATGATAGCTACTGCTTTGGATGGGCTAAGTCGGATTTTCCATCGACTGTAATACTGGTATAATTCGTCTAGGTGACGGTTGAGTCGCTTTGTTGCGAGTTTATGGCTTTTGGATGCCGTGTATACTAGGACGTCATCCGCATAGCATATCTGGTTTACTCTCCCGTCCACTGGGCGAGGAATATCTGAGGTGTAGATATTAAATAAGATGGGGCCTAGAATGCAGCCCTGTGGTACGCCTGCAGCGGCGTTGAAAGTTCGGGAAAGCTTTCCATTCACTCGAACTTGGAAGGTTCTGTTTAAAACGAACTGGTAGATGATACTAAACAGCGTTTTACATAGGCCAGTATTCAGTAATTTAAAAACGAGACCTTCGATCCAGGTTGTGTCAGAAGCCTTTTCAATGTCCAGGCTCACCGCATGGTGGGTTTTTGGCGAATGAACCTGTCTACAATTGGTGCAGTGTTGCGCCGAACACTGTTCGCAAGAAGAAGAGAGTCGCCAACGGCACACCACAGCACACTAAATGAAACACGGAGCACTTGCTTTAAACTTTATTTATTGTTTTCTTTTTTTTTTTTAGTCAATTACACGTATCTTTAGTTTTTGCGAGCCTCGACACACACGTAAGCCGATACACACGCTCGACCGTTCGCTCCTTTTACTGTGCCGCGTCCGATTAAACAAAGTCAATTCGCGAATTGAAAACAAACATTGGTAAATAAAACATAATTTTTAATGTTGCCGTCGGTGGTAGTTCGGAAGGATTCTTAATCCTCACGTCCTCGCAGCTTCCCGTCGACCTCTTCGCTGGGGTTCTCCCTGGTGCTCGATCTAGACTACGCGATATGGCTATCAAAATCTGACTAACCATCTCCATCCAAAAACCAAAACCTGATACAGATCGTATCTACGTCTGCCAGAAGCAATCTTTCATTTCATCCGCTAACAGAATTTTCCACAGTATCTGTTAGCGGCATGTTATTAATGCCCATGGGTAATTTAGGTGCCTGAAAAGGAGAAAGTCCCTTGACGCATACATCCTTATATCATCATCACCATCCGTGGTGGTGATCGAAGTTCGGATCGACGGTTGTCGATTGTGTGTCGCCTCTATTTGCATAGCACATCTGGCGCGCGGCCGAAAGATATCCTGCAATTTGCATGGATGTATGGTTCATGGGTTTTGTTTGACTTTTGTCAATACACCCGAAATCCATTAGATCTTTCTAATGGGTGTGAAATACAAACAGACACCGTGGGATAGGAGTAGTTCCCTTGTCAGTTTTAAACCTCATACATTTTGAATTATCTCGTTGAGATAATTACGGTTGCCGTTTCTTTTGTTGGGTGATAGATTTGGTGGTCTTGTGGTAGACCACCCGCACGTGCGTCCGTTATTCGGAGAATTTGCTGGTGATGGCGAATCCTTGGAACATCGTGTAGATGTTCAGGATTTTCGATTGTGCAGTGTTGGAGTGCGGCGCATTTCGATCTTTATGGAAAAGATGAATGAATGCTTTTACCTTTGTTTCAGGTATGCTCCCTCGACTTGTTGCTTGATATTGAAAGGTTTGGGACGTTGAGTTCCTTGCTTCTTTTTATATCGGTTCGCATTTTGCAGCCTCCTATGACCTTTGTTACAGGTATTGTAGTGACAATTGGCCGCGTGTCTGTGGGCACGTGCGCTGCGTTATCAGGTAAGTAAGTTCTTTGAAGGTAGGAACCTTACCTACGCTACAGGTTCCTTATTAAAGAGGCGCACGCAAATGTGGTTTTGAAATATGTTGAGAGCCATGGTGGCGCTGTGCGCTCTTCTACATCCAAATTGGAAGTCGGGTATTAGGTTCCTGACACTGATAAATTTATTTAGTTTCTCGTATATGAACTGTTCATATATTTTGCTGATGCAGGTGAGGAGCGAAATAGGACGAAAGCTTGAGGGGTGATAATTTGGACTGATCACGAAATTAAATTGCGCCGCCCTTTTATACTCTGCACCTGCAAAAATTGTACTTAAAAATTCCAAGAAGCGCAAAAGATGTTGTGTGTGCTTCAGTTGGAATGGGATTCTAGGAAGTGGGTGGCAATTGATTGAAGAAATTCCCTGAGGGAAAAATTGTGAAATACATTTAGAATTAGGCATTTCATAATGTTCGGGTTATTGGGAATTGAATCAATGTACGACAAATGGACTTTCAGTTAAATTTGTCGTGCATATGATTCACTTGGCGAACATAATTGGGATTATGGGTAAGGGTTACGTAATTGGTTTTTTGGTATAATAATGGGGATTGGATGGGAGTAGTGATTTTTTATCACTACAATAACATTAAAGTAACTTTAAAACTGGGGCATGAGGAACTTAACAAAGATGGATAGACAATAGTATAAGTGGTAGGACAGGGAAGGCCGAGGATAGGCCGGAGGCTACGGTGTGAATGTGGGTGCGGGTAGCAGGCCGAAACCAGACAATAATACGGTCTGTCAGTTTGTGTAGGTTTACGGGCGCAACAAAGTTGAAAAACGTCATTCGCTAACAATATGCTTATTATAAATCTGTAAAATTATAGAACAAAAACAAATTGAAGTGACCTCTCAACTATTCCAAACAAATATTGCCCCTAACCTTGAGTGCTAACAGAATAAATAACCCGGGATCAATGATTAAAAATAGTTCATGACAATATTTTACTTCAAATTTTAAACGACTTCACGTCGTGGTCACCTCCCACTTTCCTAGAATTCGCAGATTTTCCAATTAATTTGTACTCTTCTCTTGGCAACAATTTCCAACAAAATTTTCAGGGCAAGGCAACTTTATTTCTTGAAAAATGAAAATAAATTTCATGCACATATATCCATCCGAACGAAATTACGGAAGAGCGGAATTAGTTGCGTTGATTCTCATATCCGATTATTAACCGCATACGTTCTAACATTTTATTTCAAATTTTATTTGCGAAACGTGAGGGGAAGTGACACGAAAGTGCTATACGATTGCTCCACATCGTATTGAGTTCGTGTTGGGGATACAAAAGAATTGTTTTGGACATGCTCCACATCGACCGCACGTATCCAAAACCATATTATCAGCACTTCTGTGACATCGTGTTTCTTTCTTCATGACCATGAACTGGAACTTAATGATTCGGAAACGTCTGAGTTCCACGTCTGCTGTCCTCCTTAAAATTTCCGTGTACATCATTGTGTTCCTTGCTTGGTCAAGCAAGTACGTTGCTTAACGAAATCATTTTGCATGTTAGGTCCCAATAAATTTTCTTTATAGTCACCATAGTTCGTTTACTGTATGAGTGTTCGCATTCATGCCTGATCTAGGGTATATTCCAGTCCAGCATGGGCTCATAATCATATAAAGTGCGCAGTTGCTGAAATGTTGCCCAAAAATGTCATATAATTATAACTGAATAAGTAGTTGGACTTTATGATTTTTGTTAGCATGGCTTTTAATTAATACAAGTGTTGTACACTCCTTTTGAGTAAGGCAATTATCTTACTAGGATGAAGAGAATTGCCAATCAGCACGTGAAAGTTGTAGTCAGAAACCAACGCAAAAGGCTTTTTCCACAGAACTTGGGACGACATCTTGCATTTCCCTCTAGCAGATTTCGGCAAAATCAATTCAAAAATATCTGCAATTACTTTTTAAATTGTCGAGGCGATACAGCTACCCACAGGCTATATATGGTAGTCTACGCCAATCTGTAATTTTCCTTGTACATGGAAAGGCATTCAATCTATTGACATGAAATTCCTTTTTTATGCCGCAGGGTGAGTATAATTATCGAACGATGTCTGGTTGTCTGCCAAGTGACTCATTTTTATTCTGCCCTCTTCAGCTGGAAGGATACGAACATTTGACTATTATTAGTGGACAAGAAAATAAGATACTAACGCACACAGCCAAACATTGGCGTGTTACACAATCAAATAAAAAAATAAATAAAATCCAAAAAGTATATGAATCAACGTCTCTGGAACGATATAGAAAAAGTGTCTTTTGGTTGTTTCCGTCGATTCAGTTCTAGTTCGTTACTCCACCGGGAAACAGCCGAAATAAACGAGAAATATAAAAAATATTGGTTTTAAAGTGAATCACAGTGAGTTGTTAGTTTTAAATCCGCACGAACATCCTGTTTGTAAATCACTTGATATCTGCGTTTTTGTGGCCCTTCGTACATATTCCATAATTCAACAACATTGATTTTTGGAATCCTAACAAGGCTCCTAAGGCACCGATCTGCATATATTATATTTGTAAAGAAACAAGACAGTGACCTCACTTCCTTCCTCAATATTCGTTTGATAAAGTATTAAATCACTGACAGTGTGTACAAAGTGAAAATGTTTATCCTTTTTTCAAAAACGTGTCATTCCTTTTGTAGATATAGGAGATGGTTTCCCGGAAACTCCGAGGCTTTTGTCGAAGTTTTATTCTCCAAGGTCATCTTTATGTTAAGGGAGAAAAAGTTCCCCGTGAATTATTCATGAAGCTAATACCGGCGTCTCAGTTTTGAAGTACCACTTTAATGTTTTAATAATTTGCGTACACTTCGATACATTATTCGTTGTGCTTGACAAATATGTAATGTAATTCCTGCCTTGTAATAGATAGGTAAATGGGCCGCACACACGCGAGGTAAGAGGGAGGAGATGACAGACGAATGGAACAACAATTATTATTGGTATAAACGTATCCTTGTCACATATTTGGACGCCGTTGCGCGTCTTATTTCGAAACAGTGTACTACTACACAATTGTTGATCTTTCATGCCCAAGGGTAAGGAACTTTGCGGTCAGATATAAGTTCCTATGACAACATTCTGAAGAATATCCCATTTAGTTATCCATACTTTTGTATTAGGTAGAGACTAATAATGTTGGGCAGATGTATTTGGTACTGTCCTCATTCATTTCGAAAACCAATGCTGGTACATTAATTGTGCCTGTCAAGGTGTGTGACAAGGATTCGCTACATGGAATGACTATAGTTCTAAAGTATTTAGAAGGAGGATTTTTGATCAAACCCAATGTTTAATTTAATTTTATTCATATTAATGTAGTCATATCCTCGATTTCGCAACAATTTTTCTTTGATTTAATATTTTCGCCGCTTTCTGTTTTTTCTTTACTCAATGCATGCTCTCCATTTGCAATTTAGGAAGTTGAAAACGAAGCCCAAAATACACCACAGGCAAATGAATCCAACCTTTTTTCAAAGTTGTGAAAGGTGGGATTACAGTTGCATTTTTATCCGTGGAACTTCTGCTTTAATACCATCTCCATTCTGTCTGCTGACATGATATTTGTAAATTGGCTCTCCTAAGTTTGGAGTCAAATCAGGAAAAACAATTTTCATATCTTACTTCAGGCAGAGATTGGGTTTGGGTTGGCCTGACTCGAAAAATACAACTTTAAAATGTTCCCATTATCCGCCGAAATTGCTTCCGCAGTATTCTTTTTCATGGAAAACACATAAGAAGGATTTAAAAGTATCTTTAAATATCCAGGTGAAGGCTAAAGGAGTGGGAGATTGTAAGGGAAGGCATTGACTGTCTCAAGATTATACTAACGAGAAAACGCATGTATAGGCAGAGCATTTCACATTCGTGTGGTTCGGCTGAAGAACGGCTCTCTGTATTTAATTATAGCTCTGAAGTAAATTTTAACGTACATACTCCGATTGATGAGCATTTTTAGTAACATTTTGAAAGATATATTGCATTCACCAAAATCAATTAAGAAGACTTTAGTATTCCACGTAGAAAAGCATTAGGCAGGCTATGCTGGCATTTTCATTTTTTAAACATTTTTTTATTTTCCTTTTATCTTTTTAGTTTCTAAATTACATGCTAGACAAAAAATGCTTAAATTCTAGCTTAATTATCTTATATTATAACTTACTGGTCCTACGCAAACGCTCTAAGCTAAACATTACATAACGACTGTATAATTTGCCTTTCGGCGAGCAGGCTATGCTGGTCTCACGTTCTAATGATGGTATTGAAGAAAGGTTCATCTGGCTCCTCGAGTTTTACTGTTCGTTATTTTGTAGCCTATGGAGTACGTAGGGCGCAGATTTGGATTCCCCATGTCATTTGATAAGTAGCTTTGTTGCTGGAAACTGAAGCGAATTGAATACCATAAAATCGTAACTAGATATAAACCTTGTAATACACTTTGTGGGTGGTACTCTCCCACCAATATTTCAGGCTGAGAATAGCAGAAGAGGTAGATAATTGGGTTTTTTTTTCATCATCATCATCGGCACTACAACCGGGAGCCGGTCTTGGCCTTATTTATCAAGTCCTGAGGCTTGTTAAATTTTCCATAATGATTTGTTTTTTCCGGGCAAGGTCATTAGTTTTGCGCCAGAGGCTCCCCGAAGGGGAATCGAACCCCGGTCTCCCGCGTGGCAGGCGGGTATACTAACCACTATACTATCGAGGAGCGTTTATTTCAATGAGTTATAAAAAAAGTCCAAGACCGTTAAAAATCCAAGCACAACCACCTTTGAAATATAAATATTAGTCCAGGGAAAGGAATTCATTACTTTAACGTTTATATCAAGACGATATTTAACATGGTTCAGATTGTCCGATGTGGGTAAAACATATACAGTTTTGTTTTATAAATTGTTGTCATTTTATAAGTAACTTCATGAATCCTTCCGCGATTATCACACACTTTTCTTCATACCAATTTCTTACCGGTAAGGAGGTCTGCCATAATAAAAAAAAGAGAAGCAGCCATTGCTGCTAGGTCTGAACCTTCTCAACCAAACTCTTAGGCTTTCTGGTAACATCACTTGTAGGCCAATTCTGACCACTTCTGACTAATCGTAGGGTACAATTATACAGTTTTGGGCACATACCACACGAACATACAATCATATGGAAGAAACACTGTGTAGTGCTCCAAAAAGCCCAACCATTTTCCTCCGACATACATTTCTACCCACCTACTTTATCATTAATCCATATCCCCAAACTAACATTCAATCCAATGTTAGACAAATTGAATTGTTCAATTACCATACTAATATTTCCAAATCCTTCCTAAAAACTAAACAGCATAATGCATATCTTCATATGCAAACAAACACACATTAAAAGATATCCATTTCGTTCCCATACACTCAATTCGAAAATCCTTATCTCCATCTGGATTGCAGCCAGATGTGTATATTCTAAAAATAGATATTCCATTTCCTTTTCTCCAATTTATCACACACAAATCTCAATGAAGATTTGTGTAAAAGGGCGATGCATTTAAAATTCGAGGATCAGTCTCGATTGGCGTCCGAAGCGGTAGGACGCCAATAAATAAAATTAAAGCAAATAATTTAAACTCGACAGACAAAAACTGCATTTTTAATTAAAACCTGGCCGATTTCCGGGCCATAGTAAACAATCGGTAGCTGCTCTTCCCCCAAGGTTTGAGGAAGCACGGCAGCAACCGCAACGGGTCCCCTCAGGAGCTGTCCTAAAGAGATCCGTCGTCCTTTTCAGGACCAGACACGCTCCCTGAGAGAAGGACCACTACAAAAATGGTGGCAGCAGTGGGATACCCAAAATCCCTTACCAACAGAAGAAACGTACAAGTCGGACGGACAAACAAAAACAAAATTCAAATAACAAAAGCGTGCCTGGGGCTAAACACCGGCAATAGTGCAAAAGTTTAATTGCAAGTGAAGAACAAAGGAGACAGCAGCATTCAGTGGGAAAAAGCGAACAAAACGCATAAATAACAATTCCTGCCGCAGTAGCAGCAAAAATATCAGCCATAAAACCGAATAATGTCAACAATGAAGCGCCATTTAGAAGGCGACTGTGATGTGCTGAAGCCTATGTTAGATGCCATAATGCCAAGATACTAAAGAGAGCACAACAGCAGTAACAAAAACACCAATAACAAAAGTAACAGGATCACACATTATCAGCAAGGAGCTCAGATCCCTGATGACATCACCACAGCGACGGCCACAGAAAGCAGCCAACACAACCAAAGATCTCAGGTACATTCTATATTACTTAATTTAAGGGCACAAATAGAGAACCTAACATAAATTTTAAATTCTCTTAAAGGGACAAAGAGAGTCCTACAATATGAAATAAAAATTTTAAAATCTTTCAAAATTTATTTTTAAATTCATCAAAGGGGAAAATTCTAGACGTGTACTTTAAGGGGATACAAACACCCCATAAACTAAAAATTTAAATTTCTATATACGAGGGTTGCCTTTTATATTTCGGGATTAGAGAACAAAAACAAATATTGATCATCGAAAATCACTTTATTGTTTTTCAAAATATCCCCATGAAGATCTATACACTTTTGCATGCGTTTGAACCAATTGTCGAAGCACTTTTGCAACTCTGATTGAGGTATCTCCAACACATGCATTCTGAATGCAGCAACCGCTTCTTCAATTGTCGAAAAACGTTGACCTCTCAGTTTGTTTTTTACGTACGGGAATAAAAAGAAGTCATTCGGTGCCAAGTCAGGACTATACGGCGGATGACCCATCAAATCGATGTTTTGGGTGCTCAAAAATGCAGTTGTCGCAGCCGATGTGTGAGAGCTCGCATTGTCGTGGTGAAGAGTGATCCGTCTTCGGCGGTTGGTTTTCCAGATTTCTTGGAAGACAACTGGCAAACAAATGGTTGTGTACCACTCAGAATTGGCTGTTCTGCGTTGTTCTAGTGGTACGGTTGCGACATGTCCAGTTTTTCCGAAAAAACAGGCGACCATTTGCTTGGAAGTGCTTCGTGCGCAAACAACTTTTGTTGGATTTGGCTCATCTTGAAACACCCAGACAGTCGACTGCTGTTTACTTTCGGGCTCATACGCGAAAATCCACGATTCATCACCTGTCACGATGTCATAGACGTGTTTCGAAGCACCGCGACCGTATTTTTTGAGCATTTCTTTCGACCAATTGACACGAGCCTTTTTTTGGGCGATTGACAAATTGTGTGGGATCCAACGCAAACAAATTTTTTTGACAGTCAAATGTTTATGCAATATTGAATGTATGCTGGTCGCACTAACGCCTAAGGTTGTCTCAATCTCACGATAGGTTGTGGGGCTTTTCAGGGCCCGAAGAGCCACGCATCGCTCGATCCCCACTATTCCAGGCGAACGACTTACCTCTCGGTCGAAATTCAGCAAGGTTGCGTAACCTTGCTACGGCATTTACTCCCAGCCAAATCGCCGGAATTATTACGGTTACCCAATCGGATACCTGTTTTGAATTTCTGTTAGGCAGCTTACCTATTCTGTGGGGGTTTTCCTTCCAAACCCCTTTTTTCTCCAACACCACCCCTGAAAAACATTAAATCCACGGCAAAGCTTATCACCTTGCCGTGGCATCGAAAACTCACCCTCGGGCAGGCATTAATTCCTAAAAAACAGTAAGTCCACGGCAAAGCTTATCACCTTGCCGTGGCATCGAAAATTCACCCCCGAGGCGTACATTATTCCCTAAAAAAACATTAAGTCCACGGCAAAGCTTATCACCTTGCCGTGGCATCGAGAATTCACCCCCGAGGCGTATATTATCTCCTAAATAAAAAGCATAAGTCCACGGCAAAATCATCACATTGCCGTGGCATTTGAAATCCTATCTTTAGGCATACGTTCTGCCAGGGCAGCTTGTTTCCATAGCCTTATGCTATGGAAACAACATCAACAAGAGTTCCTTGTGACTCGTTTTATTTGTTTGCCCATGGCACTTCTTGCGTGCGGCTATTTGGTCCCATTGATTTGCTACCGCCGACAAGGTTTCTGCTGACGCAAACCAAACATGTCCCTGATTACCAGCAATCGCTGGCTTCCAATTATCGGTCCCCACGTTCAGAGACCGCAATCAAGCAACGATCAAGATGCAGCCAGAAAATGTTTACTTTCAACATCTGGCAATGGCTGCACCCTATGTTCGTTGCAATGTTTAATCATCGGCAACCGAAATGATGATTTATGGCCTCCCATTAGGATGACCAAATCTTCGGTTTGGGTCTTTCACACCCCAGATGCTAGCGTTTGCATTCTTGGAAAATGCACTAGCGATGTTACCCTCCATCCACGGTCGCCGAACGATCGTATGCATGGCATACACACACATGCGTAATGTATGCCTATCTCACCCGGTCCAATCACGATTAACTACCTCGAGTTAATCGTGTAACTCCGCCTCTTTTTCAGTTTCTTTGAGGTTCCCTTTTCTTGGATGATTTCCAATTAGTCAGATTTTACCACCAAGGAGTAGAGTCAAAGGAGTCGTGAGGTCGCGTACGAGCTTGCACAAGTATCGCTTAAGTTAATTTTAAAGGGATCACTCAATTAAAACAGTTTTCAGTGGTTTTCGTCATTTAATAGTGCCTAATGTGAGCTGGTGATGTATAATAAGAAAAATATCGAAAATAAGTGGAAAAACATTTTCATGTGAATATACGTAAACATCTAAAAGGAGTGAATCTGAAATTTTGCAATAAAGAAAACTTTATTTAAAACAATACGTTCGTGAATTTTATTTATTTTCCACTTTCGGATAACCTTGTGCGGTTTCTGTTTTTTTTTCCTTGGAGAACTATCAGTGGTATATTAGTGAAACCCGCGTCCGTGTCGACACACCACTAATAGCAACCCCACAAGGTCACATGATGATCTTCTAATATCAGTTCGCGCACAGCATCAATGGTTTTCGGAACAACAACTGATTTTGGACGACCTTCACGAAATTCATCTTGGAGTGAACTACGACCACGATTGAATTCACCATACCATCGGTAAACACTGGTCCTTGATGGAGCTTCATCGCCAAAAATTGAATTAAGTTCATCCATGCACTGTTGCTGAGTCAATCCACGCCGAAAGTTGTAAAAAATAATCGCACGAAAATGTTGACGATTTAATTCCATTTTTGGGCCGAGATGAATCTTTTAAGTTACTGTAAACAACACAAATAGCGCTCGTATGTCAAAACGTTCTGAGTGCGTATAACCTCAAAAATGTCCAACTTTACGACAGAGCTGTCAATTGCCGGATTGCAACACTAGGGTTGCCAAATCCCGAAACATAAGAGGCAACCCTCGTATATACAATATATACACACATATACATATATACATATATTTTAAGAATTTGTATCACATGGTTTTTAGTAATTACTCGGGGGAAAATTTTCATATTCTCGGGCAGAGACTGCACAATTTCCATGCGCTTACGCTTATCTGTTGCTTGTCTTTTTCGTGTCATCTCTTTAGATAGATTTTCCTTAGGAACTCTTTCCCATATCCATCTATTAGGATCTTTTCCACTTGCAGGCTCGTTTCACTTTGGGCTCGATAAAAGTCTCCTCTCTTTTTACCCTTGGCTTCTTTCACAGCATCTCTTCTGCTAATCTGTCTGTCAGGATCTTTCGACATTAGGATTGTTTGCTTCTCTTACCTTCGATAGGATCGATTTCCTCGGATTCTATTTAGATAAGTTCGTTACAATTATAATTGGGAAGATGAATTTACCGAAGGAATATTTCACCCAAAATAATACGCGAATCGAATATTTGAAGCGCGCGAAAATGAATATCCAATTATAAAAACGCGAAACTAATAACAATGAATATCACAATCGGGTTGAAAGATATTTTGGATTTCGTGCCGGTGTTTAGCGGTAACCCGGACGAATTAGATAACTTTATCTCTTGTGGGGATATTATTTTCTCACAGGTTCAGGACTACAGTCAAAATGTATTTTATCTAAGCGTGATAAAAACCAGACTACAAGGGCCAGCATACGACCACATCCGACATAAGGTCATTTCAACCTGGAATGATCTTGCTTCGGAATTGAAGGAAGAATTTAAAATTCTCACCTGTAGGTCAGCGGCGCAAAACAGTCTGGTGACTGCCAAGCAAGATAGCAAGGAAGATGTGAAAGAGTTTGGAAACAGACTCACACATCTCCTGCATCTGCTGAACAAGGCCACATTTGAAATCATGGTCGAACCTGCGATACGAACATATCTCCTCAAAGAAAATCAAAAACTCGCATTACACTCGTTTGAGGATGGACTTAGGAATCCAGAGTTAAAACTTTTAGTGAAAGCGCGCAACAATCCAAACCTCATATCAGCAATCAACTATGCTCTTGAACAAGTCCCAAGGTTAGGTATCGAAAACTTTTCTAAATTTTCCAGCTATGCACATTTTAACCAACTAAAAATATGCCAATCGTGCAATAGGTCTGCACATATCTCCGCGGAATGTCGCCGCAATAGTAAACCCCCACATTCTATCCCCCAAATTAAAGCAGAGGTTGAACGCCTCCAATGCAGTTATTGTAATAGTTTTAACCATTCCCAGGCGGAATTTAAAAAGGAATTATTCCAACCAAATAATCAAAACAGCTCTCCATTAAATAAAAACATTTCTAAAACTCAGCCCGCTTCTACTCAAACAATGACGCCCAAGAGTTCTTTTTCTCATGAAAACTATAACGTCTCGAGAAGTCGAGTAATAAATAAAACAAACAAGGTACAATTTATAAAATTGAACAAACAAAGATCTAAGCAATCGTTGTTAAAAGCTAAGGATACAAATGGGAAGGTAGAAAATGCCTCACCTTACAAGGTGTCGTCTACGGATAAAATTGGCATTAGATATAATAGGGACATAAATCAGAGGCAGGATGATCTAACTGCTCCTCAAATAGAAGTAGTGACCAAAGATCATATCCAACAGTCAACATCTGAATCCGTTTGTCTACGGGCCGGATCTGATGATTCGACAAAAACCCTTGAAAATACTATCCTAACACCACCTCCCTCTAGTTTCATATTCTTAAATGCTCCGACTTCTAGCAACAGCACGTCCAAGCTCAAAGAGCACAAACTGAAAACCCCGGCAAAGTGTAAGCCTGATGAGCAGGAACTCCCAGCAAACTGTAAGCCCGAGGAACAAAAACTTTCAGCTAAGTGTACGCCTGCGGAACAAATAGTCCCAGCAGAACTTAAGCCTGAAAAACCACAAGAACTCCTAGCATCCAATAAGCCTGAGGAACAAAGATTCCCAGCTAAGAGTAAGACTGAGGAACAAGAAGTCACAGCAGAATATAAGCCTGTAAAGAATAGCTGTATCAAAGTATCCCTTTTAAATTACTTGTTTGTCCGCATCGTCTCTCTCGTTTCTCTAATTTTCCAAACTTTAAAATGGGTTCTAGAAATAAAACCTAAAGATAACCAGATAATCAACATTGTACTAACAAGTAGAATAAACGCCAACATCTCAAAATTACTCTCGGATATCTCATTCTTTAAAATGTTTGCCCTCGATTGTTTCATTCTTCAGAAGTATGTTACACAGTCAAACCCGACGAGAGTTTGGAAGGTCTTCCACAAATTTAAAGAAAAACCTAAAATGAACAAATGGATTTTCCTTTATTATTCAAAAATATATGTATACGTGTATGAACACATAAACAATGAAATACCAATTCTGACATTGTAAATCTAAAAATATATAAAAAAAAAAAAACGATATGTAACTTAAATAGGAAATATATAATTAATAATATTTCATTCACCTCTTAACAAATTATTGTACAAAAACAAAATAGATACATATACATAATAACGCAAATAAATAAAATAAAACAACCAACTTTGATTTGGAAAATGTATGTATCAAAAAGAAAATTGTCTACAATAAACAAGGAAAATTTGTAAATAATACAACTGTATTAACAATTCAGGAGATAATAAGCAAAATATAACAGAAATAAATCTCTGCAACTTCATATTATTTCAATTCAATTCAATTCAATATTTATTTAGTAGATAATTACATTTATGGTATATTTTACAACTAGTACTTAAGAGATTTAGGATAGCAATTCCTTTACAACCATAATCTTAAATCTATATAACGACAATAGCACAATTTTAATGAATAACAAATAATAAATTAAGGGAAAAAACCCTTATTTGAATCTTAAGACTAATATTGCACGAGCTTCCCGTTATTTTATATAGTAATGACCTCGATATAATTTTCATAGACAGAGTACATATGTAGTGATTTAGGATAACGCAAGACGGGAAACGAGGACATTGTCAGAAAAAGAACAATTGACGAAGAAGTTTCGATTGATTTTGTCAATAAGGAACTCTACCGGTTTAACGTTGGCGTTTTCATGTAGTTCATGTGGGGAATAATGCCATGGCAAATTCAGCAACATTTTCAATATTTTATTTTGACACCTTTGCAATTTTATTTTGTGTGTGCGAGCACAATTACACCATACAGGGGCCCCGTACAGGAGTATCGCTTGAAAAATGGTTTTAAATATTATAATTTTATTTTCGATGCTAAGCTTTGACTTTCTACACACTAATGGATACATAACTCTGACGACTTTTACGATATCTACAGTCTTCGGACCAATCAATATCAACTGCACACATACTGAGTTTAGTGCCATTTGGTAGGTAGCAGTGTTTCCTACATCTCGAAAACCAGACAGCTTGTGTTTTATTACCATTTATTTTTATTTTCCATTTCCTGTAATATACTGCTAGCTTGTCAAGAGCTGCTTGCAAAGAGTTGTGGACATTAGTGAATAAGACACCCGAAGAGAAAATTGCCGTATCATCGGCAAACATAGCTACCTGAATGTTCTCACCTAGACATGGTAAATCTGCGACAAACAAAGTAAATAATATGGGACCAAGGACCGAGCCTTGGGGTACACCATGGTGGATTTGGTGAGTAGAGGATATGTCGGTTCCTAAACTCACAACATATTTTCTCGAACGAAGAAAGCTCTGGATAATTTTGATAAGCGGTATTGGCAGCTTAAGTTTTAGTAGCTTACAAATCAAGGCATTGTGCCATACCCTACCAAAAGCTTTTTCGATGTCTAGAAGAACTAGTCCCGTTGACTCCTTGTCGATGAATTTACCGGCTATGTGGTTTTTAATGCGCAAGACTTGGTGGATTGTGCTGTGACCACTACGGAAACCGAACTGAAAGTTTGGTAAGATGTTATTGTCTTCCACAAAACGATCAATCCTTTCCTTAAAGATTTTTTCTAAGAGCTTACTTAGACAGCTAAGTAGACTAATAGGTCTGTAGCTTTCGGGGTTGTTCTTCGGTTTGCCGGGTTTCGGGATAGGTATTACTTTTGCTGTTTTCCAACAGTCCGGAAAATAACAATTCTTAAGACAAGCGTTGAAAATGAACGTTAAATAGTTACTTGCAGCAGGTGGAAGTGCTTTGATTAATTTGTTGTTAATATTATCGAGACCCGCAGCCTTTTTTGATTTTGATTTTTTCATCAATCCTTTAACTTTGCTGATATTAGTTGCGTAAGTACTTTCAGCTGGTGTTTGAGAAAGTACATGGATAGTGTTAGCAACTTCAGCTTCAGTATACGCGTCGCTTAGATGCATAGATATGGAGTGGTTCTTACTAAACGTGTTAGCAAGTAGGTTTGATTTCTCCACTGAAGAAATAAACAACTTGTCGTGAACTTTAAACGGAGGAATACTGCACCCTCTCTTTTTCATAATTTTTGATATTTTCCAGAACGGTTTGCTTGCTTTGTCAAGAGAGGAAAGGTGTTTATTCCAACACTTGTTCCTATATGTTGAGATTTCGTTTTTAATGATATTATTTAAGACTTTAACATTAACTAGAAAACAATCGATTCTATAACGCAGCCATTTTCTTCTTTCAGACTTTCGTAGCCTAATCAGATGTAAGATATTTTCAGGAAGCGGTGCCTTATCAACTGGAGCAGTGGAACATTTAGGTATCGCAAGATCGGCCGCTCTATTGATAACAGAAACAAAATTGTTGCATAGGATATCAATGTGCTCGCTGCAGGTTATAGAATTTAGGCTGGTATCACCTAGAACTAAGTTCGTGTTTATATATGATTTATAACAATTCCAGTTGGCGGCGGAATAGTTGTGGTATAAGCTGGTACGATTTACAACTACTGTATGATTCACTGTGAGGCTGATCGGAAGGTGGTCTGAACTTAACGCATTTAGAGTTAATGGTACTGTGCAGTAATTTGGAATATTAGTGATATATAGATCAAGAGTTGAGGGGTTCTTGTTAGCACTCGCTGGGATATAGGTGGGGAGAAGTGGATAAAGTATGGAAAAAAATGGGCTGGATTCTGCAACATCTAGTAAAATGTTACCCCAGCTGTTTGCCCTAAGACAATTCAACGAGTGATGTCTGCAGTTTAGATCACCACCAATAATTACCTTGTTTCGAGTGTTGACTCTACACAATTTTTGCAGATCCCGCTTGAAGTAAGTAGATTTCTCAATGTTTCTATTTCCTCCAGGGAAATAGACCGAAAAAAGACTCACCTTGGAGTTGTCACTTAATGTTACATCTATACTAATTTCCTCAATTAACTTAAGGTGCAATGAAGGACGCAAGGAATGTTCTATACATTAGTTAAACAGAACCGTATAACATAACAATTAACATAAATCCCGCAACTTAAAGAGTAGCTTAAAAAAACTACGTCGTCGTCTAGGCATGACCCTGGTCTGACGGTTCGATGTAGTCAATTCATCTCAAGTGTGTTTTTTTTCGATTTTTGCTGAGTTTTCTTCAAAAAACTCAATCGCGTAATGGTGTTTGAAGACAGGCTAGAATGACAGTCGATCTTGAACCACGGTTGCGGACGGACGCCGTCGACTTCAGTCAACTTAAGAAATATCGAAGTGAATTACCGTAGCTAACTTATGCTTTAGTTCGAAAGCCAAGTGAAATAACAGACCATGTATAAGAACAATAACAAATCATAGTCACCCAACATACAAATAGTCGATTAATTAATAATTGTGTGTGTGAGAGTAACTGGAACTCAGTGCGAGTTCTGAAACATTGACCGCGTGAAAAACAATAAGTGTACGCTTACCTACAAATAGTATTCAGAGTGACCTTGAGTACCGGCATTTATGAGTTGAGTTATCTGCCCGTCATGAAACCAACAACAATTAAAAAGCCGGTACTTGAAAAATTAAAAACAATGAGGAAGACAAGAATGACCCAAACACAAAGAGCCAACAATAAAAGGCCAACATATAATGAAATCCTAACAGATAGGGACGTGGAAATTGACGAACCACCAAATTATGAAGGTCCCTACAATGGATTGGGCAATCAATTTAAAGAATTGATAAACGCCAACAACGAAAATCAAAAAGAACTAAGAGAATTCATTGCAGCAACGTCAAAATAAAGCAGTAACAAAAGATAACAAAACCAAAAGAGGCATCTGAGATAAGAAATGATACATCGGACAAGCAGCAGCCATCACAGCAAACAAAAGAAGAAGAAAAAAACAAGAGTACCGCCAATTGTAATTAGCTTCATGGAAGCTAAAGATGTAGTTAAAATGGGTAAGTTAGCCAAATTAAAATTTAACATTAAAAGAATTCAAGCATAGCTGACCCTAATTACAGACCGATGCCTTAGGTCGCTTCTCCCTTTGTTCTTTTTTCCTCGTTGTAGGTTTCGTTTATCCTTTGCTGAAATGCATCGATAAACACTATTTTCAAAACAGGCGACAGATCTGACTGTGAAAACTACAGAGGAATATCATTGCTCCCAACCGCATACAAAATATTAACAAATGTCATTCTGGCGAGAATCACACCGTACGCAGAAGAGATACTGGGAGACTACCAATGTGGATTCCGTAGGAACCGGTCAACAAGCGACCAAATGTTCACAATACGACAACTGCTGGAAAAGAAGTGGGAATACGGAGAGACGGTTCACCAACTGTTCGTTGACTTCAAAAAAGCCTACGACTCAGTCGCAAGGCAGAGACTCTACCATATTCTAGTTGAGCTGGGAGTCCCAAAAAAATATGCCGCGCTCATTCAAATTTGCATGAACGAAAACAAAGGGCGAGTTAGAATAGAAAACCACCTCTCAGAACCATTTGAAATCCGGGACGGACTAAAGCAGGGAGATGGTCTATCACCGTGTCTCTTTAACCTTGTACTCGAGTATGTCATCAGAAAGGTACAAGACGACAACATGGCCGGATCATCCCTGAACGGGGTCACACAAGTGCTCGCATATGCGGATGACATCGCCGTTCTGGGCGATAATCTAGAGACTGTTAGTAAAAACTGTGAAATCATCATGCAAGCGGCAGAAGAGGTGGGCCTAGAAATAAATGAAGACAAAACAAAATACATGATTACGGCGAGAGCAGGTGGGTCTCAGAGAACACATATAAACTTCAGAGGTAAGATCTTTGAAAAAGTTAAAGAATTTAAATATCTGGGAACGATACTGACGGCCAGTAACGAAATGTCGAAGGAAATTAACAAGAGACTGCATTCCGGCAACGCGAGTTGGCACGCAGTCAGTAAACTGCTGAAATCCAGACTGCTATCACGTAACATAAAGCTCCGTGTCTATAGAACCATAATCATGCCAATTGTTCTATATGGATGCGAAACATGGGCTCTCACAAAACGGGAAGAAAACAAATTCCGTCTATTCGAGAATAAAGTTTTGAGAGGCATCCTTGGAGGTAAATATGACGAGGAGGCAGGACAATGGAGGAGACTCCATAACCACGAATTGGAAGAACTATATCGCAAACCTACAATAGTGAGAGTAATCAAGTCGCGAAGATTAAGATGGGCCGGACACGTGGCGCGAATGGGGAACGATAGGACCGTGCATAGAATTCTTGACGGTAGACCAACGGGAAAGAGACCGGTAGGACGGCCGCGACGGAGATGGGAGGACAATGTTAGGTTTGACCTTGAGGAGATCGGATCGAATGGTGAAGCGTAGAAGGAGAGTGCCCAGGACAGGGAAGGATGGCGAAGCCGAGTCGGTGAGGTCATGAACTTCCGGGTTCCTACAGGCCAATAAATAATAATAATAATAATAATAATAACATTAAAAGAATTAGTGAAGTAAAGAGTAGTGTAGCTAGTGATAGTATGGAAGACTATCAAAGATTTAAATCTGCATTAGCGGAAGCGGAAAGCCAATACCTAACGTACACTCCGAAATCGGAAAAAAACATCACCATGCTACTCAAAGGAGTAGACCCACTATTCTCTCCGGAGGAAATACTCGAGGAACTAAAGACGGTTGAAACTGACAATCTGAAATTTATAGGCGTAAAACCATTCTCCACCTCATTTTCCAAAAGTAGAAACCGTAAATTACCATTTTTCGTTGTCTCATTAAGCCCTGATAGTAAAATTGATGGACTGAGACACATTAAGCATCTCAACCACCACATGGTTAGTTGGGAAAAAATCCGCAGGACTAATCGGGTGCTGCAGTGCATGCGATGTCAACGCTTTGGACACGTTGCCTCAAACTGCAATATGCAGTATAGATGCGTAGTGCCTAAACATACATGCTACGGGGGAATGCCCGCTGGGAACAGAAAAGTTCACAGATAAAAGTCAGTTGGCATGTGTGTTATGCAAAAACACAAGTCATACAGCGAATTTTAGGGGTTGTCCAAGATTCCAAGCTCTCAAGGCAAAAATGGAAACACGTAAACATCAACTAGAAGAACAAAAACAAACAAAAATTCGCTACTATAGTAACTTCGTCGCTACCAGTATGTCATATGCTCAAATGGTCTCTGGGTCGAACAAACCTGCTAAACTAGCACCAAACGCTCAAACCGAGCAAAAAGGATCTGCTCGCGAACAAATTTCAGAGCTAAAAAATTTACTGTTGGTCATACATGGAAAGATGACTGAGTTTGAGAAAAAACTTAATGAACAAACTGCTCGAATAGATTTCATCTATTCGTCGCTATTTGCAGATTCATTCCCATAAACACAGAACTTTTACAAATGGAATCAACAATTAAAATTATCGCATTGAATGTTAATTCACTAATCAGAATTGAGAGAAGAGATAACTCAGCTAAACTGTTGGAAGCCGAATGCCCTGATATTCTTTTGGTTAGCGAAACTAAGCTTAACCAAAAGCGTAAACTGGGCTATAAAAACTACAATATGGTAAGAAGAGACAGACCCAACGCCACACAAGGAGGCGGTGTTGCACTGTTAATCAAAAAAGGGCTTCGATATAAGATTATATACAGTAAAGAGGTGTACAACTTCCAAATTCTAGAAGCAAGTATTGTGGAAATCCCATTACAAAGTCAGAAGAATATATATGTGGTATCGTTATATCGCCCATGATGCTACCCAGAACCCACGTTTCATCAGTGAACTAAATACGCTCTTTCAGGGCCTCAGACTGCAATCAGAAAACTGTTATTTCTTTTTGGCAGGCGATCTCAACGCAAAACATGCCATATGGGGTAACTCATCCACCAACACAAGAGGTAATGCCTTATTCAATTGGTGGCAAGCAAACCTAATCGAATATAATGCAGAAATTTACGCTACTACCACACCATCGTACCCAAGAGGTGACTCTTTTCTGGACCTCCTCTTAACCAATGATCGAATACAACTCCTAAACACAGACACCAATAACAGACAGTGCTCATTACGGTCTCGCCGCAACAATTAAAGTTCCAAATGAGCAAACGTTGTTTGAGTTGTGGGAACAACCTTATACTTACAATTATCGCAAAGCACACTGGTCACGTTTTGACCGCACTATGAAAAGAGAAATCCTCTCAAATGCAATAGACCCACCCACCTACAGGAACCTTCAAAATATAGAAATAGACCATTACCTTCAAGCAATGGACAACATCATTAAGAAATCAATGGATCTCTCTATTCCAAAAATAAAGCCCGATGAGAGTCACACAGGTCAATACAGAAACTCAACTATCGACGCTCTGCATAGACAGAAAAGCAGTCTCATATCTAGGTTGAAAACTCTATACCGGCAATTCACCGATCGGCAAATAAGAACACTCAAGTGTAGCATAAGTATATAGCCACAGAACATTTATTGTAGTTAAATGGAACGGGTTACCTGTTTTTTCCGGCGTGGAGAGTATATTACCTCGTTCTCCAGGAATGGGTAGATCTCTTCTTCTTGCGCGGCAGCTTCACAACCCTGGTTCCTCTGTAGGTTCCTCCTCGGAAACTTTCTATTTTCGAACACGAATGTGTCGTCGGCAAATGGCGCTCCCAGAAAAGAAAACGAACCTTATTTCCTTTCTCTATGGTGTTTAATTTTCAAGCTTTTTATGTTGACAATCTTTCTCTTCTTCCAAAAGTTACAACTTGTTCAAAACAAACACACGGGGCAAACTTTTTCTGCCTTTCTGTGTCCTTTACACTTTCTTTCTTTTTTTTTTTTTACTTTTAGTTTTTTAGCGTTTTTCTTTACAATTCTGTGTTTCTAACACTTCTTTCCAAAATTCTCCCTTTTCAACTGGCTGAACACCGAACCGTAATGCTCTTATCGTTCTGTCGACAACTGTCAACAACGGGACCACAACAAACCGAATTCTTACATTCTCCTGTCTCTCTCATTTCGCTCTCCATTCACGTCCACTTCGAAAAACAAATTCGAACTCGAAGAACTGCACGATCCACACCCGAATCAGGGTGGGTTCAAAAACTCACTTCAGGATCGTACAATTCCTCCACCACCTTACCATCGTACTACTTTAAAACGAAATTATGTTGAATGTAAATTTAAAATTAAAATTTAAAATTTAAAATTATTAAATGATGGTGGTGGCCGACGTACGTAACACACCCCCCCCCCGCACAAGACTGCGTGCCATTCTTAGGAGAGGAATGTCACGCCGGAGAGTGGACGGTGGAGAGCAAACAAACGAACAATTAACAAACCAATCAACAAACAAATAAATAACTAAATAAATAAATTAGTCTACATGCTTAGAGGTTAATGTTAGTACGTTTTAGGCTACCTATATACTAGGGTTAGTAAAGATAAATAAATAAATAAATAAATTAACTAGTCTATATGCTTAAGTGCTAATGTTAGTAGGGATTATACTATTTTTATATGGGGGTTAGTACAAATAAATAAATAAATAAATAAATAAATTAACTAGTCTATATGCTTAAGTGCTAATGTTAGTAGGGATTATACTATTTTTATATGGGGGTTAGTACAAATAAATAAATAAATAAATAAATAAATTAACCAACACGTAGTTATTAATATAAGAGGGGGAACAACAGATAAGCGCTCCACAAAACCAATGACAACACAAACGACCGCGGCGGGTCCGACACTTAAACCGATGGTCCGACCAAAAGCTCGACCGCCCACACGATCCGGTTAGGACTCCCCCGCTAAGGCGAGGCGATCCCCTCTCGTTCAACCTCCGAAATGTCACCCGGCCGGCGAAAGCGTCCCGCTCTTATACATCTTCCAAACTTCGAGCTCACGACTCCCCTACTCCCAGTAGGGCTTCAGACGGTTGTTGTGCACAACCACCGTTCTCTTGCCTTGCCTCACCGCGCTGTTGACCGCACTTTTCACCTCCACCACGTCATAAGGACCTCTCCATAGGGGCGCCAATTTTCCTTTTTTGCTTTCTTCCCGCATCAAGACTTTATCGCCCACATGGAACGTGAACGGGCGTAACTGGCGGTCATGATACCCTTTGGACCTCCTTTTCGAGATCAACAGATTGCGCCTAGCTATTTCGTACGTTTTCTGAAGCTTGTACTTCAATAGCTTATGGAAGCTCTCGTGGTTGTAAACCGGCTCCGGAGGTAATTTGATGTTCGAGGGAACCTCCGGAGTAAAACCAAAGAGACAGTCCATCGGCGTCAATCGGGTACTCTCGTGCACGCTGGTGTTGTACACGAAAGTGGCCGCCCTCAGGTACTGATCCCAGGTTTGGGGATGTGTGCCCACAATGCTGCGTAGGTATTCTACCAGCGGTCGATGGGCTCGTTCCAAGGCACCATTCGATTGTGGGTGGTACGCTGAGGTTTGCAGTTTTTTGATGCGGAGCAGCCGGCACACGCTTTTAAACAGGCTGCTCAGAAAATTGCTGCCCTGATCGGTGACCAGTTGTGTAGGTACACCATACCTTGCAACTATTTGGTCGAAAAAGACCGAAGCCACCGTCTCAGCCTCTGCATTGGGCAGGGCATAGCAATCTATATACTTCGATAAATTATCTTGGAACGTAAGTATATATAGATTGCCTTCAGGAGTACGGTCCAGGGGGCCCACGATATCTAAATAAACCTTTTCGAAGGGCCTCTTGGCAATGTCGGTGATTACCATCGGCATTCGTAAATTTGGGGAAGACTTCATGCGCTGACAAATCTTGCATACTTTAATATATTGCTTGATATCGCGCATCATATTCTTCCACCAGTAGTGCCTGCGTATCTTCTTATACGTCTTGATCACCCCTTGGTGCCCACCTAAAGGGTGATCGTGGTAATCCCGTAATAAGTGTTGGATCTCCTCGGGATTAGTTATTTCCATTCCTTTTTCCGTGCAGGAAGGAATGGCGTCCTCTTCAGAAGGTGACTCTTCGTCACTTGGACGTCCCGGGGATCCCTCGCTGTCCCGTTGGGTCTTTGCCTGGGCGCGAGTCACTACATTGCATCGCGGTGGTGAAGGGGTTTCGTCTACAGAATGGGGAATACGGCTTAGCGCATCCGCATTGGTGTTGTATTTACCGGGTTTGTACTCGATTGAGTAGTCAAACTCCGATAGTTTATGACGAAATCTGGTAAGGCGTGAGGTGGGTTCTTTCACGCCGAACACTCCCTTCAACGGTTTGTGGTCCGTGTACACGGTGAAACGTCTACCCAACAAATAGCACCGAAAATTCGTCGCCGCCCATACAATGGCCAACAACTCCTTCTCGATTGTGCTATATCTACGCTCGGCCCCATTCAGGGTGCGGCTGGCATAAGCAATAGGCTGGTCTTTGCCTATCTCACCTTGGGATAATACCGCTCCAAGTGCCTCATTACTCGCATCCGTGGTTAGATTAAAGGGTTTAGTGAAGTCGGGGTAAACCAATAGTGGTGGCGAAATTAACTTCCCCTTTATCTCTTCAAATGCCTGTTGACATTTGGACGACCACGTGAACTTCACGTCCTTCCTTAATAAGTTCGTTAAGGGGCGCACTATCCGGGAAAAACTTGGCACAAATTTCCGGTAATAGTTCGCCAACCCTATGAATGATTGGACGTGACGTACCGTCTTTGGAATGGGGAAATCTCTGACACTAGCTGTCGTGTCAGGATTTGGCGAAGCCCCTTTTTCTGAACAAACATGTCCCAGGTAGACCACTTCCCTTTGCAGGAATCTACACTTTTCCGGCTGAAGTTTGAGGTTGTGGTATCTCAACCGGTCGAACACCCTCCGGAGCTTGTCATTATGGTCAGCCAGGTTCTTACCATATATGACGATGTCATCCAGATACACAAAGCATTCGACCCCTTGCAGACCAGTAAGGACATGGTTCATTAGTCTCTGAAACGTTGCCGGGGCTCCTTTTAACCCGAACGGCATACGTCGAAACTCATAATGCCCATAGTTGGTGCTAAAGGCGGTTTTATTCCGATCGTTTAGATCTACCAAAACTTGGTGATAGCCACTGGCCAAATCGAGCGTGGAGAAGTAACGCGAGCGACCGAGCTGGTCTAGAATGTCCTCTATACGGGGAATAGGATATGCGTCCCCGATGGTTTTTTCGTTTAGTTTGCGAAAGTCCACCACAACTCTCCATCGGGCTTCTCCGTCGGGCTTCTCCGTCGGGGCCCGCTTTCTTGGGAACCACTAGAAGGGGGGAATTCCACGGGCTTTTGCTTGGTTGGATAATGTCGTTATCCAACATTTCCCGAATTTGCTCGTTTATAACCTGCCTTTTGCTTTCGGGCAATCGGTACATTCTTTGGTTAATGGGTGCCTGATCCCGTACCAAAGGTATTTCGTGCGAGATTGCACTGGTGTACGTCAGGTAGTCGCCCTGTAAATGAAATATGTCGTTGAACTCGCGACATAACTCCGTTATCGATTGGCACTCGGGTGTGTTCAGGTTATCCCCTAAACGAAGTTCCCCGTGCAATTGTGCCAACCTGGAGCTCAAATCGGGTTCATCAGGTGACTGACCATCCGAGAACAGGTGTCGAATGAAGTGGAGGGATCGTCCCTCCGAAGATTGGTTCTCGGGCACGGGCCTGCTTGACTCGTCGTCAGAGTCATTTCCCGGCGACGTATCTTTACGCTTGACCAAGGGGATGGTGTTATAGTCCTTGGTAGGGTATACCTTCACCGTAAGCTGTTCGATCCTTTGAGGGCCACTCTGGGTATTAAGTGCCAATAACCTGGCACTCCTTGCCCTACCAGTAACGCAGTGCGAGAATAAAATGTTTCCTCGCGCGTCCTGCGGCACCAGAATGGCCTTTTCCCGGATGTCAATGGGGATAGCCACCTCCATCTGGGAGCGAGCCGGCACTTCCACCGGCCTACTCAGGGCTACTTCGATCCTCGGCGGCTCACGTTCATCCATCCACGATGTTTCCTCTCGCTGGGGTGACCTGGCTGAGCATTTTTTCGTATCCTTTCCCCGTGTGGGTGGGGTCTCCGGTGAAGTGTGGACCTCGGTATCGACCCTGACAGGTCCCCGTGTCCCAACTCCCCGTTTGGTTACCTTATGCTTCAGCCCCTTTGTCCCACCATTAACAAAACCAACGGAGAAGAATTCGGGGTTTATGGTTGTTCGGGGAAATTCCAAACATCCACCCGGTCCGTTGATGTTGCAATGTCTGGACAGGAAGTCATTACCCAACAAGCCATCTGCTTCCAACCCCGGCATGGAGTCTACTACGTGGAAACTGCAGGGAATCTCATGGTGCAACTTGAGAGTCCCATGGCAGGACCCACTCGACTTGCCGTTGCCAAATATGGTTTGCAATGGTGTGGATTGCCGAACGTCCACCGCCTGGCCCCGGTGAAGGGCCCTTCGCTTCAAAAGACTGACCTCAGCGCCAGTGTCCACCATGAGACGCGTAGTTTTCCTACGGCCAATGTCCAAAGGAAGCTGGACCATGGGGACCTCTACTGGCAAAAGCTGAGGACAGTATTGGCCAAACAACGTGTTCAGTGCGGTCGGGTTACGGTCTCCCGACCCGACCTCCGGGAGTTTTCCGACCTCTGATTAGATGTCTCCCGCCGACGCACCGTCGCCGCATAAGTGCGTCGGCTGCAAGATTCGCACCGTGCCTTGTCCTTCCGTTCAGGACTATCCCGCTTGGAAGTCTCAATAGACTCCGAACCAGCGGGACTAGACTGGCCTTGGCCCAACCTGGGCTCACGGTGCTGAGGTCGCTCCCTCCTATTTCTTTTATCCCTTGGCGAGGTGCCCCGCCTCGCACCCGCTTCTGAGGACTCCGAGTCCACGGAGTCGGCTCGTCTCTCGTCATCGACCGACGCGGGCGATCGTCGCCCATCAACTCCTTCCACCCCCCGGTAAATCACACTCTCCGCGCGACTATTACCGGCTTTCCGATTTCGCCGACGCTGTCTGCGTCTATTACTCGCGCCTGCCCTACTCTCCACACGGGTGTCCTGCTCTCGACTCGCAGCAGGTGCTGTTCCTGCGCGCCGCTTGTGGGGAGAACCCTGGGAACCCTGTTGTTGTTCCCACCTTAGCCTGTATTCGCACCCGCGCAAGCTATGACCTTGTCGGCCACAAAACTCGCAACAGCACCGGACGCTGAATACTCTTGGGCCTGATGTCGCCGGCCCACCGCCCGTAGACGGGGGCTGCGGCTCTGGTAGGGCTCTCCGCTGAGCCTGCGGCCGCTGATGTTGTGGCCCATGCCGCGCGGTCCCGCTCTGCTGACCACCACCCCTGTATGGAGCCTGGGCTTGGCGCGTCTGTCTCGGACGATCCGGGCAGTCCACTATGTCGTGGCCATACCGCCAGCACTCGCGACAGAAAGGAGTGTTCCTCCTCCTCAGGCACTCGTCGTACACGTGACCCCTCACTTTGCAGAAACTGCATGTTGCCTGGGACTCCAGGGGGCGAGCCGATCGACCAACCGAATCCCGGACCGAATTGTCCCGACCCGATCGATCTCCAGGCACATACGCCCCCTGAACCAAGCTCTGCCCTCTGCCCTCTCCACTCTGGCTTGGCATGGCATTTGACCACGCTCCCTCGCCAGAGGAGGCCGGAGCATAGGCACCAGCATCCCGTCGATAATTGAGAGGCCCGCACGACTGCTCCCGAACGAAACCATCCTCCCCCCGTCGACGACTATCAGGCTCTTCGGCCGGCAACACGAATGACACCGCCCGGGGATTTAAGTTCGACAACACCGGCGCCGGCGCCGCGGTGTAATCCCTAGAAGTGGAGGATGTGTCTTCCATAAAAGTTGAAGAGCTTCCCAGTCCTACACCTAATGATTCTGACGCCGTTGGCCGCGCATCCACAAACAGGTCGTCCTGCCTCAACATTTCCTTTCGAGCTCTCTCAAACCCGGTCAGGTGGTCCACCAGGCTACGAAAAGGGACATTACCCAACGTGAGGAGGAAGTGCTTTAGTCCTTCCTCCCTCAGACCCCTTACCAACACCGGTTTGGCCATGCCCTCAAGCTGGCTGGCGAAGACGGACCTACCCTGGCGACCATAAAAGCGCTCAGCTGCCTCCTCGCACCGTACCACGGCCCGCTTCACTCGGGAAACAAAGCCTGTGGCATCCTCGGAAGGAAGTTGTCGCATTTTGGAAAGTTGTGCACACAACTCCTCATACGACACCCGGGGCTCGTAGGCCTCTCTAAGACGCTGTTCCGCTTCAAGGAATGTCGTGGGTGGTCTCTCCTCGAACATCCGATATGCCTCGCCGCTCAGCCTAGAGGGCAGCCACCGGAGGAAGGTATGTTCCTCCTCCACCGCCAGCCCATCCAAGGTCCTTCTACAGCCTTTGAGAAACGAAGAGAGTCTCTCGGCCGTATCCGGTCCTTCCTGTCCCGAAAACATGGGGACCGCCTTCGACACAAGGTCGAAAACCCTATCTGTGCCCAGCATGGTCCGTATAGGACATGGTTGTGGGCCCAGTTTAAAATACGAGGGCATCGGCGTGTCCTCCATGCTCCCGACAGGCTGTTTACCGACGGTGGGAGGGGGGCGTGTTGGCGATCGGTCGTCCACAAATTCGTCCCTCGAATCATGGAACGCCTCCGGATCCACCTCGTCAACCGGCGGCTCGGGAAATGCCTCGGGTCGTGCCCGGGCAGGAGTGCCCTCTCGGACATCTCTCTGACGTTGCCTTGTTTGCATTGTCGGCCGTCTAACTAGATCTCTAGGTCACCTACACCAAAGCTAATCCCGGATACCCCGCGGAGAAAAGAAAAAACAACCTCGTCACCGACAGTATCCACCAACAGGAAAGGGTTCGAAAAACAAAACAAGCACGCTCCCAATACACAACAAGACGTCGACGAACCTTCCTCCCTCGCAATCACTATAGTGGCTTGATGCGTATCAAGGAAACCCGGAACATCGGAGGGGGTCAGCCCGTAATTAAAAATTCACCAATGTTTGGGACTGAAAAACGGTGCACTAATCCACAAAACAAACGGTCTTGCAACGAGAAAAAGAAACACACACTACACCCGTCGGTTTCAATAAACAAACAAAAACACTACTCTATTAACCAACGCAGTCCTCAGTGGGCGAGAATTGGAGAGAGAGAAAGGGGTATGCAAATATAATGACCACTTTTGGGCCACTTTTGTAACACAACAAAAAATTTTACGCGAAAAACAAACGCGCAGCCGAAAAGGAAGAAAAACAGAATCACATTAAAAAATTTCAAAAGATCGACCAAGAACAACAATAAATAATAATAAATAATTCAAATATCACAATTTTCACCGGAATAAGCTTCCGACAAATGCCTTTAACACAAGACAGACAAATAAATAAATAACTAAATAAATAAATTTTTTAAATAAATAAAGAGCTATTAGGAAGCTTCCAACAAATGTCTTTCACACAGGATAGACAAATAAATTAGTAAATAAATGAATAAATTTTTTAAATAAATAAAGAGAGGAAAAAAAAAAAAATATTCTTTCTTTCTGCTAGTCTCCGCTCACGAACGCATGGCCATCACCAATGTCACACCAATCCGCCAAAGCCCTCAAGTCACAGAAGATTTGTCAGTACTCCACCAAACCTGCCGTGGTCCCTCCGGAAGGTTTGTCCGCAGCGCCAGTTTGTAGCATAAGTATATAGCCACAGAACATTTATTGTAGTTAAATGGAACGGGTTACCTGTTTTTTCCGGCGTGGAGAGTATATTACCTCGTTCTCCAGGAATGGGTAGATCTCTTCTTCTTGCGCGGCAGCTTCACAACCCTGGTTCCTCTGTAGGTTCCTCCTCGGAAACTTTCTATTTTCGAACACGAATGTGTCGTCGGCAAATGGCGCTCCCAGAAAAGAAAACGAACCTTATTTCCTTTCTCTATGGTGTTTAATTTTCAAGCTTTTTATGTTGACAATCTTTCTCTTCTTCCAAAAGTTACAACTTGTTCAAAACAAACACACGGGGCAAACTTTTTCTGCCTTTCTGTGTCCTTTACACTTTCTTTCTTTTTTTTTTTTTACTTTTAGTTTTTTAGCGTTTTTCTTTACAATTCTGTGTTTCTAACACTTCTTTCCAAAATTCTCCCTTTTCAACTGGCTGAACACCGAACCGTAATGCTCTTATCGTTCTGTCGACAACTGTCAACAACGGGACCACAACAAACCGAATTCTTACATTCTCCTGTCTCTCTCATTTCGCTCTCCATTCACGTCCACTTCGAAAAACAAATTCGAACTCGAAGAACTGCACGATCCACACCCGAATCAGGGTGGGTTCAAAAACTCACTTCAGGATCGTACAATTCCTCCACCACCTTACCATCGTACTACTTTAAAACGAAATTATGTTGAATGTAAATTTAAAATTAAAATTTAAAATTTAAAATTATTAAATGATGGTGGTGGCCGACGTACGTAACACAAGTCCTTGATCCGAAATATTCAAAAGTTGATTCGGGAAAACTACAAATTAACCATAAATACAGAATGGGAACAGAAAATTCGAGCTATCAAACCAAAGGGCTCGAATATGTTCCCCCTAATAAACAAACTATTTCGAAGGAAGGGCTGCAACGACATCCCGTGCCTGAAAATACCACAAACGCCAGAAAACGATGAAATACTGCTAAACGCAGGCTTTAACCTCGAAAACATGGTTTTGGATGATGATTACTTTATTATAGCAGACCCTGAAGAGAAATCGAACGCCATAGGTGCATGTTTTGAGTCGATACATAAAGTGAACGAACCTTCTCGCTCCAATTATGATCTAGAAAGAAGGGCACTCGAAAACCACATTTCACTTCCCAACAAAATTACCAGGCGGCGTACTGAAAACCGAAATTTCACAGTGTTTAATGACGTCAATAGAGCAAATTACCCACTAGCAAATTCAGAGAACAACTTGTTTGTAAACAAGGACGAACTCTTAGGTATTTTAAGTCAAATAAAAAGTACTCTGGGATTGACCAAATTCCAAATACTGTTCTTAAACAATTGCCATTGGAGGCAGTAAACATTTATACCATTCTGTTTAATAACGCATTAAATAACTCATATTACCCAATGCGGTGGAAAACGGCAGTAGTCCATCCTATTCCAAAACCTGGGAAGGATAGGAGTAATCCAACTAATCTCCGTTCTATCAGTCTACTCCCCAATACGAGGGTTGCCTCTTATGTTTCGGGATTTGGCAACCCTAGTGTTGCAATCCGGCAATTGACAGTTCTGTCGTAAAGTTGGACATTTTTGAGGTTATACGCACTCAGAACTTTTTGACATACGAGCACTATTTGTGTTGTTTACAGTAACTTAAAAGATTCATCTCGGCCCAAAAATGGAATTAAATCGTCAACATTTTCGTGCGATTATTTTTTACAACTTTCGGCGTGGATTAACTCAGCAACAGTGCATGGATGAACTTAATTCAATTTTTGGCGATGAAGCTCCATCAAGGACCAGTGTTTATCGATGGTATGGTGAATTCAATCGTGGTCGTAGTTCACTCCAAGATGAATTTCGTGAAGGTCGTCCAAAATCAGTTGTTGTTCCGAAAACCATTGATGCTGTGCGCGAACTGATATTGGAAGATCGTCATGTGACCTATCGTGAGATTGAGACAACCTTAGGCGTTAGTGGGACCAGCATACATTCAATATTGCATAAACATTTGACTGTCAAAAAAATTTGTTCGCGTTGGATCCCACACAATTTGTCAATCGCCCAAAAAAAGGCTCGTGTCAATTGGTCGAAAGAAATGCTCAAAAAATACGGTCGCGGTGCTTCGAAACACGTCTATGACATCGTGACAGGTGATGAATCGTGGATTTACGCGTATGAGCCCAGAAGTAAACAAAAGTCGACTGTCTGCGTGTTTCAAGATGAGCCAAATCCAACAAAAGTTGTTCGCACACGAAGCACTTCCAAGCAAATGGTCGCCTGTTTTTTCGGAAAAACTGGACATGTCGCAACCGTACAACTAGAACAACGCAGAACAGTCAATTCTGAGTGGTACACAACCATTTGTTTGCCAGTTGTCTTCCAAGAAATCAGGAAAACCAACCGCCGAAGAAGGATCACTCTTCACCACGACAATACGAGCTCTCACACATCGGCTGCGACAACTGCATTTTTGAGCACCCAAAACATCGATTTGATGGGTCATCCGCCGTATAGTCCTGACTTGGCACCGAATGACTTCTTTTTATTCCCGTACGTAAAAAACAAACTGAGAGGTCAACGTTTTTCGACACCTGAAGAAGCGGTTGCTGCATTCAGAATGCATGTGTTGGAGATACCTCAATCAGAGTTGCAAAAGTGCTTCAACAATTGGTTCAAACGCATGCAAAGGTGTATAGATCTTCATGGGGAATATTTTGAAAAACAATAAAGTGATTTTCGATGATCAATATTAGTTTTTGTTCTCTAATCCCGAAATATAAAAGTCAACCCTCGTATCAGCAAGGTGTTTGAAAAAATAATAAACAAAGAGCTATTAAAATGGGTTGAGAATAATACAATTATTTCGGACAACCAATTTGGTTTTAGAACCCAGCGTAGCTCTATCCACGCTGCATCGAAACTAGTATCGGATATACAGTGGAACAAAGCAAAACGGCAGTGCACTGGCGCATGTTTGGTAGACTTTGAAAAGGCCTTCGACACCATCTGGCTTGAAGGGTTATTCTATAGGTTAACCGCTCTTGGCATGCCTGTCAACTTGCTTTATATGGTGTATGACATGGTAGCGAATAAACAGTTTATCGTTAAATGTGGAGATACATTTTCCAATAAGACCTTCACCATAGTAAACGGCTTACAACAGGGACCAGTCAGCTCTCCTGTTCTATTTAACATTTATACTAGTGATCTGGCAAACTCTCTCACTCATGCCATTGCATATGCCGATGACATAGTTATCTACAGAACGGGTAGCAAAATCGAGATCATAAATAGAGGTTTACAAGAAGATCTCAACAAAATTAAAGATAATGGTGATAAATGGAAGATGAAAATTAACTTCCAAAAGACTGAAATGATCCTTTTCAGGACACCCGTAAGCGGGGCCTCGGGTGACACAAAAAAGAATTGGAGAAAGTTTTCCATTATTAGACAAAACGGAAGACCGTTGGCAGTCAGAAAGGTTGTTAGATACCTTGGTATCTGGCTAGACCAATTCTTGTATTTCGATAAACACATAGCAACATCCCTCTCCAGAGCGAAAAGTGCCTATGCGATGGCGAGGAGATTATTTCGAAATCGTGTCCTGGATTCAAAAGTTAAGATCATATCATATACGTCACTTATACGACCCATACTGGTGTACGGTCGTCCTATATGGTTTAACGTCGCTCCTTACTATATGGAAAAATATAGATTATTCGAGAGACAATGTCTGCGTTCCTGTCTACGAATATACAGAACGCCAGAATCACAGTACACGAAATATTATCGAAATGAAGACCTGTATAATAAAGCAGGTATAAAAAGAGGACAATTTCATAATCAAAGTAATTCGACTCCATGTTGCAACAGCAACAGCTAGTGGAAACAATTTGATCTCGGGAGCCTTTTACCCCAACGATAGGTATCTGGAGAGCACTCTTCAAAGTGGCTTTGTTCCCCCAGAAGCATTTCTCTTATTGGATAATAGAGGTATTATACAGGACAAATCGGGAATCCCCATTATCTACTACGTTTTCCGGAGAGCTAAGGACAAAAGAATTCGTCATAACTACAACATCGACAACTCCTCGCATCGTCTATGTTATAGTGCGGCGGTAGGAGAGTGCGACAAACAAAATGAATGTGATTTTCAACCAACCTGGTGGTGGCTAAATAAGGAAGAAAGGACTGCACGTCCCCATACTTATAACGCCTCATAGGCTAAACGGCATCTCTCTTCCGCCATCCGGCTTTTCCCTTCTTCATTCCGCTTCTACCATTTCCTTTTCCCAATCTTTATTTTCTTTTTGTTCTTCCCACTCAATTCTCTTAATTTTAAATTGCAGTATAGCTGGCTAACAAAAAATAAAAAAAAGGTATATAACATATATATACAAAAAAAAAAAAAAAATCAAAAACATTAAAATATTACTAGTTTCAAGTTTTTTATCTTTTTTACTTGATTATTTCAACTTACTGTATTAAAATAATAAAACTAATAACTAATTGAACACCGAAAGGTATACCTTACAATTGTAACTAGAATAATTTAGAGTGCTCGTGCAGGGTCAGTAAATTAGATTAAAAATTATAGTTAAAATAGGCTTAGCATTTAGTCTAAAATTGTAAAAAAAAACAAATTGTATATATCGTTTGCAAATAAATGCGTTTTCAATCAATCAATCACAGGCTAGAATGAGTCAATTCCGATCCCACATTTATAAAGCACATTATAGCTGATGGTGGGACATGGGTTTACGGGATTGACATGCAAACCAGTCAACGAGCTTCGGAATTGCGCCTTATAACCGAAAGAAACCACATCAAAATCAATCAAAAGTCTAAGTAATACTGGCTGTATTCTTTGATTATCGCTCTATTTTGCACTCGGAATTATTGCCAGAAGGGCAGACGGTAAATAGAGAATGTTATCTGGGCGTAATGCGACGTCCGAGAGAGCAAATTCGTCGAAAAAGATCAGATTTGTGGGAAGAACACATCCATTTCGAACCACGATAACGCACCATGTGAGAAGGCTATCATTGTGAATGAATCTCTGGCCAAAGACTCAACAAATATTATCGAACAACCACCATATTAACCTGACATGGCCCCAGCTGACTTTTTTCTCTTTTCAAAATTCAAGTTACCACTTCGAGGTTTTCAGTCGATAGAAGACATTATGGCGTTTCTAACAGATACACAAAGTACACAAGCAAGAAAATCGAATAAGCAAAAGCATCAGCCATATACCAATCAATAACATAGCAATTCCACATCAATTGAGTGTACTTGAGTTTAGAAATCGAAATCGTACACGCGGCAGTGGCCTGATGCGTTACGCTTTGTTTGTACCCATTATTGATTCTAATCGTTATAGCGTCGGTTCGAATAATAATTTCTTTACGATCATTGCAAACGCTATAACATAAAAAGGAATTACCGGCGAGATCTGAAGTTGATTCCAGAAAGTGTATACTGTAAACAGATTAAATAACAGATCCCGGTCAAACTTCACGTCAGGATAAAGAACAGGAATCCCAAGCTAGCAACAAAAAGAATTTTGATAATTCCTTAAAACGGTCTTTAAATTATCAAACGAATGTATCTGAGGTTAACATTCACTTTTTATATAAATATTTTTTTTAATATAATACACTCAGGAGAGGCGATTCTAAAACGGACCGGGCCGTGATGCAGCGATGTTCGCACCAACGGGAGATGAACCACAAACTAGTGCGATCCATCGGATTGGCTTGTTGAGCGCAAATGTACCGAACAATATCGCGTATCTCTGAAAAACAGCCCCCATGGTAATATCTGTAAAAGACGGGACTGAACGAAGAGCTTCCTCGAAAATCTATCGATCCAGGTTGTTGTGGACGGCGAGTGCTCGGATCTGTATCCTGTTAATTCCTGGGTGCCTCAAGGTCCTATTTTGGCTCCAACCTTGTTTTTGCTTCACATACATGATTTGTTGGAGTCAACGATAACAAAGTGTTAAGTTTCGCGGATGATAGTGCGCCTGTTTCCTCTTCTTCGAATGTTCGGTCGGTTGGTGCATCAATGTCGCATCAGCTGAGATGTAGATAGATTGACTCTCTTAATCGGGGTCTGGATAAGGTCAGGCAGTGAGGAAAGGCCAATCTCGTCGACTTAAATGCAACGAAGACACAGTATACAACATCCACAAAGAAAAGTGGATCATCGGTTCCACAGCTGGGAAAAAAAAACCTGTCGAACATCACCAAGTCCGCCTCTGACAAACTGAGTCATCTTTTAAGAGCCAAGAAATATTTTACTCCGGCTCAATTTCTTCACCTGTATAAATCCCAAATTAGACCCGCACTCAGATATTGCCCTCATGTTTGGAGCTCTGCTCCTAAACATACCCTGGACCTGTTTGAGAGCATACAGAGACGAGCGATCCGCCTGATCGGGGACACGACGCTGAAACTGGGACCACAGTCGCTATTACAATGAAGGCGCGTAACGGACCTTTCTCATTTTTTTTTATTATACACTTGTAACTTTTTGTAGTTCAGCAACAATATCAATTTTTTTTCAGACGGTGATAGTTTTCTCTTTGCTCTATAAGCGATGAATTTAAATAGCAGCTTTCGCGTTTTGATTTAACTAGTGCACTATGAAGTTCTTGATTATTAAGTATTAACTCGCGGTTGATTTCACGGTAGGTCTTCATTCATAAATAACGTTTTAATTGTTAATCGTATTTTCTTTATAACTTGTGACTCGCGCGTGTGCACCAGCGATGGCGATTGAAAAGACTTTCTTTTTGATCGAGCAGCGACGTGACCTGACACTGTGAAGTATGACTATCGACTAACTGGAATTAGGGATGGAAATTGGGATTTCTGCTTTTACACAACGATCAGCCAATGGTCATCGTGCTCTCTTGTGAATCGTTCAATTCCCCACGCTCATCGAGGTGGATAAGTACTTCCGTATTCGTTCGACGTCAATGGGCGTAGAAAGGATGAAGAAATCAAAAGGAAAGCACAATAACCCAGGGTTGATCTGGCTTAGTGTGTGTGTATTAATGCCGCATCTGAGACTGGTCCACTGACTTAGTGCGGTGATTGTGGCGATCTCAGAGGGCATCCAACTATGGAAAGACAGAATTGAGGAGGAGAGGAAAATGTTGTTTGCGCTATTCACTTGCAAAATAAGATCGTTGATCCCAAGCGAATGGGAGATCTGAAGAAAAGCCGAAGTGACGCCAAATTGGCTAGGGTAATTTATTATGAGAACTAATTAAATATTTTGATAAATACCCCAGCGATTTTGCTATGATGCGACGGCGTCGTTTGCTTCGACTTGTTGTTGCTCACCGACATGATGTGATTTCCGATGGAAATCTCATGGGCTAGCAAAAATGGAGTTGCCGTAGCTGAATTCAATTCTGCATTATCTGCATAGAATAATGAATTCAGCTATGCTTTCTTTTACAGGTAAAATAGCCGAACGGTGGGATAGGGGATAGTGTGACGGGGATTGTGGGCTGGTTGTCCATGTGATATAGAGAAATCCCACATGTCGCCCCCTCTCCGTCTTCTGTCGGTCTCTTTCCCGTCGGTCTACCGTCAAGAATTCTACGCACGGTCCTATCGTTGCCCAGTCGCGCCACGCGTCCAGCCCATCTTAATCTTCGCGACCCGACTACTCTCACTATTGTAGGTTTGCAGTATAGCTATTTCAATTCCAGGTTGTGGAGTTTCCTCCACTGTTCTGCCTCTTCATCATATTTTCCGCAAAAGATACTGCTTAAAATATTATTCTCAAATACACGGAATTGGTTTTCTTCTCGTTTTGTGAGAGCCCATGTTTTTTATCCGTATAGAACAATCGGCATGATTGTGGTTCTATAGACACGGAGCTTTATGTTACGTATTATCAGTTTGGATCTCAGCAATTTACTGACTGTATTGTATGCCAACTAGTGTTACCGGAATGAAGTTTTTGTTATAATAATTTCCTGTGACATTTAGTTACTGGCCGTCAGTATCGTTATTTAAACTCTTTAACTTTTTCAAGTACGTTGCCCCTGATGTTTATGTGTGTTCCCTGAGGCCCACCAGTTCTCGTCGTAATCCTATATTTTGTTTTGTCTTCATTTATTTCTGGCCCATCTCTTTTGCCGCTTACATGATGATTTCCCTCCCCCGTATATAAACAATATCCGCATACGCATCCACCTTATATAATGCATCCATATCCCCAAACTGACATTCCATCACTTGTTTATTTGTGTTACCATTTAAGCTGCATGCATGTAGCTCTTGTGACACCATCTGGCGGAAAACGGTGAGAACAGTTCATATATTTAGAAAACGTTAATAATGCGCGTCTCCATTTCGTCGGTACATTTTATTCACTCGCATAAAAACACTGCTGACTAATTTTCGCTCTTAAACCACTATGTTGTGTCAGCTTAATTTCCCCTACCTAGCAATAGAGTTGAAGAAAAAACGCTTTAAGGCTTATCTTAACGCTCTGATGAAGTCGTGGCAATCTTCCCGGGATCTCTCCATCGTCCGCTGTTCCGTTATGGATGCTGTTCATTTAGGGAATTCAAGTAGCACGTTTTTCCTTTTCGAATGATGTATCGGGGACGTTTGCGTTTGCGACAATAGTCAAGAGCATGTGATTCGTACCGACGCTATCACGGTTAGAATCACTAAAAGATAGAACCATAGCTCAAGGCATCAGACCACTGCCGCGTGAATGAATTCGATTTATAAACTCAAGTACACTCAACTAATGTGGAATTGCTATTTATTGGTTGGTATACGGCTGTTGCATTTTCTTATTCGATTTTCTTTCGGTATTCTTCACTATTTACATATATACAAATTGTGTGTGCATCTGTTAGAAACGCCACAATACCACTCCCAATACTTGATATTTTTGGTGACGGAATGAAGGTACGGGGGTAGGTCAATAAGTCCTTAGAAACGCCTACGATGGCACTCGTAGCGTCGTTAATGGCCTGTTTTTAGTAAACATCATTCCTCACTAGATATCTGTCAATTTTTAATTTGTTTCATGTTTCAATTTTGCATTATAAGTTGGGTATGGGAAAAATATGTGCGAGATGGCTGCCGAATTTGAGATGAGAACGTTTGGAGCGCATGCGTCGCAACCCAGCTGAGCTTCTGCGCAGATTAGTAACTGTAGATGAAGCATGGATACACCACCACACTCCTGAGACGAAAAAACAGTCAAAACAGTGCACTGCTAAAGGCGAAAGGCCTCCAAAGAAGGCAAATACGGTGAAATCAGATGGAAAGGTTATGGCTACTCCATTTTCGGATCTTCGTTGACTATTTGGAAATGGGACAAGCGATAACTGGACAGTATTGTGCGTCATTATTAGGTCAGCTAAATGAGAAAATAAAAGAAAATCGTCCTCATATTTTAAAGCCTTATTGACCTGCTCTCGTATCAAACCCGAGCCAAGCATCTTGGATAACGAATACAAGAAAGATCCTAGGGCCCCTCGGTGGCGTTTGATTGCATAGGTCATACAAATGAACAAAACCGAGGAAAATTCAAAAGTGTAAAATAGGTAGGGATGGGTACATGATATGCATTAAGTTCTTCCATAACCAGAATGTAAGATAAAAAAATATTACAATGTCACACAAAAACTCACAGTTTCTGGACATTTATGAACAACATCAAAATATTTAGATACTATACGATATTGATTGATTGTTTGAAGGGGGAACCCCCATTTCAATTTAGCTTAATGCAACCTTACAGACAATCGTAAAATCTAAAGTAGGGGTTAAGACCTTAATCAATTATTCAATCGAAAAAGAAGGAGAAGAAAACCAGGAAGTTGAAGATTACTGGCAATAGGGGAGGTAGGAGGCCAGGGAAGAACAAGTGTATGTGGGGGTGGTAAACGCGGCCTTTGTGCGACAGTGGGTGGCATGTGTACGGACTGATAGAGGGGTGGGGGTTAGTGAGCAGGGGGGGGGGGTGGGTGGGATTGGAAAGGTGTAGGGGAGAACTAGTTTGGGGGACGGAGAGGAGAGGATTGCAGGGTAGAGGGGTTATTGAAGGAGGGGGCGGATTTAGGACGGGTTTATTCTGAGACGTTGTTTAAGAGCGGGAGTGGAGATGCTGAAATCGAAGGAGGTGGGGAAAGAGTTAGCCTGTCGTAGCATACGCGAGATGGGTTCGTTAGCGCCGTAAGATGTGTGATGAGCGGGCACGTGAAACAGTCGAGGGTTACGTACGTTATGGGGGTTTGTATGCAATGTTAAATTGGAGAGCAAGCTTGGGCAATTGATTGAGCCAGGCAGAAGGCGATGGACAAAGATGATGTCGGCATGGATTCTGCGCCCTTCAAGTCTGTCTAGATTGGTTAGAGGGAGCCGGCTTGCGTATGGTGGTAGAATCAGCGGATTTTCCCAGTTTAGTCCACAGAGGGCAAAGCGCAGGAAACGACGTTGAACACCCCCAATCCTGCAAATGTGAGTCACTTGATACGGGGACCAGAACTTGTGGGGGTTCTCTATATCACACGGAGAACCAACCCACAATTCCAACTAACCTTGACCGCTAACAGCGCGTCATTTTAACCCAACTCCCCATGCAAAATCCGCAATAGCATACATTCCAGATTTTGCAATAAACACACTCCAAAACCCGCAACAGAATACAATTCAACAGAATACTTTCTAAATCATCCCCGCATACATTTTCCCAAAATTGCTTCGGTCAATTCTTTACTTAATTCATATTCCCTCCGTGCGACCAAGCAATCTTAATTTCCCCGAAATTCATGTGCCGTAATAAAACGCACATTCAAACCTACAGCGAACATTAACCATCACCACCAACTATACCGACTCGCATACATATCCCCGAAATTACTTCGGTTAATATCTTATCTAAATGATATTCCTTGCTTGCACCCAAGCAATTCCAATTTCCCTCGACAACCATTTCGGTTCATTTCCTCCTTAAATCATACTTCTCGTCTGCAACCAAGCGACAGCTAATTTTCCACGAATCAATCAAAACGATCACCGCCCTTAATCATACTTGGATATGCCAATTTCCCGGTATACACAACCAACGAATCCAACTCAGCTTATACGGCGAGGATTCGCTGGAACTGAATCCCTATGCAAGCATAGCAACTCTTCTCGAAATTCCTCGTAAGTGGCAGTGAGCTTATTTTAGCTATGACTCCACTGCCATGACGCGATGAACTTTTCCCTCCCAATAATTAGTCAGTGGAGATTCAACCGCCACCGGGGGCACACACGGGAGTCGGAGTTCAAAAACCGCAACAGTCGAGATCCAACCACAGCTGCGTGCACACACGCCAGAATCGGTTCACCCATATAGTCGCTACCCATCCGAGTCGCTACAAAGTCGAAGTTCACCAACCGCCACCGGGGCCGGGCACATATCGAGGAGTCGCCTTTTATCGAACCAGGGGTGTCGTGCTGAGCCGCTGTATTCGATATAGCTCCCCTGTTTCGTTTTGCGTTAAGTTAAGAATTGATTTCCGGGCCAAACAAAGTTAAACAAAAGTAAAATTATACATCGTGGCTCGCTTTGTAAATATAGTGACAGTAATAAAAATAAAAGGACGCTTAACAATAAAACCTTCCAGTGAGTTTCGTTTGCGCTTGGCCCCTTTTGGTGAACGACGTTCGGCGGAACTTTTGATTGTTGGGGAATAGGAGTAACCAGCGCCCGTGCCGGCCCGCAACACACCCCATAACCCCACAACCTGACTAGCGTATTTGAGTAGTGGCCGGACAAAAGTTGTGTAGAGTGATCGGGTGACATAGGGGTTAAGGAATTCCTTCGACCAGCGTTTGACAAACCCAAGGGCGGTATTGGCCTTGAGGACTATGTAATCAATATGTGCCGTAAATTTGAGCTCCTTGTCGCATAGGACGCCCAGATCGCGAATCAATTTAACCGATGTTATCGATATATTGGAATACATAATAACTCTTAACTTGCAATTCAGTACATATTTGGTCATCAATATCAAGAACCACATTCTAAGTATTGGACATGGTGCAAAATAGATCAATAAATGTCATAGCAGACAACTTCAGCTACACGTTTGATTCCGTAGTGATGACATAGGCAGAACATATCCTGCATATTTTTTCTACAGATATTACCACAAAAACTGTTACATTGAGTTAAAAAGTTGCGGCCCTCTACCCAACTATTCACTTTCGAAAGTCGTCATTCAAGGCGCATCATATTACAAGCATAGGAAACCAAAATAAATTGGTCTTCAGTCAATCTACGCGAACGCAGCGGGAGTAATAAGTTCTTTCGCGTTTGAAATTTTAAAATTTTAGGATCTATGTATCATACATCGTTACACGGTGGGGGTTCTTAAAGCTCACCTGAAGAACCCCCCCTATTCGCAACCCATATTTGCACCTCAATCTCCCCGCATCAAAGCATTTCTTTTCACAAGGGTATTCTCCATGCATCAACGCATCGGCAGAAAATTTCCTAAAAGGATTCTCAGGCATTCATAATTCATATGCATTTTCCTAGAACAATTCCTTAAAAGTCAAACATTATGCCTGAAAGAAAATAATTCGGTTACCGTACTAAGTAATCACATAATCGGGGAATCTTATCCTAGCGTCGGCTATTCCCAGCCTCACCATGTGTATAACAATATTCCCTACATGCACATTGGCTGCCGACTCTTTTGTTCAACGACAAAGCAACTCCAAGCAGCTTATTGACGCAGCTGCAGACAATTAGCGCAATAGCCGCTAAAACCAAATTTTTCAGCACACATCATGTGCAAACAAAAGAATTCTGTTCTACCGCAGGCATTCTGGCTATACGATAAACAATCCAAATTGTTTGAAGTATCCCAAATGCATTTCACATCTAATGAGTTGCAGCTTATTTATTTAGCTGACCCTAATTAGAGACCGATCCCTTAGGTCGCTTCTCCCTTTATTCTTTTTCCCTCGTTGTAGGTTTCGTTTATCCCTTGCTGAAACGCATCGATAAACACGGTGATGTGTACGATCACATACACACACCACTGCATAAAGAGATCGCCGTCCATCGGCCAAACCCAGTAAGGAAAGATTGCATTTCCTTGGTGGCCATGCCCTAAAGAGAAATTTTTCTCTTTCTCCTCCGAACCTCACCCTTAACTGAGGATTGAATACATGTCGGAGTTCTTTCCTCAGGGAGTCATTTTCCATCACCCGACCGAGCCGGTCGGGTCTCTACCTCCGCCCCAGTAACGCTGCGGGACGCGAAAGTCAACCGCGAGTCGCGTGATTAACGTTCACCATTCTTCATTTAACCAATCAATAAATTAACTTTTTAATTAATAAAGAACATGAGAACGCTTAGATTAAGATATGTGAAAAATTCCAAGTGACTTTTAATTTATGTTTTTAATTTAACCAATCAATTAAGTAACATTTTAATTAATAAACAGCCATAACCGCGTGTTTTGCTAATTGCTCCTGTGTGTGATGTTTTCTCTTGGTGAACATTTTGCCGCGGTGTTCGGTGCGCGACCGTCGGACACTTGTTGACTATTTACAGCAATGTTATGACGGAGGATGAAGGGATTCCAGTGCAGTACGCCTGCACACAATACTTCTTCCCCACAACACCATTTTCCTATTTTTCGGCATCCACTACGCATTGATTTGTGGTTACCCAAATATCACTTTTTGTGGACGTAATATTTATATACTATACGATATTGGAATACCTGCTTAGCAGGTATCAAAATGTGACCATAAATAATAGATTATTCACACATTGAATTCATTGCCCTTTATTTGCCCCATTCTCGCTCACATTGTATGTGAAATCCTACACTAACGTTTTAAGAAATACTAATTTTTCAAGCACAAATTCAATTCCTAGTTTGTCCCTGTCCTTCAATCAATTTCCACTAACTCCCATCAGAGAATCCAAACATAAAACTGTGGACTTCACCATTTCAGATGAGTCATCGCAGTGACATGTATTCAAAGGAAGCTTCACTTATCCAACGTGCCGAACGTGCACTAGCCGACGGCCGTCCAAAGGATCCTGTTGAGAAGCTGAGACTGCTTTGTTTCACTCGCGGCCTAACTGGCATCCTTGCTCTATCCAGGTACGTAAGTATATATAAAACCTGGAATATGCATATAAAACCCCCCAATCAATGGCTACGTTGAGCACATAATGGGCTGTTAAGATACTGTAATCCAGTTCATTCTTCAGTCTTTTCAATATAATTGTGTCCCTTCTATACGTACCATACAATTGAATACTGATATGTTGTGTTGTGTGCAAGCCAATGGTTGGAGGGAGCCTACGACCACCCACAGGTGGTCTGAACTTGAACATCTGATTTCATTTTCGGTCCTGTCCTGTGGTTTTTGATTGAATAGAACTTTCCGTATAATGGACGATGACGGAAACAAAAATCTAAGTTTAGAGGAATTTACCAGTGGAATTCAAGAAACAGGGCTAGACTGTACGGATGACGAAATACAACAACTGTTTGAACGGCAAGTGTTTGCGTTTGATTTGTATCCATGGAGAGGCATAAATAAGTTTGTATGTGTCCTTCTAGCTTTGATACAGATGGGAGTGGAACCCTAAATATGACAGAATTCCTAACACAATTAAGGGTAAGCTATTCCGTTGGTATCCGTTGCTGGATTTCGGTAATATCCCACAGTACTAAATGTGTATGTGTTGTTAATGCAGCCACCAATGCCACAGAATCGTGTGCTTATAATCAATAAAGCCTTTGAGAAAATGGACACCACAGGAGATGGTGTCATTACTTTGGAAGATATAAAACATGTGTATTCAGTTAAGGAGCATCCGAAATACCAAAGTGGAGAAATGTCAGCTGATGAAATTCTTAAAGGGTTCCTACACAACTTCGAAGGGGAGACAGGTGATCACGATGGCAAGGTATGTTCTTCAGGTTCGCACTTATATATATTCCCTTGACTTACTTTTGTTTCTAGGTCACAAGAGAGGAATTCATGAATTATTACGCGGCGGTCAGTGCATCCATTGATGAGAATGCATACTTCGACTTGATGATGCGACAGGCATTTAACCTTTAAAGTATGGCGCCGAAACGTAGCTGTCTTTAATTGGCGCATGCTGAACTGTTGTTTCCGACATCACTAAATGCTTCTTAATGTTCACCTTATGTGATTGACAAAATTCAATAAATTTCAAATAAAATCGATATTTGTTTTGGTTGATAGGAACGTTTAGCGTTCATATCATACATATACGGCTGTTCATCTTGTGCGCAATGTGCTCTAAAAGTAATGGTCATTCATCTCTTTCATAAAGAATTAATATGTTTTCATCAACATTAATTTTTTCCCCGCCAATTTATCACACCCGGATATAAAATATTACACATGTGTTGGTGCTTTTTAATTTGTTTGATACCTGACAACACACTAAACATCTAATATGGTTAACGAATGTACACCGGTTTTCAGGGATGTCTACCAACATAAGAACGGAAAACCCCCACAAATCGAACTAATACAACCCCCGAAATTGCAAGTTATTTCTTTGAACACACTTGGCACATTCCATAGGACCCACTAAGGCGAGGGGAATTGATTTAGTAGGTAAGTGCCCCGTTTACTAACTTAGCCCAACCTTATATAGATAAATTACATTTATTACACAAATAATTTAACTAGACTTAACCTTAGAAAGGAAGAGAAAGGACAAGAAAAAATAAAAGCTCTTAATTTTATTACGAAGGTTGAGGGTTAAGATGAGTGGTAGGATAGGAGGATCGGGAGTTGGAGTGTGTGAGGTTAATAAGGGTGCGGCGGCAGATGGGGTGGGATCAGGATGGGAAATAGAGGAGACGAAGTCTGACAGCAGGAGAGGTGAGATTGAAATCGAAAGAGGAAGGGTGCGAATTTGCCCTTCGCAGCACTCGTGAAAACCGTAAGAAATGTGATGGGCGGGTAGCTAGAAGAGACGAGGGTGTCGTAGGCTACGGAGGTTAGTGTGGAGAGTGATGGTACTCTTTCGGCACTTGACTGAACTAGTGAGAAGGCGGTGGATGAAGAGGATGTTATAGCGTTTGCGACAATAGTGAAGAACGTATGATTCACTAAAAATCGCACCAATGCTCAACACATCAGGCCACTGCCGCGTGTACGAATTCAATTTCTAAACTCAAGTACACTCAACTGATGTGGAATTGTTATGTTATCGCTATGGTATATAGCTCTGATGCTGTGCTTATTCGAATTTCTTTCGGCGTTCTTCTCTATTTGCTTGACTATTGTGTGTGCATATGTTAGAAACGCCACAATGTCACCCTGACGTATGCGCTCTTCAAGTGTGTTGAGGGTTATTAGATGCAGAGGGCGTATGTGGTGGGAGCACGAGGGTTTTCCCAGTTCAAGCCACGAAGGGCAAAACGCAAAAACCGACGTTGTACGTTTTCGAACCTGCGAATATGGGACTAGTAGTGAGGAGACCAGACCTGACAGGCGTACTCTAAAAGGAGGCAGACAAAGACTGTGTAGATTGATCGGGAAACATAGGGATGAGAGAATTTTTCCGACCAACATTTCACAAATCCAAGGGCAGAGTTGGCCTCAAGGATAATGTCATCGATATGCGGGGCGAAGTTAAGCCCCATATCACATAAGATAACAAGGTCGCGGATCGAGTAAGTTGAGTAAGAAATAGGGCCGCGGCGGGGAAGGGGGGCGTTTTCCGTCGAAGGTAATAGAGTGACATTTGACAAAGTTGAGCTCGAGGCAGTTGTTAAGGCACCAAATTGAGAAATTGTCGAGATCCAATTGGAGAAGTGAGGAGTTGAGAGGAGAGCGTATCGTTTTGTAGAGTTTAGTGTCGTCAGCATAGAGAGAGAGATAGATGAGTACTTGATCTTAGAATAAATGCCATTAATGGTAAGGATAAAGAGGGGGGGGGGGGGGGGGTCCGGATTTGAAAGGGAGGATCTGTATCTGACACGATAGGCTCGAGCTTTAAGATAGGATGATCCACTTAATCACTTGGAGTTCGAACACAAGGGAGGATAGCTTAAAGAGGATAAGATTATGAGAGATTTTGCCGAAGGCTTTGCTGAAGTCGGTTGTGATTACATCGACTTCGCTGCCATTCTCCAAGGCAAGGAGAGTAGGTGACGAATTTCGAACTCCAAAGTTACAATTTGCTGTATTACTAAGGACTGTATTGGTAGATTGAGGCGAGATGTTGGGAATTCTGACAACTCTTCCGTACTAAACCGGAATGGCGAAATTGTTATCACCCTCTCGTTCGCGAACTTTCTAGAAATTCCGGAATTTTGTGCTTTAAGTAGAAATCAACCATGAATTAAATAACTCGCTCGTTCAAAGCCTTCAAAGCAGATTGTAGAAAGTGGAAAAAATTGCAGAATTATTCACTTTAAGGTTTAGACCAATGTAGAATCACACAACGATACACACTGACCGAGTGCGGACGTGTTTTAAATTCGCCGATCGAGATAAATGTAAAAGTTACTTTTATGAGTCGCGAGTGAAATTTGAAATAATAAGACTATTTATAAATAAATCAATTCTAGTGACAAGAACAGTCAAAACAAAGTTATTATACATAAATATAAACAAAGAAAAGAGAACGAAGCCACGTGGTTTGACAGTTAAAACAAACACCGTTTAATACTAATCAACTGTGAGGGTGTATGTGAGCACATGTTTAGCGAAAAAAAAAAATTGAAGTAAGAGAAAAACAAAACAAAAACAATAAATATAAATAAAAAAGAAACAAAAGGAACAAAAATATACAGTGAAATTACAAAGTGAAGCCAGCCTAAGAACTGGTTTCAAACAAAGACTGGCCTGCTATCTTGGATGCAACAAGCTCGGTGTATGGGCCCTCAGCATGCAGAATGGCAGACAAAAAACAAAATATTAAAAAATTAAAACCGAAGTCCGCGTTAATAAAACGCCCGGCGAGCTCCCCACTAACACGAGCTGCAACAAAAATAAACAAGCCAAACGAGGCAATAGCAGACTTGCTCGAAAAGGCGCACAAAATGGAAGAGGACAATCTATTCCCTCCGGTTCCATATAATGACGGCCATCTCACCAATAACATGTTTGCATGTTTAGCGACTACCGACACTGAGGACGAAGAAGATGAAATCAGCGATCTTGAAACAAGGCTAGCCCGAGCAAGGGCGCAATTAGCAGAGAAGCGTCGCAGGAAAAAGGAATTTGCTGAAAAGGAGCAGCTAATAACGAAACAACAGCAGAATCAGCAACAATGTGCACAACAGAAGCCAAGCCAACAAAAAGAATGTCCACCACAACAGATGACGCAACAACAACCGCAACAAGAGCAACAGGCAGCAAAAAGGAAAACGAAGATGCCACCCATCAACATTACAGATATGGACTGTAACGAACTGGTAAGTCTATGTAAGATTTCTATTGGGGAAGATTTTTCAATTAAAAGACTGACAGGGAACAGGTTGGCCATACAGACAAATTCGGTTAAGGATTTCGAAAAAATGAAAAATGTGCTAAAACGGGCCACCGCGGAATTTTATACGTACACCCCGAAAGAAATAAAGAATATAACGGTTCTACTAAAAGGCGTTGACCCTGAAACAGAACCAGAAGTTATATTACAAACGCTGAGAGAGCTTAACTGTAATGATATTGAGTTTATCACAGTAAAACCTTTCAATACAGCTAGGGCTTGACGGGAGAATAGAAAATTGCCATTCTTCCTGGTGCAGCTGGCCCCTGGGAGCAAAATTGGTGGACTTAGGAAAATCACTATCCTGAACCATCAAATTGTCACATGGGACAAATTGAAAAAAAGCAGAGATATAATCCAATGTCTTCGCTGCCAAAGGTTCGGGCACTCAGCAGCAAACTGCGAAATGCAGTATCGATGCGTAAGATGCGGACAGGACCACAGCGCAGAACAATGCACGTTAGGTAAAGAAAGGGTAGACGACAGATCTCTTTTAAAGTGTGCAGTTTGTAAGAGTGAGGGACACCCCGCTAATTATCGAGGCTGTCCTAAGTTCCGCGAACTACAGGAAAAAAAGTTTTCACAGCAACGAAAATTAGAACGCCCGATAGTTCAAGGCCGACCAGCACTAAATGTAACACCCCAGTTCTCGTATGCTCAAGTAACAGCTGGCAGGAGAAACACGCCACAACCCACCATACGGGTACCGCCGCAACATACTGTGCCTCCAGAAACAGTAACACTAGCAGATGTGCTCACAACCTTGCTCGCTATTCAGACGCAGATGACACAAATGCAAAAACAAATAAAAGAACAGGACACTAGACTAGACTGGGTCTATTCGCAGTTGTCTAGCCAGCCGTCAATATAAACCCCCCAACAGAAAGCACAATTAAGGCTTTAGTCGTGAATGTAAATTCACTTATCAGAATCGAGAGAAGAGCCGTTCTTTTTAAACTGTTGCAAGACGAAAGTCCTGACGTGCTTCTGGCTAGCGAAACTAAGCTGAATCAGAGGCATAAACTATGTCACACAAACTACGACATTATACGAAGAGACCGACCCAACTCCACACAATGAGGAGGGGTGGCAATCTTTGTTAAAAAAGAACTTCAACATAAGGTAATATATAGTGGTGAGATGCGCAGATTTCAGGTGCTTGAAGCGTGCATTATCTGCATACCCCTCCGACAAGGTAGGGGGATGTATGTGATATCTGCCTACGCACCAGAAGCACATCAACAAAATCAATTTATAATGGTGCTAGAGACTCTTTTCCAATGCTTACAACTTTACTCGGAAGGGAACTATTACATCGTGGGTGGCGCTTTGAATGCTAAACACCCAAATTGGGGAAATAGCATATCCAACACGAGAGGAAATCAACTAGCTAGTTGGCTAGATCAACATCACATTGAATATAAAGTTGACCTGCTAGCTACAGAATATCCTTCTTTCCCCAGAGGGCGCTCGTTCCTCGATATTATGCTTATTGACACACGCCTTAAACATACACATACTAACAGACTAAATATAAACTGCATACGCACAATTGAGTATGACAGCGACCATTGTGCATTATCAATATTGATAAAAACAACAAGCGAAGTTGTGGAACTCGGTGAATGTATGATACCGCAACCCTATAACTATGGGGGTATGCGATGGACGCGTTTCACGAGAACCTTAACAAGAGAAATTCGCCTAAAAGACATTAACCCTCCTACCAACAGAAACATACCCAACGATGACATCGACAAATACATACAAAAAATGGACGAAACCATAAAACAAACTATGGACAAAACAATACCAAAAACCACACCTACGGACAACATGAACATGTACCGAAACGCCACAATCAACGCACTCCACAGAAAAAAAAGTAGACTTCTGTCGCAATTAAAACTACGGTACAGACGATTTATTGATAGGCACGACCAGGAGATAATATCACTGAAGTCCAGATTAAAAAATCTCCAACAGCTGATAAAAGCCAACTATAGGCTATCAGCAAATTTGTATTGGAACAACAAAGTTCGGGCGGTAAAATCCAACAACCCTAGTATGTTTTCGCAAATTAATAAAATATTTAGACGGAGTAATGAAAACGAGATTCAGTGTCTCCAAATACCACGAACTGACGAAAACCAACGAATGCTGGCAAATATAGGCATAGACACAAACAACGCCATCCTAAATGACGAAGTTTTTGTGTTTGAAGATCCCTTGGGAAAAGTGAATGTTGTAGGGGCCGTCTTTCAAGAACTGTACAAGGCAAATGAAATAATTCGTCGCAACCATGGCTTGGAAGATAGAGTTTTACTGAATTATGGTCATCTTCGAAATGATATTTCACAGTGGCGATCAGAAAACCATGGTTTTAACGAATTCAGTAATGAAAATACGGCAAACGCCGAGATTACTGTCGAAAGCGCCAACAGTCTTTTGATCACTAGTGAAGACATCCATGGCGTCTTTGCATCATTGAGAAACAAAAAATCAGTTGGAATCGATGGAGTACCCAATATCGTACTAAAACATCTTCCTCCAATCGCAATGGACATATATGCAGTATTGTTTAACAACGCTCTGAACAACGCACACTATCCAGTACGTTGGAAAACGGCCATCATCCAACCGTTACCAAAAAAAAGGGTAAGATAGAACAAACCCAAAAAATCTGCGATCGATCAGTTTGTTACCGAGTATCAGTAAAGTATTCGAAAAGGTTCTAAACAAGGCTCTACTTAAATGGGTTGAGGACAACAATATTATTCCAAATAACCAGTTTGGTTTTAAAGCTGGTCATGAAACCACACATGCCGCAGCTAAACTGGTTTCAGACATTCAGTGGAATAAAAATCTGAAACAGTGTACAGGTGCCTGTTTGATTGACTTGGAGAGGGCCTTCGACACCGTTTGGTTAGAAGGGTTATATTACAAGCTAATGAGACTAGGCATTCATAGACCACTACTGTATATACTATACGACATGTTGAATGAAAGGAAATTCATCGTCAAAAGTGGCAATGTGACCTCTAACATTACTTACAATATAGAAAACGGTCTGCAACAGGGAGCGGTGTTATCTCCGATCCTTTTTAATATTTACACTAGCGACCTGGTAAGGTCTCTTCATCAGGCTATTGCGTATGCAGACGATCTGATAATATATAGAACAGCACCAAAAATTGAAATCATTAACGGATTATTACAAGGGGATTTCAATGATGTTCAGCGATACTGCAACAACTGGAAACTCAAAATCAATATCCAGAAGTGTGAAACCATCCTCTTTAGAACACCACTGGCTCAAGCTACCAGAGACACCAGGATAAACTGGCGAAAGCTAGCTATTATGGGACCACACCAACAAACACTGGAAACCAAAACCGTAGTCAAATAATTAGGCATCTGGCTGGATCAGTATCTATATTTTAACAAACATGTGGAAGCTGCCCTAGCCAGGGCAAAGAAAGCTTACGCTATGACAAGAAGACTGTTTCATAGTAGTCAACTTGACAGCAGAGTTAAAGTTATATGCTACATGGCTCTCATCAGACCGATGATCATATATGGATGCCCAGTGTGGTTTAATGTGGGACCTAGCTTAATGGAAAAGATTCGGATTTTTGAGAGGCAATGCCTCAGGACGTGCCTTAAGTTACATCGGACTCCTGAATCCGATCACAAAAAATATTATCCCAATGAAGCGTTGTACAGTGGGGCCAATATAAACAGAGTGGATAACTTTATGATCAAGCTGATCCGAGGGCATATTGCGAGATCAATGAGCTCACAGAACGATTTGATTTTTGGTGCATATTACCCAAACAATATGTATTATGAGGTGGTACGTCGCAATGGCTTTATTCCACCAGAAGCATTCCTTAGTCTTGACATGAACGGCCTCATACAAAATGAATCCGCTATACCGTTGATTTATCACGTGCGTCGGTCGGGTATAGATAAACGAATATATTTTAATCGAGAGGTTGCGCACACTAATGAAGAGAGCCTGCAGTTCAGTACGGCAGTAGCACAGAGAGACCGAAAACACGCGAATAAGCAACACCAGAGATTTTGGTGGCTGAGTGGCAAATAAAACCCTGTTTCCTTATAAAACTAAAGAAATAATAATAATAATAATTAAAAAAAAAAAAAAAAAAAAAAAAAAACCTGACAAACAACGGAAAGCTTACATAGATTTAGCATTTCGAAAATTTAGTTTTGATGTTAGGTTTAGAATAGAGTTAAGTTAAAAAAAAAAAAAAAAAAAAAAAATCTATAGATAGTTTAGTATTTAAGTTAGATATAAGGTAAAAACAATAACAAGAACAAAGTTTTTTCTTCTCTTCATTTTCTTTGTATCCAATTAAGTTCCCTAAAAATTCATGTAAACAAAATATCCATAATGTCGAAACACAAATTTTCATGCTTTAAGCGTATGCATGTAACTTAGAGAGTCCGCAAGGGACCAGTAAGTTAAGAAATAAGGTAACATAAGCTAGAGTTTAATCATTTTTGTCTAGCAAGTAAGTAAATTATAATAATAGGAAGAAATAAAAAATGGTATGTATAAAAAAAAAAAAAAAATAAAAAAACCAATGTAGAATTAGCAAAAACTGATTCCCTGGCTTGTAGAATAAAGAACACATTTTTTTATATATGTGTAAAATCATGTTCATTGAAATTTCGAGTTTTTACCCGAGTGCTCCGAACAACCCTGAAGCGACTCTCTGCATTAAGGGCACATTCCGGTTTGTCGGGTCAAAAATAGGTTATTTTCATGATTTTTTTTAGTAGAGAAAGTATTAAAGATAAAAACAACAATTTTTTTAAAACATTTTATTCATCTTCCGACTACGTTTGTAAATTTTGTCGAGTCACTCCGGAACCGGAACCCCCCCCCCCCCCCCCCCCCCCCCCCCCCCCCCCCCCAGTTCAAAGATGTTCAAAGTTAGCCATCCGTTCTGCCCGTGTAAGGGTTATTTTCGTCCCCGGTGAAAAATACGAAAAATGCAAACAGTTGATTGAACTTAAATACATTTAGCCCAATGTGAGTGAAAAAATGTTTAAAATTGATAAACAACAACACAATGGCGGACTATTGCAAAAAAATATTGATCGATTGATTTTTCGACCCTTTTTTGCTCGATTTTTTAGTTATAACTAAAAAAATAAATAAATAAATAAAAAAGTAATTCACCTACAATTTCCGTGTGCTTGTTAAAAATATTTGTGCGGACTTTCATAAGAATCGCGTGCATCGTTTTCATATTATCGCTTACACTGCACTCAAAAAAGTCATTTCGAGAAAGACGCATTCAAAGTTTGGAGATAAATTAGACAAAAGATAAAAGTGATTTTTTTCATGAAATCATCGGGATTTTCTATACTAAGAGCTAGACATCAATTCCTGGACCATAAACAATTCCTTCCACGAATTCGAATTGGTCCTACAGTTGCATTTTCGCCTTTTTCCTCGCTGTTCGTGCCGCGTGCGAGATGTATACTAGGCTGCGGTCAGCGTCTTGCAGTCGATCTCTGTCCCTCTCGCTCGCAAACGCTCTCGCAGCGTACCCAATTTTGATGCCCATGACTTGCATTATTAGCAATACGGGTAAAAACCCCTCATTAAACATCCAAGCTGCGTTAAGAGCCGCAACTTCAATTATTTTCTTACCACTGTATGTGTGTTTTGGCGCCATTTGCCAGATAGTAGCATTGAACCTTTCGTTGTTATTTTGCGTGAAACGTCCCTCGCATTTTTTTAACAACTCTGGAGCTGTCAGTTTTACGTAAACGGGGTAAATAGCAGTTTGTACTTTAGGATACAAGGGAGGTTTGTCGTGGTGGAACTTTGACAGCTCATTCGCAGCTTCCGCGCATTTCCATTTGCACCATGACTCCGGGCCCTCTGGACAGTTTTGATGTTGCGGATTTCCATCGGTTGATATTTTGTGGTAGTATGTTGCCCAAATTTCTTTCGCCATTTCTTCAGCAGAGTGAGCATTGCGTCTAATCGCAAGTTCGTAATAAGTCGTCAGGTCTGTTATCACGTTTCCCGTAAGTTTGTCACGACCAGCTCCTCCTAATTGGACTGTTTTTTTTTTGTTTTTTTTATGACACCGCGTAATTGCGAACCGATTCGCTTTCCCACGTGATTGATACACTCGGCCTTTACAACATTTGGAAATGATTTCTGCAACGCATTCATTATTTTTACATCCCCGTCTCCAACATACCTTTCGTAAATGCGGCTGTGCAGATCAAAAGCACGCTCGAACATCTCTAACATTCCTTCAGGCTCCATTTTACCCGAACTTCCATTGTGATCCAATGTGCAAACTGGTTCGTGCTCATCCCACCAAGTATCATATTCAGGGGTGCCTTTCTTTGTTTTCATAAGGTTGCAGCCTTGGCAATAACGCGATCCCACAGTAAGATCGAGAACTTTGTTTTGTTGCCGATCAATCTCATAACGCCATAATTAGCAGTCGGACCCCTTTTGCCCCAACTACCATCTCCAGAAGCAGTAAATTATCTTCACTTTTATCAGTTTTTTCTTTTCTTCTTTGCTAGCCTTTTTTATCACGGAAGAAAAAACGCCGATACAAGCGGTGTGTGCATTATCGAGAGCAGCGTAGTAGATGTGTTTCGTAAATTCGCCAATATCCATCAGTGAAGTGAAACAATGTAATCCATTTAACCCGACACCCAAGATGCGCATTACGAATACTATTCTACGTTTAATTTCGTAAGCTTTGTTGGCGATTCGTGGACAGGACTCGATGACCCTCTCACTCCAGTTGCATTCGAGGATCAGTTTGAATCCTAGGCCTTTCTCAGATTTTTTTGAAAAGTTTATCGAACCGTCACAGTTTTTTCACTTTATAATGTTTGAAAGTTCGGAAAAAAGTGAAAAAAAACATCACGTATGCTACCGCCACTGTGACCGTTGGAGTGAAGTCGGGCGATGTAGCCAATTTTTGTGCCGATGTAGTCGCATACTCCGTTTCCAGTTCATGTCATCATCATCATCGGCACAACAACCGGGAACCGGTCCTGGCCTTATTTAGCAAGTCCTGAGGCTTGTTAAATTTTCCGTAATGATTTGTTTTTTCCGGGCAAGGTCATTAGTCTTGCGCCATTACAGTTCATGTACAGTTCCCATAAATCCTTTTCGTTTTTTATATCGACTCCCTGGACGCACCCCTGACTTACGCGAACCTTTAACGTTTTAAAACATTATGTTAGAAATATTTATTTGCTTTATTTATATATGAAACTAACTAAAACTCAGGCAATCGCAGGTCACCCGCAGTACGCCCGAATGTAAAAACAACATACACAGGAGCGACTATCCATTACCGCTTATGAACATGCTGCACAAGATTGCGACATATTCAAAGAAGTGGCAGTTGGCCCAAGCCAACAGTGTATACAACAAGCGTTGAATACACGCGGTCAGGAACACGATGGTGTCTCCTGACGTGCAATATGTTTTGCTGGTTTCTGTTGCGAAACAATGTTCTCTCCACTGGAATTATCCGTTCTATAATTACCACGGAACTGGTCACCAACTCAGTGTCAAAAATGGTGGGCCAAAGCAATGGCGTCGGCAATACTGCTTCACTCCCTTGGATTGCAACGGTGGTGGTTCCGATGAAAAACAATGGCTAATTATATGAAACAGGGAAACGAATACCTCAAGAACGATTGAATCCAGAAAGCCCAGAAATAACTCTCCTCCAGAAATCCACAAATACCTCGGGTTTGTTTAATGGTTCTAAATATTCGTTTTATTAAAAGATTCAATTGATTTAAGAGGATAATAACTAATTGCGATGTTGTCAGCAAGAGTAGCTACTAGAAGAGAGTACAAACATAAACAAATGGTTGTCAAGTGACAACCGACAGCATTCATCAATGTCAGTTGATTGCTGACATTGTCAATGGTGATGCCACATCTAGTTATTGCGAATTCGCTGGTTATTTCGAATGCGAATCCGCAACATTCCGCCCGCCTTCGCCAATCATTGGCGAATCGTCTGGCTCCGGGGGATGGTCATCCGGCGCTGGGACGGGAGGTTCTTCTTCCAGTGGGAGGATACTTATTTTTGTGATGGGTTTGATGAGTGTGCCCGTAGCGGCCCGCAGGGTCACCACTCTCACGAGACCGTCCCAGCCTGGATGCACCCCAGGTATTCGCGCGAGGTTCCATTTGCAGGGAGGAGCCAATTCAGTCCGGATCACACACAACTGGCCGACAGTGATCTTGGTGTTTTGCTGATGCCACTTTGTTCGGTGTTGAAGGTTCTGCAAGTACTCGGTGGACCAGCGCAACCAAAAATGTTCGTACATGTTACTGAGCAGTTGCGGCCGGGATAAGCGTGACTTCGAAATGCTGAGTGTGGAGGGTTCCGGGATGGTGGTGGTCGTACCTCCAATCAGAAAGTGTCCGGGTGCCGGCAATTAGATCTGTAGGGTCGTCCCGCAGCGGCTGTAGGGGGCGAGAGTTCAAACATGCCTCCACTTGGGCCAACAGGGTGGATAGTTCTTCAAAATTTAGGAGAGTTTTTTCATGAGCGTCCCGGGCGATCAACAACGAAAGAAGGGAGCCGGACGGGGGGGTGAGGGGGTGCTTCTCATCAGGATGTAATAATGAGTGGCGCAGTCTTCCTCCAACCCGGAGCAAGCCTTCGGGGTCGATGAAAGGGTTGAGACGTAATAACAGGCCATCCTGCTCGGATGAATTTCGGGTGAGTGACGATATCTCCTTAGGACACTGGGTTTTTTGTACGGAGGCGATCCACCGTTTAAGGGCCGAGTCAAGCTGCATTGGTGTCAAATCAGCGATGATTCCTGGGTTAGCGTTCGGACGTGGCGTCTTGGTTGAGGGCTTCCTTGTTGTAGTCGGTGAATAAATTCGATACACCTCGCCGTCACGCGGATCAGCGTGGGGAGCCGGGAGTAGCGCAGTAGCAGATCATTGTCTTCTCGTAGGCGAATCGTGACGTGGATGGTTACAGGACGGCATTCCAAGTTTACCTCGGGAACTGTTGTTAAGGTACACGGCCACGGAGTTGATGGAAGAACGAAATCGGGGCCATTCAACAATATGGATGGTGCGTGCAGGCGGTCTACCGAGGTTCCACGGGAGGCTAAGTCGGCAGGGTTTTGAGCGCCGGAAACATGGTGCAGGTATGCGCCAGGAAGAGTGGTCTGGATTTCTGAGGCCCGGTTAGCAACATAGGTTTTCCATCGCCTCGGTGTCCCACGGATCCATGCTATAGCGACCGTGGAGAGTGACCATAGGTGGATGTTGGATGTTGGAAGTCAGATGATGAAGAGAACACGTTTCGTCAGATGCGGCAGTAATAATGCGGCGCACAGCTCCAGGTGGGGCAGGGACACCTGCTTTATCGGGGCCAGTTTAGTTTTGGACGCAAGGATGATGCAGGATGGTTTCGACGGGCCTCCGAGCGTTCTTAGGTAGACAACCGCGCCGTAAGCAGCCTGTGAAGCATCGTCGAACCCATGGAGTTCGACAAATAGGCGGTCGTTAGGGCATTGCCCGGTCCATCACGGAATGCGGAGAGTTTCTAGTTGTTTTAACCCGTTGACTAGGTCCCGCCATTGGGACTCCAGAGGTGGGGGGAGCGGATCATCCCATCCGAGCCCGAGTGGCCACAGGGACTGAATGGAGATTTTGAATTTGACCACGACGGGTGATATCCACCCAAGGGGGTCGTAGAGACGGCCGATGAAAGCAAGCGCCCTTCGCTTGGTGTTGGTTTTGTCAGTTGTTAAGTCGTGGAGTGAGAAGACGAAGCAATCTTCTTGAGGTCGCCATTTAATTCCAAGAATCGACTGGTCATCCTCAGAGGATCAAGTTGGGCACGGTCCGATTTCCGAAGGTGGTAACTGTAGCAATGAAGGGCGATTGGAAGTCCATTTACTGAGAGGAAAACAGGCGGTTGCCAATAACGCTGAGAGTTGGCCTCTTAGTATCTGTGCCCTTGCGATGGTATTTGAACCAGCAAATATATCATCCACGTATGTGTCTTCGGTAAAAATCTTTGCCGCCTCTGGGAATCGTTCACCCTCATCCAACGCCAACTGTCGAAGTGTTTGAATGGCTTGATACGGGGAGCTTGCGAGTCCGTATGTCTCGGTGTTGAGTGAATATGTTTTGATGTCTGCGGAGGGATTAGATCGCCAGAGTATTTGCTGATAGTGTCGGTCTTGCCCATCAATCTTTATCTGGCGATACATCTTTGCAATGTCCGCTGAAAAGACGTATCGATGGGTGCGTCAGCGCATTAGTATGTCGAAAATTTCGGTTTGGAGTTTGGGTCCAACGTAGAGGCACTCATTGAGTGATATTCCCGTTTTCGTTCTGGCGAAGCCATTGAATACAACACGGATCTTAGACGTTTGTCCGGATGTTTTGAACACCCCATGGTGTGGTATGAGGCATCGCTGTGGGGAGGTGTCCGCAGCTCTGGGTTTCCCTTCGCTCATGTGGCCAAGCGAGATGTATTCTTCCATGAACTCCTTGTAACGTTCTTTGAATTGCGGTTGACGCTGGAATCTTGATTCCAGACGCCGGAATGCAGCGGTGGCGGCGTTTGTGGAATCTCCCAATTGATCAACATTGGTTTCAAGGGAAGTCGGAGTGAGTAACGGCCTTGAAGATCACGTCGATGTGTCGAAAGAAAGTGGGCCTCGCAAGTTTCTTCGTACTCTGTCAAGGCGGAGGTTGTGGTCGGGATTTCTTCTTGGACCCAGAATTTCTCCATGAGATCACGCAGTTCCAGATCAATACTGATTTGATGGCTGTTTAGTGGTACGAGGGCGTTGGATCGTTTGCCGGTGGGTGACGCGCCAGTGAGTATCCATCCCAAATGAGTGGCCTGGGCAATGATGTCTGAATGGTTGGACTACCTAAGTCCTGATTTGATGATGTCCGGATACACATCAGCGCCAATGATGACTTCCACTTTTTCCCTGGACGGGTTGTCCGGGTCCGCAAGGTCTAGGTCTGCCGCGACGGCGAGGTCAGCCGGCAGTAGGCGAGGGGGTGGCACGTAATCCAACAGGTGGGGCAAAATCAGAGCATTAGTCGTTCAGCCCCTAGCCCCTAGCCCCGTCGAGACGAGGCATTATCGTGATTGACGACTGTGCTTTTGCGGTGTGGCATCGGGCGCCTCCGACTCCGTGAACTGGTATGAACGATACCCGACGGCGGAGGCGCAAGCGCTGAGCAAGAGATTCCGATATGAATCCGACGTTGTGTGCCTGACCCAATGCCAACGCGTGCTGTAGCCAATAAAGTTGGTCGAGGTGGTGGGGCGGTAAGAGTATGCGACAACACACCATGGGGTTTCATTGGTATTATCGCTGGGTCCCACATTTGGCGATGGCCGTGATGTCACTGATCCGGTATGTAAAAAATGTGTGGTGTCGTCCTTGACACTGTCGGCATCGTTTGGTGGAACGGCAATCATACATCAGATGCCCACCCAGGAAGTTGAAACAAAGCTTTCGTTGGGTAACCTGGGCCTTTCGCTGCTCGACATTGTGTGCCTTGAATCCTTCACATGAACCTAGAGAATGAAAGGAGTTACAATATGGACAAATAAACCGGGGCTCTGAACCGGAGGTGAAACAGTGTGTACCGAGAGCCGCGGCCTTTGGATGTTGGGTGGCTGATCGCTCTTGTGTCGATGAGGGTGCTCGCTGTTGCTTCGGGGCAGCTCCACGAACTACAACGCCACAATCCTTGTTTTTAGGAACGCGTCCAGTTGTTTGTAGATCGGCGGGTCCGTGGTGTTGCCCTGGGAGGTTTGCCAATCACGACTAGTTCGGGGGTCCACGCGTTGGAAGGTCAAGTGAACCAAGATGTCATCTCAGGTCTTTACGGAGCGACCAAGAGCATCCAGGCTGTCAATCGCATCGTTGGTGGTTTCGCGAATGTGCGCAGACCTGCGGCTGACTCCTTAGCCAGGGCAGGTACGTTGGGGAGCGTAGTCAGGGCAAAGTGAATCAAGGCGCGTGTGTTCTCATAGTGGTCAACCAGCTTATCCCAAGCTCGGTGATAGTTGTCTTCCGTCACGGGAATATTTTGAATGGTTCTGGCGTCCTCGTCCTGGAAACTGGACTTCAAGTAATACAGTCTTTCCACATCCACAAGTTCGGAGTGGTCTGCCAGTACCGCCAGGAACAGATCCTTAAGGGGCCGACATTCCGAATATTTGCCGGAAAATGTTGGCATCTGCACCGGGGGAAGTTTTCTCACATGTGTCCGACTGAAGGTGTCTGTCGCAGCCCTGGATGTGGATGGAAGCTCAGAGGTAAGGGCGTGACGTGCCTCTGCGAATTGGGTGGCCTCTTCCAGGTAGGTTTCCCCGGCTGCCCCATAAAAATCTTCCAGGAAATAGCGGTGCCGCTAAATCATCTCTTGATTGGCCAGGCGGATTATTTCGTTGTTTCGGTTTCGGATATTCTCCCATTCGAGTTGGAGGTTATTCTGGCGCATTTCCACCGCAACCAGCGTTGGCGGACCTCTCGTTTCTAAATTGGAAAATGCACCCGAGATTCGTTCCTTGGCGGCGAACTGGGCGCTGATTAATTGTCCCGCCATAATTTGGTCTTTATTCCAGCGATCCTGGCCATTGTTCTGTGCTTCCCCTGGACGGGGAGCGTTATCTTGGCAGTCAGGATGTAGTTCCGATCTAGTGATACTTTGGCGTTCACGTTCCGCCTTTGCCATTTTCGATTTGGCGTTACTCGATGACGCCGGCATTTTGATTGGTTTCACGGAACTTTTTGATCAAACACAATACTCGGGTCTTGGCGTCTGGACTTGAATGTCCCGCGACCGTCTTCTATGCTGCGAGCTGGCAGCAATGAATCTGGATCCACAGACTGGATACGGCTCGAAGGACCAAATCTTTGTATGCAACAAGCGTTGAATACACGCGGTCAGGAACACGATGGTGTCTCCTGACGTGCAATATATTTTGCTGGTTTCTGTTACGAAACAATGTTCTCTCCACTGGAATTATCCGTTCTATAATTACCACGGAACTGGTCACCAACTCAGTGTCAAAAATGGTGGGCCAAAGCAATGGCGTCGGCAATACTGCTTCACTCCCTTGGATTGCAACGGTGGTGGTTCCGATGGCTGAAAAACAATGGCTAATTATATGAAACAGGGAACGAATACCTCAAGAACGATTGAATCCAGAAAGCCCAGAAATAATTCTCCTCCAGAAATCCACAAATACCTCGGGTTTGTTTAATGTTTCTAAATATTCGTTTTATTAAAAGATTCAATTGATTTAAGAGGATAATAACTAATTGCGATGTTGTCAGCAAGAGCAGCTACTAGAAGAGAGTACAAACATAAACAAATGGTTGTCAAGTGACAACCGACAGCATTCATCAATGTCAGCTGATTGCTAACATTGTTAATGGTGATGCCACATCTAGTTATTGCGGATTAGCTGGTTATTTCGAATGCTAATCCGCAAAAAACAGCGAAGCAAATTAATGCCCATATATGGATACTCTGCATCTTTCTAAATACACGGTAGTTGCCACCTATGATACGCATTTGTATCCGCGGGAGACCCGACCCTTTAATGACCTATAACTTTGGAACCCCCTAAGATTTGGTTTTCAAATTTTAACATATTATTTTTGAAATATAAAACTATCGATTAAGCAAAAAATTGATTTTTTGAACCGAACAAACCGGAATGTCCCCTTAAATTGTTACCTGCTCGGTAGATATAGCGTAATGACTTAGCATACAATTTCAAACTACTCTAATACATTAAAGGATGTCATTACAAGTATTTAATTCACAAAACATACAATTATAGTGCTCCAAGAAGCCCCACCATTTCCCCCCACATACATTTTACCCGATAATAAAATTCCCGTCCAATATCATCCATTCAAATCCCCAAATCATAGTTGAAATCAATGTCGAGCAAATTGAACTAAACGTTCAATTGTCGAACATTGAATTCAATTCCTTAAAATGCAAACATCACAACTCTTATCTTCTTATGCATTGTATGTGCAATTATCAAGTCCTAAAATCCAAAGTATAAAATTAACCCGCGGTAAACGAAATGTTTGTTTATCATGGACACACAGAATGCAGGCAATCGAAACATCACAATGCATATCTCCATATGCATTGTAACCATATATTTTGTGATATGCAAATAGACCCATCCAATAATTCATCCAATTCCCATGGTCTCTCTCCATCTGAAGTGCATGCAAACCCTTGTTTGCCGTACGCAGATGGATAACACAAACAAATCTTAAAAATGATCTATGATAGGGATCGATGTGTCCAGACTTTGATGAAGAATAAAAATAGTAGACTAGAAGTCAGTCAGTGATTAGCATGTGCGAGGAGAGGACCCTCCAAACAGTACATCAGTTTTATAAAAGAAATCAGTTTTAGTTTTCGGCTGTGAAACCGGGTTTCTTGCCGTTGCGCTTCCGGAATTTGCTAACGCATCTCGAATTGGTCGTTCTCTACAGCTCGCCTTTTGTATGTGTGCATTAACACCTGCGTGATATAGTCGTGCGACGCATCCTTTCGATTATCCGGAAGGATTGAAAACACACGTCCACGTATCCATCAGGACCTATACGGTAGCGCACTCTTCCGGGAAGCACGGTAGTCGCCGAGGAATATAATACAATTATTGCTTTATTTTAAGCTCGTTATGTACTGTGCCGTTTGTCGCAGCATCAGAAATTATAAATTTTGTCAAAACGGAGCTAGTATTGTATGATGCTAAAGTTTTTCTGTGGGAGATATTAGTTGGTGTGCCGGCACGGGGCCGGGTTCAATAATATTCCATTCAGTCTCCGCCTCAAACCGTTTACAAATAGCAAAATAAAACACTAGGGTATTGTTTGCATTTTATTGTTTTTTGTTCGCCTGTACATTTGTTCTTTAAGTGAGATTAATGTTTGCACATTGTTTTAATGGATGTTTGTATTAGTACAGGAACATGGGTTGTTTAAGTGTTTTACTTTCGAACGTTTCGGTGACGGTACAATTAACACCGGCGGAGGAAGGTTGCAATATTAAATTTTTAGGCTTACTTATTTAGTAAATTTCAACGTTAATGTATATTAAAACGAAAGATGTATCAAATCGCGAATGCAAATCTTGCATATAATTTAAAACGCGCTTTCTCGACTACACTTGATTCGTTTTTCGGGCGCACTCCGGTGCGCACTCGACTTAGGTTAAAACTAGACTTTTGCTTCGTGCGCACTCCGCTGATGGTAAAACTCAACTGTTGACTCGTGCAGAGTCGACTGTCGACTGGGGTGAGTTTTTTTCTTTGAGAGAAAGCGAAGTTTCTCTTTCGGTAACCATGGTGAGAGGGTCTCTTTGAGTAGGTCCTGGTGAGATTAGATTGTTTACCCAACCGGTTAGGTCATGGGTAAACGAAACCGAGAAAAGGAAATAGAACAAAGAGATCATAGGAGATGTGCATGCAGCTATGTAAATAGACTGCATGCCATTAGGGAAACTGGTGCTTAAAGCAATTTAGATACACAATGATGATTGTGCACTGGTGTCTATGCCGGCGGAAAGGGTCGAATTCTTTTGTGTGTATATTTACACGCTGGAGAATTCGGATTTTGGCGGCTAGACGCGTGATGGGGAAACTGCTTTTGTCGGTTGAACAAAAGGCTTCCGTGGATGTGGATACGGCAGGAAAATCTGCTGCGCACGTGTGTGGCAGGCTACGCTGGGTGGCAGGGGCGCCGATAAGGTTTCCTGATTTATGATGGTTACTTTTAAACGATTTTTTTTTTCAGGAAAATTGGTGTGATGCGTGTGCATGAAACAATGCCCTTTGGAAGGAAATGTTTGCAGGAGACTGCGGGTTGGAATTGTGGGTGGTTCTTCGCGTATTTTGAAAGAACCCCCACTGTTCAACAAATACACGACTGTCGATGTAGCCGAATACCCACCATTAGCACCATTTTCTGAAATGCATTTGAAAGAGGAAACATTTTGCTGTATACATACTATGTTTGGGGAGGAACAGTCTGTGAACCGCGCTATAAACTAAAATGCCGCCTTTAAAATTTAATGGTAGCTTCGTTACGCGACCCTTGGTATATTGTGTTTTGTGTGAGTTAACATCTACCAACATTTATGAAGACTTGCTTACGCCATCTAAGAATGTTAGGGTGCCTAAAAATTAATTTATCCGATGGCATAAGTTATTCTGAAGGAGCTAGAGATCGAGTGAATTGAAAAGAGTTCCCGGGAAGCCTGGCCCTATACGTGGGTTAACCTGAAACCCCGGACGACCTTCACGAACTAAATATATATCGAATATCGAAGTAGCATTAACATAAGTGAAAAAAGAATAAACTTGGAGAAAGATCCAATAAATGCTATCGATTAATAATGTTCTTTTTTTTCCACCGTTGAGTGAACAACTGCCATGTTTTTTTTTTATTTTCTTTTTCCTGAATAGAGTTCGCGGTCGTTAACCCCTTCCCGTGCCCTAACGAGCCTGAAACGTGATAAAGAATTTGTCCCATATATGAATATCACGAGTCAGGCTCGTGAGCAGATAGTACATCGGGGATATGTAAAGTTTGTTTTAAACATAAAACACCAAGCGGACCGAAGTGGGAATGCGCGGATTTTAAAATAGCTTTGCATCTGCTAGAGTGTTTTAGGAAGTATTATACCATGGATGTCTTTTAGAGCTTCTTATAAGATATTGATTCAAGGTGAACATTTCTTATACTAATTTTTTTGTTTATAAGATGTTTATTTTTAAGCGTGGTATTATAACATTTCCTAGGACAAAATCACATTTGAAGACGCTTGAATTTCTGTTGAATTCTATTTATTGATGAAATATAATTAATAGCAAAGCTTTCTGGAGCACTACAATGGTGAGAAACCATTCCCCTACTTTAATCCGTCAGATGTCACATGTTTCTGAAAGTTTTTCTATTCTAACTCGCCCTTTATTTCGTTCGATTGGAATGAAAACAGCATATTTTTTCGGGTTCCAGGCTCGACTACAATGTGGTATTGTTGTACTTCTGGTTTCGGGGAGCGTGTGTCTTAATCCTTAAAAGGACTAAGAGATCTCTTATAAAAGTTCCCGAAAACCTGTCGCACAACAGGGTTCGTTTGCCGTGCTTCCTTTGATCCAAAGGGAAGAGCAACGTCCTTAGATATGGGTCGAATGTCCTTTTCTTCTTTTGGTCTTCCAGGCCAGGTGAAATGAAAAACCGGGTGTTTTAGTTTTCAGATTTTATTTCTCTCCTCCACTGGGGTATCTCCTCCAGGGACAAGATACGAATTTAAACTGCGGCCCGGAGATCACGAAACCATTCCTTTATAAAGGAAAAGGAATCGAAAATTGTATCTCAAAGATACACATTTTCGTGCAACAATCTCGATCTTTTGGATATTTCGAGCGAGATGTTGTGTTTACACAAGATAAGAAATCAATTTCTTGAATTCTTACGAAACCATTACGCAGATGTGTGAATGTATCTGCTTTTGAGTTTTTGTTTGTTTAACTCAATGGAATTTTTAGGATAGAGATAACAATCTCTGAATTTTGGATTTGGGTGATGCTGTGGAGCAAATATAGAACAATAAACGAATATTAGATTCGTTTATTGTGAATTTTAATTTTAATTCGGATTTTGGATTAAACTTCGCCGTGGGGGCAAATGTTATGCGATAAACGAATTTTGATTCGTTTATTGCGAATTTTGGGTTATGTTTGGGTTTTTGTGGGTTTTGATAGGTTTTTGGGTTTTAGGGTAATATTGCTGGGATTTTGGATTAGGAATGGGAGAAAAAGATGGTAGGGCTTTTTGGAGCACTACATCCTCCCCTCCTTGAAAAAAAGAAAATTGATCTTTATGAGATTAATTTTCTGGAAAATGGTGTGATTGGGAATAAGGATGATGGTATCGTGATTCCGTTACATGTGCCTGATATTTTCTAACATAGTAGCTTTATGTATACAATATTTATTATAAGTGTGTAATTTTTGTTCTTTGTTTTTTTTCTTAATATTTATGTATTCGTATTTATGGTCGTGTATCCAAGTTTCCACAATGGTTATTTATATAATAAAAATATTTTCTTTTGAAATTTTGTACAAATATAATTTTGTTTTTAAGATTTGAATTTTCTTAGTATAGGTGTGTTTAACAGTAATTGTTGGTTATCCAAAATAAAGTTTTCTTATATAAATTATTTTATTTTGAGTTAATGGTATATTCATTTAATTTGGTTTTGGTTATATGTACAATAGACATTTGGTTTTAAAATTTCATATAATTTGTTTTTTTTTCATGTTGATTAAACATTGTATTAGAAGGAAACATTTGATTCTAAAAATTTTCGTTTTGATTTAAAGTAAATATTTTCTTATTTTCTGCGTGTAAGGTTAATTGTAGAATGTTTTATAATTACATAAGTATTTGAATTCATTATATTAAATTTAACTTTGGGTGTTTTTTTTTTGTTTTATATTTTTATAAAGTACTATTTGTAAAAAGATACATAGATAAGTAAGGTTTTTATGGTTTATTCTTACAATTGTATATTACATAGAATTTTCATTGTTTATATACTCGTATAAATTTTCATTATTTACATATATTATTTTTGTTTTTTTTTTTTCATTGTCCTTATTAGTCGGGCGTTTATTTATTTATATAATTTTTTCCATGTATTTGGACGTACAATTTAATTCTATAACTTTTCCTTTTTTTTTTTTGTTATATAAAAATGTTCTTACTTTCTTAGTATTTCTTAGTTGAAAACTGTTTTGTATTTATATAAATATTACAAGTTCTTATTTTAACACTGTTTTGTAAGTTTTGTTTTTGTATTTTCGTTTTTTTCATATATATATAATGTGTTTTTTCTTATAATTTAAGATTTATTTATTATTATTACAAAATTTTTCCATTTAAGTCAGTGGTAATTATTTAAAACATGATATAAACTTATTTTATTAAGTGCGTTAATATTTGTTTTTATCTATATATTTATTTTTTTTGTGTTTTGTTTGTTTTTTTTTTCTTTTTTTTTTTTGGTATTAAAAGTGTTGTATACTATTTACAAAATTATTTTATTCGTATACAATTATTTGAATAGAAAATTTTTTTTTCGCAAATTTTAAATACATTATCGTGGTATTTTGGTACAGTGTTAGTTTATAATTTTTTTTTTTTTTTGTTTACTATACGTGTATGCATTTATTTATTTCTCTTTTTTCTTTTTTAAGGTTATCTATACATATATACATTTTTTTTCAACTTTTATTTTTCTTTGGAGTTTCTTATTCGTGATTGCCTAGTCCACAAATAGTTTTATATTATTGTTGTGGACTATTCGAGTTCCTTTTCCTATTTTGAGGATTGAATTTTCTTCGGATAGGATCTTTACAATTTCATAGGGGCCTTTCCACAGGGAGGTTAGTTTGTTAGGTCTTGAGTGATTCTTTAATAGAACCTTGTCGCCAACATTAAATTTCTTACGGCCTACTTTTTGGTCGTAGTATGCCTTAGATTTTTGTTTTTTCTCTATCAGTATTCCCTTGGCTGTACGATAACCATGTTGTAATCGCATTTTTAATTCGTTTGCGTAATGGTCGTAGTTATAAGTGCTTTCGGGGTTTTGTCTGAGAGAACTGGGTATTTCGGCTGGGAAACCATATAGTAATTCATGCGGCGTGTAGCCTGTATTACTGTGGGGTGTAGTATTGTACACAAACATTGCGTAAGGTATCCAGGTGTCCCAAGTGAGAGGATCCTGGTTTACATAGTGGCGGAGGTATTCCACCAGAGTTCTATGGCTCCGTTCTAGTGCTCCATTCGTTTGTGGATGGTAGGGTGCTGTATTGAGTTTTCTCATTTTAAGTAAGGAACAAATGTCCTTAAAAAGTGCGCTGAGAAAATTAGCACCTCGGTCAGTTAATAGAGAAGATGGTATGCCGTGCTGGCAGACGATATTTTCAACGAAAATTCTGGCCACGTCCTTGGTTTCGGCGCTGGCCAGTGCGTAAGCTCCTGAAAATTTAGTCAAATCGTCTTGAAACGTTAGTAGGTATTTATTTCCATTATAGCTGACTGGTAATGGTCCTACTATATCTAAAGCAATTCTTTCGAAAGGTTTTGAGCTTGTTGTGGTTATCTTCATAGGAATTCTAGGATTCCTTCCACTTTTGTTTATCTGGCAGGAGGCACATTTTCTAATATACGCTGCAACGTCAGCGGTCATTGTGCGCCAGTAATATTTTTGTTTCAATCTTTTGATTGTTCGGGTGGCTCCTTGGTGTCCTCCGAAAGGTGAGTTATGGTATTCCGCGAGTAACTTTTGTATTTCGTTAGGATCTGTTAGAAGCTTCTTTTTATTGGAGAAAACGTACAGTGTCACGTTGAGGTGAGTAAAAGTTTCTTTTAGCAAGTTATTGAGTGCTACTTTTGATTCGTTTTCTATGAAGGGGACTAAAATTCCAATGGAATTGAAATTCCGGTCTTCGCAAATCTTCTTCAGATCAATAAGGGAACTCTTAGCGGTTTCCTGGTCGCTTAGGTTTCTGAAAGGCAATGGCAATGTGATGGCGCATAACCCATCTTGCTCATGAAACGTAATTTTACCTACGTCTGGCTTGGTGAAGTTTGGAATTCTTCCTGCCAGGTTTTCTTCCTCAGCAGAGTCTATCAATGGGAGGATTATGATACGTAGTCCAAGTTTTTTCTTGGTATAGATGGACCCTGTTTGTTCTTGCCATACAAGATTGGTAGTATCTTTGTATGATTGTGCAGCCACATCTTCTTCGAGTTTGGCTTTACTTCGTGTGGTGACGAGAATATTATTTTTGATGGAATCGACTGGGGTAGTCATTGTTATACGGCTGAGAGCATCAGCATTTGCATTTTGCTTTCCTTTTCTATGGACGATTGTGTACTCATACTCTTCGAGTAGAATTCTCCATCGCATAAGTCTGGATGTAGGATCCTTTCGTCCTATAAGCCACTGTAGAGAACTATGGTCAGTGACTATAGTAAATTTTCGTCCGTAAACGTATGGTCGGAACTGGGCTAGTGCAAAAACGATTGCCAATAATTCCTTTTCGGATGTTGTATATCGAGTTTCTGCGTCGTTTAAAGTTCGGCTAGCGAAAGCAATAGGTTTATCTTGTCCTATTGTACCTTGAGATAGCACTGCTCCTAACGCAACATTGCTAGCATCCGTAGTTATTATAAACTCCCGGTTAAAGTCTGGATAAGCCAGTATTGGTGGGGTAATAACCTTTCTTTTTAAAGCTGTGAATGCCTCATCACAAAAAGCATCCCAATAAAATGGAACATTCTTCCTGAGCAATCTGCTTAAAGGTTTTGCCAGTTCGGCGAAATTTGGGATAAATTTTCTATAGTAGCCTACAAAACCGAGAAAAGATTTTACGTCTTTTTGTTTCTTGGGCGTTGGAAACGTTTTTACCGCTTTAGTTTTTTCTGGATCTGGTTTTATACCTTCCTTTGAAATAACATGCCCTAAGTAGGTGAGCTCCTTCCTTATGAAGTGACACTTTTCTGGTTGTATTTTCAGATTGTGCCTTTGTAATCGCTCGAAAACTCTGGTAAGTCGTGAATTGTGATCGTTCAGATCGTATCCGTAAATTACAATATCATCTACATAGACGAAACATTCTATTCCTTGGAGACCCATGAGTACATTATTCATAAGCCTTTGGAATGTGGCGGGTGCGTTTTTAAGTCCGAAGGGCATTCGATTGTATTCGTAATGTCCGAAGGGTGTGCTAAACGCTGTTTTTGCCTTGTCTCTATTGTCCATGCATATTTGGTGGAAACCATTTGCTAGATCTAAAGTGCTAAAATATTTAGCTTTTCCTAGCTGGTCCAAAATATCAGTAATATTGGGCAATGGATATGCATCTCCGACTGTTATTTTATTTAAGGCTCTAAAGTCGACAACCACTCTCCACCGTTTTGTCCCATCAGGTCCGGCCTTCTTGGGTACTAGTAAGAGAGGGGAATTCCAAGGACTGAAACTTTGTTGTACTACGCCATCTTGAAGCATTTCATTCACTTGTTTGTGGATTTCTTGCTTCGAGCTATCTGGTAGGCGATACGGTTTTATATAAAGTGGGGGCTTTCCTTCTTCAGTGATGATCTGATGCTCTATGGCGTCAGTGTGTGTGAGATGGTCGCCCTCTAAGTAAAAGAGATCGTTAAATCTGCGGCAGATGTCTAGGATAGATATCTTTTCTTCCTGGTTACAATGACGCAACTCTAGGAGTGATTCTAGCCGTTCAAGCCTATTTTTTAGAAAGTTCTTAGTTTCATCCGCCTGTAACACATTGTAGTCATCCAGATCTTCCCATTCGACTTCTATGTCGTTGGTGCTTACTTCTTGATCGGTGTCTAATGTGTTCATTAATAATACCTTTATTTTGTTGTCCTGTGGTGTTGTCAAACTATTACCCAGATATATCCCTGGCATGATCTCGGATTTTTTTATAATCAGTTCTTGACTGAGTTGTCCTTTAAATGGAATCTCCATTATTTGTTGAGATCGTGAATGCAATTTTATGAAATCGATTTTGGCATTTCGTTTTAAATTTTCTGGGGATATTAGAGTTTCAGGTTCATGTTTTCCTGAACTCAGTTTTTCGGCAGTTTCCTTACCTTTTCTGTTACCACAAACTTTATTTAAATGGGGAGAGGAAGATTCAAGGGTGGTTGGTTTCGTTGTGTTTGTCACAGCATCAGATCCGGCCCGTAGACAAACGGATTCGGATGTTGACTCACGAACGGTGTTATCCAATTTTTCAAGAATGCCTATATTATCCGTGGAAGACACCTCGTAAGGCGTGGCATTCTGAATATTTTCCTTGACCTCATTTTTGTTCCCTAAAAACTGTTCGAGTTCTACCATAGTTCTCTTCTTCACAGCGAATTTAAGGAATCCCTTTTCAAAGTTAATGTGGCACTGGTGCTTCGTGAGGAAATCGCTTCCCAGTATGCCATCGTGTTGGAAGTCTACGTTGCTTCCCACTACAAATAGATTATGCTTAAAGGGTATGGAGTGCCTATCAGTTCTGAATTCGAACTCCCCCAATACCTTTCCGCATGTGCTGACCGTTTTTCCAGCAATGGTGGATATAGTCACTGGGTCTGAATTTTCTACAGATTGTTCAATATAAAGATTATCTAATTTGATCAGGCTGATGTCGGCGCCTGTATCGATAAGGAAAGTCGAGTATTGTTTATCCGATGGATTAAATTTTACACGTATTACTGGCTCCTTAAATTCAGGGCAGAAAAATACGCGCATTTGAAAATTTACATCGGGATGGGGTGTATATCGGCGATTGTCTGAACTCGAGAAGGATTGCCGTTGCTCGCTGCCCGAGTGAGTTCGTTTCCCTGTTGTTGATTGGATACCCTGTTAATATTTTGATTTTGTCGGGTATTACGATTTTCAATGCGGGGCGAGTTTGTTATTGTCCTATTTTGAGATTGATTGGATTGGTTAAGATGAGTTTTAAAGGGATTACGACTCGTCGAATGTTGGTCCTGGTTTCGCATATGAGCTAACCTGGTTCTGCACTCTGCCTGAGTGTGATTATACTTTCGACAGTATGTGCATTGGAGACGTTCAGCCTCAGTCTTAATGCGTTGGGGGACGAAATTAGGAAAATTAGTGTTGCGATAGCAAGTCGCAGGAGTATGTCCCCTCTTGTTGCATGTTTGACAAACAATTGGTTGGTTATTTCTCCTAAAATTGTTATTGGAAGTAAGCATTGAGTTATCGTTACCTAATCTTCGAGATTGTTCTAAAGCGTAGCTGATGGCCGCTTTGAGATTTGAAGCCCTATGTGCTTTTACTAAGATTTTGAGGCTGGAATTTCGTATCCCATCCTCAAACGTATTTAAAGCGAGTCTTTGATTTTCAGCCAGAAGATAAGTTCTGACTGCAGGATCAGATGAACTAGCGTATGTGGCGCTGTCCAATTCATGCAGGTGGTGTGTGAGTCTATTTGAAAATTCCTTCACACCCTCCTTGCTATCCTGTTTTGTTGCCACCAAATTATTTTGAGCAGCAGACCTAGAGATTAGAGCTTTAAATTCTCCCTCCAATTCAGATACCAAATCTTCCCATGTAGAAATAATTTTATGTCTGATACAATCACGCGCCGGTCCCTGCAATCTGGTTTTGACCACCCTTAGAATGAAGGACTTCTGATTGTCATCTTGTGCTTGTGAGAACAAAATGTCTCCACAAGAGACGAAACCCTCTAATTCGTCAGGATGACCGTTAAATACCGGCACGAGTCCCAGTATGTCGCTTAATCCGAATCCGTAGTTCATTCTAGAACTTTGTGCGTGTATTTCCGTACGTAACGTTTCCGACGTTTCGTCCTCGCGATTTTGTATGAGCTCGGGCTCAGGTCTCTGCGAACGCGTACCCGGTTTATTTTTGTCGCTCACGACATATTTGTGAAACAGACCTTCCCAAATGATGGTGAAAAGGGGTAGAGAACCAAGAGATGAGATCTTCATTATTGTTGGGTAAGATGGCCAAGAGAAAAGACAAGACCAACGACAAGAGAAATGTCTTCAAAAATTTTTTGTTTTGATCCTATTAGAAAGCCTTTGTTCTACTTAAGGTGAGAGAATCCACCCTTTCGCCCTATGGAAAAAGTGTCTAAACCTAAAATGGATTTTCGAAGAGCCACAGATGAGTCAAAGGAAAAGATTCAACCCAAAGAAAATTTTCCAAACTAGACGCTAAGGACAAGGACCAAGAATTTAAATTTTGTTCATTATTGTTCAGCTTATCACGTAAGAAAAATCTTCCCAAAAGAAAATGTATGTATATATGTTTATGTGTATAATTAATTAAAATATATATCAAAAAATAAATAATAAAACCAAATTTGTAGTTAATTTTTGTGTGGGGTCTTTTATATTGTCCCCTTTTGAAGAATAAAATGTTGATATTTTGGGAAAAAGTTTTTGGAAAAAATGTGTATATGTATATATTCGTGAAGAAAGTTTTGAAAATTGTCAAAAATATGTGTTTTTTAAAAATGCGTTTAAGAAAGATACGTTTATTAAGAAAAATGTATTTAAAATGTTTGCCTCTACTAGCCGAAAAGTAAGTGCGTACTTGTATATTGTATATGCTTGTGTGAGAGAAAAATTTCTTTTATTAATTATATTTATCACTTTGGGCTTTTTTATGCGTATACTCTTCTTGGAAAAATGAGAACAACTTTGCTTATTATTCTTAGAAAAACAAGTTAAATTTAAATGCACTTGCACAAATTATTAATAAGCTTTATCCCAGTGTAAAAGAACAATTAAAATAAATATTCAATTTATTCTTGGCGTCCCCTTTTAGTTAACAATTCAAACATTTAAAAATTTACTTATTTGGGAGCCAATTTCCAAGACAAAATGACAAAAATGACAAAACTGAATTTAATTTTAGTTCACTTTTTGTTTCAACTAAGTTACCTTTATATCACTTTTCACTTAACAAATAAATAAAAATTTAATACCTGTGTTTTCTAGCTGCAGGTTTGTTGGGTGTCCTGTTGTTTGTCGTCACTAGCTGCTTGGTCCTGGTGTTGCCGCTGCATCAGGAATCCCGGTCTATCCTTGGCTGCTCGTTGTTATTTTTCACACTGTTACCTCTCCTCGGTGTATGCCCCAGAGGAACGCTTTTACCACTTTAGAATAATTTAAAATTTACTATTTCGTAACTATTGCCGGTGTTTAGCCCCGGGCACGCTGTTTTTATCGGAATTAATTTTCCTGTTGGTAGCGGGGTCTATAGATATCCCACTCGTGTATTCTCCCTCTGGTAGGGGATGTTTGGACCAGTCTAATCCACTGCCTAGTTCGTATTTTATTGGTAGGGGATGTTGGGATCCCAAACCGCTGCCACCATAATTTTTTGTTGTACTTCTGGTTTCGGGGAGCGTGTGTCTTAATCCTTAAAAGGACTAAGAGATCTCTTATAAAAGTTCCCGAAAACCTGTCGCACAACAGGGTTCGTTTGCCGTGCTTCCTTTGATCCAAAGGGAAGAGCAACGTCCTTAGATATGGGTCGAATGTCCTTTTCTTCTTTTGGTCTTCCAGGCCAGGTGAAATGAAAAACCGGGTGTTTTAGTTTTCAGATTTTATTTCTCTCCTCCACTGGGGTATCTCCTCCAGGGACAAGATACGAATTTAAACTGCGGCCCGGAGATCACGAAACCATTCCTTTATAAAGGAAAAGGAATCGAAAATTGTATCTCAAAGATACACATTTTCGTGCAACAATCTCGATCTTTTGGATATTTCGAGCGAGATGTTGTGTTTACACAAGATAAGAAATCAATTTCTTGAATTCTTACGAAACCATTACGCAGATGTGTGAATGTATCTGCTTTTGAGTTTTTGTTTGTTTAACTCAATGGAATTTTTAGGATAGAGATAACAATCTCTGAATTTTGGATTTGGGTGATGCTGTGGAGCAAATATAGAACAATAAACGAATATTAGATTCGTTTATTGTGAATTTTAATTTTAATTCGGATTTTGGATTAAACTTCGCCGTGGGGGCAAATGTTATGCGATAAACGAATTTTGATTCGTTTATTGCGAATTTTGGGTTATGTTTGGGTTTTTGTGGGTTTTGATAGGTTTTTGGGTTTTAGGGTAATATTGCTGGGATTTTGGATTAGGAATGGGAGAAAAAGATGGTAGGGCTTTTTGGAGCACTACAGTATAATATATGTCTTGCGATGGCGTCATAGGTTTTTTTTTTTGAAATCAGTAAAAAGTGAATGGATCGTCTCTCCATATTCTCACTCTTTTTCTAGCAGGCACCATACTATGAACATTTGGTCGCTTTCGATAATTTAATATGGGAGTTGGATCTGAAGTGCGACGATGTCCATTTTATATTGCTTAGCGTTGTCTACAACCATTGGGATCGCACGTGGTTTAGATAATATTCGGACCTATCACCGGAATGTATATCCCATTTTTCCATATTTATTCTTTTTGCGCCCAGACAGTGTTTGCTTGATGAATCCTTTCTGAAGTATCTGTTCATCATATCTACACCTACCAGGTTTTCTGTATGTTTATTGTGTTTAAGGATTTTTGTTTCTACGAGTATTGGGGTGCCAAATAGTCCACCATACCAGAACCCTCTTGATAGGATAAGGCCTTCTTACTGCTCTGATATGACCCGGTGTCAGAGAGGCGCTATTATAATACAACCGATATACCCCTGGCTGACAAATATCCAATAGGCACGGTGAAGCATAACACTATGGATTAGGTATAGCAGATATTAGCAGATATATTACTCTTCGCTAGCTTGTCTGATGTAGATGACCTAGCTGGAAGTGTCGGCTTCATAACCTCTGCTGTTCATTTTAATTTAACCCACCGCACAACGTCAAGCTTTCTACCACGAGGCGGATTTGCGGACCCCCTATGGCAAATATAATAAAAATCCGTTTACCTTAAATTTCAGATCATCGCCTCTCAACTGAATAAAATGAAATTAAGTGCAAATTTTTTCAAGAAGATTTTCCAAATTCAAGCTCTGACGTAAAAAAAATTGATTATCATAAATCTTGAAAGCCAAAACTGAGGGTCAGATTTATGTCCTTCGCCAACAGATCCTTTTATATTACAAAATCAAACCCAATTTCCACATCTCCCGACGAACAGATTCTATTATATCAGATCGCATTCAGAGGATTCACCTGTTTCGTCCCATATACGTGCTTCCTTTTGAATCCCATGCCTTGAATGACTACTTTGGCACGTCCCTACTTTCCCCGTTGCCATATATACCCAAGCAACATGATGTCAATCATATTCGACTACCAATTTTATGCAAATGATCGGCACCATTTTAAATTTCCGATACAGAACCTAACCCACAGCTTTACCCTCATATGCCCTAATTCTTAATTTATATTCCTAAAAGAATTTTCTATTATTCTGAACCTTACGACGGCCGGAAATAGCATATAAGCAATCATACATCTTCTGCCAGAAACCGGATCTGTTAATACATCCAAACCGGTGGGAGTGTGCACTTTGAGACGACACCTGGAACAGATGAAAGTGGACATGCTATTACTATCAAACTACCTGCTGTGTGGCAAATAGTCACAGCTATTCGAAATTTAATTGATTTCGTAGATAACATTGGACCCACTACACGGTCTCCGATTTAAAGCTAGTGGACTTTTTTCGCTGGTGTGATTTCTTATTTCTTTAGTGCCAATTCTGACCCCTGTTCGAGAATGTGCCACTCCTCTGTTCACAGCAAATATGATTAGGGAAATTTGATCCCTTGAAAACAAACTGAATACGAGCGTACTTCCAATGGTGAGCTAACAATCCAGGTAGAGTTTTGCTAAGCGTCAGTTGCTAACTAACTCAATTGTCGTGGACTGAAGGTATAAATTCATAAGTATATGTAGATCATGAGATGCACTTTGTAGGTCGTATTGTCCTAGGTTAGCAAATATAAGTTCTGCTTAAAGTGGTTTGGATTCTCAGATTTAAGTTAAATATACCATGAATTGCTTTGTTAACATTTTAAAGGTAACTTCATAATGTCTCCTCACCAGCCTAACGTTCACAATTTCAGCCGAGTGACCTCTGTTTTTATCCCTGTTAAACTTTGTGTATAAAATATTTCGACTTTTGCCCACATTTTGTATGCAATTCAATTAAGAAGCTGTCAAGGATTTTTGTTTTTGCGGCTCACGTTTGGTGTTAGTGCGTACTAAGTAAACACGTCTGTGATGAATTCGAGTCGAACGTAACATTCTCACTTCGATTTACGCGATATACTGATTATTGTCAAGCCCGTGGATCACAATGTCAGAGATAATCGGATAAAGGTAAAGAATAATGAATGAAGACCACTTGCAGCCAGCGGGGACGCCAGTTAGTGAATCAGTAAAAAAATATTCAACACTAACCTAAACTCTGACACTAGAACCCAAACCTTAAACATTAATAGAACCACTTTACGAAGAAATTTACATTCCTATTTTCATTTCTGCATTGCATTTGTAAATCAACTGACACAGGGATTGAAGCCGTACTACCTGTCGAAAGATGTATTCCCTGAAAAAAACGTAAACTTATATCACAAAAAGGAAAATCCAATTTGAAACCCCAAGACTGTTCCCACGAAATGAATAATCAATATGCAGAAGGCAATCTCACGAAAAACCCGGCAGGCGTAGGTGTGGTGAGCCCAAACTATCATAAGGGAACAAATCATCAAGAAAACACCGACTGGGCAAAAAGAAGACGTAGGGAAAACCGGAAAAAGCGGGATATACGCGTCGGAACGTGGTATGTTCGAACGTTATATAAACCAGGCGCGATACAGACGGTCGTAGAAAACGCGAATCAATATAAAATGGACATTGTCGCGCTTCAGGAAGTCCGACTCCGAAATCAAGTAATCTAAACCAACGGGTTTACACTGGCGTGCGGAGGAACCGATACACATAACCTTGGAACCGGCTTCATCATAAGCAATAACATTACACCCTATCCAAAATATCTAAAATTTATTAATGACCGAATGTCGGTGCTAAAAGTACATGGCCCATGGTACAAGTATGTATTTGTAAATCTACACGCCCCAACAGAACCTACCGACGAAGAAACGAAGGACATGTTCTACGAGACCCTAGAGGAAGTACTTGATGGGATCTTACCATTCGATGTTAAACTCCTCTCGGGGACCTGAATGCGAAAATAGGAAAGGAGGATATCTTCCAATCTACTATAGGTGAAGAAAGCCTACACGACGTTTCAAGTGATAATGGAATTCGAATTATCACGTTCGTAGCGTCAAAAGATCTGGTAGTAAAAAGCACGATGTTCAAGCACAAGTAAATTCATATAGCCACATGTATATCAGTCGACGGCGTAACGCGTAACCAAATAGACCACTTCCTCATAGACAACAGCTATCACTCGAATATCCTTCAAGTAATAACCCCACATGTCGCCTGAGTGGCTTTTTTAAATAAAGTAATAAAAGTCTCAAGTAAAATCGTGTGTGCAGAGAAGGGTGTGTCTTTGCGAACGTGGCATTGGAAAACATAAGTGTAAGAAAGAGTAAATTATAATTAAGACTCTATCTCAGTGTGCTAATAAAGTTAAGAGTAAAATCAAATAAGTTGTGTTTTTCTTGCGAGGACTTGTGTCGGTTGTTTTGGAGTCACGTTTAAAGTGTTCGGCGGAACACTTCCAAAAGTAGGAGAACGTGGAAATACCCCATCCGCCAAAAGGTTACTGAAGACTTCCGACATTTTGGATAAAGCAGTCTTTACCATGGCGTTGAAAATCCCATCCAGTCCTGGAGTCTCATTTTTCTCCCTTGAATTTGACTACTTTTGTTGTGTATTCTCTTCTTGACGATCCTGTAGGTGGTGCTCTGTGGGGGTACGAAGTCGTGACGCCTCACGGGCGAGAGTTCTACCCCGTCCCCACAAACTGTTCACTGAACACAAAAGAGGAATTTTTTCTTTAATCACTTGACTGATGTTCGCCTCCCTGAATACCACATCGGATATGCTGCGTGAGCGATTGCGCATTTCCACTTATTTGTCACGATTGGAAGTCCTCCATTTAACAACACCTAAACAATCCTTACCGAAACACAGGTCGCACAAGTGAAAAATAAAACACATATTTTGTGGCTGGTGATCATCATCACCATAGGCACTACAACCGGGACCCGGTCTTGGCCTTATTTAGCAAGTACTGAGGCTTGTTAAATTTTCCATAATGATTTATTTTTTCTGGGCAAGGTCATTAGTCTTGCGCCAGAGGCTCCCCGACGGGGAATCGAACCCCGGTCTCCCGAATGACAGGCGGGTATACTGGGCTGGTGATCACCGCTTTTATTTTAATGTATTTTTATTGTTAACTTTAGATTTTTACACTATTGTTTTTATTGTTTCAATTTTATGTAATAAAATATTTATATCTACTTGAAAACATGGTTCAAACATTCACTGCGGGTTTTATTTAAGTGTGACGTCATACACGAATTACACAATTGACAAGGGACGTAAGCAACACACGTTTTTAACTAATAAGGAGACGCACCGTACCGTACGTACGGTACGGTGGACGGTAGACGACCCGACCGGATCGGCGGTTAGTATACGACTTAGCGATTCAATCGTTGTCCATGGAAAAATTTGGGTGCATTCACTTTTACGGTGGTGATAACCGGATCTCATAGAGGAGATCTTCACAATACACAAGTGTGTGTGTACGTCGGTTCCTTTCACCGATCAAAGCCATGATAACAAATCTGAAACAAAGTAAGGATATAAAGAGTATTCATAGGATACCATTTAGGTAAAGTAAATACAGCCGAAATCGTCGGATGCCAATGGGCTCTATTGCAGCTGGATAAATAGCCTGTTGCTATTATGCTGATGATGCCAAAACAATTTAGGTATACGATGGGTGGTCGTGTACCGTATCTTGCTGAACGAAAAGGGATCGAATTTTTATGCATGTTTACATGCAAAGGAATTCAGTTTATGGCACTAGACACCAGATGCGTGTATTTGCTTTTGTTGGCACATGGTGCGAGTAGGGAAATAGTCTTAACATGGATGGTGCTAATTACATGCAGCTGGTGTTGGGCTATTTACCGCTGGCTAAAGTGGTCGCCAGCGGATGTGTGCATAGATAGTTTTTATGTACACATATTGAGGCTGAGGTTAGCCAACTCAAGGGTATGATTCCTTGATATGCGGTCGTATGATGTGCAAACCAATGAATTTTATTACAGGGAATTTATGATAATGGTGAGAAAGAACTATTACAGGAATTGTATGCGAAATAAAATGCAAGAAAAGGTAAGGATTCTTTACAGGGACCTTTAGGTAAATAAATTTGATTTATTTGATGCGTGAAGCATTTACAGGTACTAATACTGTTGCATCAGCAAACTTAAGGGAGTTGGGTAGTAGTTATGGGGGTTCGTTTTAGCTAAGTAGACCGTAGGGTTTGGCGGAAACGCTACAGCCCTATGGGTTGTTTGTTAATTCATCCCTTAGAATGCAGATCGCGTTATATTTACTTGCCGGATCATATTCCTCAACTGTTTCCGTTTGTTGAAGAATTCCTCATGTAGCTGTGGCTAAGCTAGGGTTTCTTGCCTATTGTTCAAGACCTCGTTACCTGTTGCACTCCGCTCGCGTCTGGGTAGTTTGCGGGCTCCACCAATACACTAATTCGCTAGCCCAAGCTGGAGATTTTTTTTTCGTGAAATTGCAGCATCGTTTGCGTTAGTAACTCACTTCATAGTTTTTCCAGCATGCCCGTTTGTCAAGTTGTTCGATTTCGTCTTTCGGCATATAATCGAACAGCCCATCAAGGTGTTTTCCTTTCCACCAATTAGCCTGTGACGAATTTGCTCTGTGGTAGTATTTGATACATCACGGGTTGGCGGTCACTTCGGGTGTATGTATCCCACGTTGCTATTCCGTGTTCCTTTTCAACATGCCAATTTTACACTGGTCTCTCTAGGTTATGAAGGCGTCCTCAACATCATTATTAAATTGCATTACCACTACGACTGCCTGGCATTTACTGTCGGTCATAGTGCCACCCCATTCAAGTCTCCAGCATCATGTTGGCGCAATATTCTTTACCAGTTTCGAAAAGTAGATATTGTGGGCCTTTACAAAGGTTTAAATTAATTTGTATACACTTAAATTTTTTTTTATAGAATACGCTTAAAACTTTTATATAGAAGATTGGCCATCGCTTTCTTCAATACTTTGATTCACATGCACATTTTACGCGACATAACTGTCAATTGAATCGAACATTCAAAAAGCTGTCAAGGAATTTTTTTTAGTACAGAGTGCCACTTTTCCAACGTAAAAGAATCCGGATATGTTTGATCAACATTTTACTATAGACGAATATCACCGAAGCCGTCCATCGAAAAACTAACATGTTTATTTTCCCCAATACTACTGTATTACTTCAGAACAAAGAGGCAAATAGAAGGTTGGTAATATATTATTTGAAAAATATGGCCAAGAAATTAGCAGTAGTATGTGAATTGGTTGAGTTTTAGAGCTAGGATAACTATCGGCTGGACGAGCAATGATTGCTTCTGTTCTTGCCTTGAATTAATCCGCTCTTTGTGGTTCTTATTAGTCGGTAAAACTTCTTAAGCAAATTACAATTTTGGAAACTAAAAGTTTTTCACTTATCTCGAAGAATAATTGACTTTGGCTAAGGAATGGTTCAGTGAATAAACTATTACAACCAACGATCTTAAAATTGTTGTAGAAATCACATAACAAATTAACCGAGTAGTTAGCGGAGTTCTTAGTAGTTTGCGGTATTATTGGTGGATCGGGACTAGTCTTCAAATGTCCTAAGTGCACCAGAACCTAACCAAAAAGGGTTCTTATATGCCATAACTATTAATTTGCAGCAAACACACCCCACACGTTCTAGTTAATGTGATTTATGTAGCCGGATTCTTCGTGAATGAATCCCAAATGTGCACTACAAGCCAAATATTCGTGCGTATGGTATGGGGCCCCATACCTGTATATAGAATGGTCTTCATACCTTTTAAGGGGTTCGTTCTTGCTAACGAAGCTTTTCTTGACTTTTTCTTTTACTCCTCGTGAAAGCGTGGCATTAAATCATCGTTGCGGCACTTACTGGTAATTTACTTCCTGGCACAAGGATACTCGTATATCTGTGGAATAAAACTGTATAGTATGCATACGTGTGCAGAAATGTATGTGTGCCTTCTATGCCCAGATGACATCTGACTCGAATAGTAATGAGTGAGTGGAAGACACGACTCGTTTACAGACACACACACACACACACATGTCGACAGTATGAATACTAGGAACCGCTTTATGGAGCATTGCAGTTTGGGACGCGCAAAAGTTGAGTAGCATACGAAATTTCGTGACATAATTTTGGTCGAGGCTTAAACGAAGATGACACATTTGCACGTCGACGCAGGAAGTGATTCTTTTTCGTTGCCCATCTTAAAGAAAATCAAATTTCATTTCGAATAAATCTTCAGGGCAGGTTAAAGGAAGTCACAACCGAATGAGGTATTGTATCTATTGTTCCCCATATGAGGGCAGTCAAGGTGGCTACCCATAGTGCCCTTGGTATTCGAGTAAGGGAAACATTTTTGCCATAAGACAACATGGATTTCCTAAAAAAAAAAAAAAAAAAAAAAAAAAAAAAAAAAAAAAAAAAAAAGGAACAATTCATTTGCAATAGGATAGCCGGCTCAAACTTGTAACCTCACAATTTGACGAGATTTGCTAACAGTTGAGTTTTTCAATGGAAAAGCTCTCAAATCTACACAAACGGGTTATCATTAAAACCAGAATGTTGAGTTAAGAGGAAGAATTTGGTAGTAAAGTAATTTCATTTTAAATCGTACCCCGAGCAGAGCGATTAATCCATAAACTTCGGTTATTATCTAAACTCCCTCGTTATTGGGTAGTCGCATGCGGAATATTCTTACGCCCCAATGGAAGGGTGCGATTAAAAGGCTTTGCCATAATCCGTTTTGAACTGAAAAGGATAGTGTCTCAAGAGTGTCATTAAGGCATATGGACTCTACATTTATGGAATATTTGCAACAAGAGTATCATCAATATGATAATCTAGTCAAAACAGTTCCCACCCTTTCTAGAAAACCTACGACAAACAGTTTTTCGTTTTTCCATAGTCACATGAAGGAAGTTTACTCCGTCATTATTTGAAACGAATCGATCATTAAGGAAATATAAAAATCGCTGTTAACCGAAAAATCAATATCAGAGAGTAAATTCTAGTCCTTTTTTTCCCAAATTTTTTTTATTTCCTTTTTTTCTTAGATTCTAAATTATAGGCTAGACAAAAAATTCGAACATAGCTCAATTATATTATATTATAACTTACTGGTCTTAGCCAAGCTTTACATGTCTATTGTACAATTTGCCTTTCGGCGACAGGACTTTGTTTGTTTTTATTTGAATAACAAAGAACAACCAAGAAAAAAAGGCTACCTACATGATAAATCAGCGGATCTCCGGATTCATCCTGTAGAAGACCGTTCACATCAAATTCGAGGAACACCTCTGGTGGAAGGCGCACCATATCAAAATACAAAGTATTTGTATAATAATCGGAAGATTAAGTCATTGGATGCAACGATTGCTCTCGCAATATGTTCTCTTATTAATTTGATCATAAAATTATCAACCCTGTGGGGGTTCTCTATATCACACGAAGAACCAACCCACAATTCCCACCTAACTTCGACCGCTAACAGCGCGTCAGCATAACCCAAACCTGCAATAACACACATTCGCAAACATGCAAAGAATACCCTTCCCAAAAACCACTTCAGTTAATTTCCTACTTAAATTATATTTCTCGCTTGCAACCAAGCAGCTCTAATTTTCCCCGAAAATCATTCCGGCTCACTTCCTGCTTAAACCATTTCTCGCTTGTAACCAAGCAACATTTACTTTCCTCGAAAACCATTCTGACACCCATTCCAACTAAACCAATGGAAACAACACCAATTCTCATTACTGGTAAGTCACCAGCACGATGCGTTGCATTTCCACGAAACAACCATCGCAACGACCAAGACCCATATCCCTTTGTCTAACCGAAAACGTATGCCCATACTTGGTCGTGTTTCCAAAACCAATTTCTCCGTACATATAGCGACAGAGGAATCTAACTCAGCCTATATGGCAGTAATTCTCTGGAACTAAATTCCCTATGTACGCATAGCAACCCTTTTCAAGTTCCTAGTAAGAGGCAGTGAGTTTATTTAGCTATGACTCCACTGCCACGACACGACGAACGGATTCTTGCTTTTGATAAGTCAGTCGAGATTCATCCGCCGAACGGTGCGCATCACCAAGTCGAGTCCCAACCAGCAGCAAGCGCAGTGGAGTCGAGTGGAAAGCCCGCGCCGGTACATTAATCAAAGAAAGAGAACTAAGGAAACGAGTTCAACCTCGGTAGCGAACGTCTGAGCAATAGTTGTAAAACAAATGATCGTGGATACAGAGAATTTAATAAACAATGTAATACTAGTTGTAAAACAAATGATCGTGGATACAGAGAATTCAATAAACAATGTAATACTAGTTGTAAAACAAATGATCGTGGATACAGAGAATTTACTAAACAACGTAATACTTCAATGAAACCCAAAGTGCGGATATAAAGACCAATTATAACTAAGCAACTCCGAGTGTTTTTATTGTGGTGTTTTCGCCTCGCGGATGACAGTTTCGCATCGGATTTTCAAGTGCTCGTAACGCGCCCGAAGTGCGATCTCCTAGTGAACGGCTACCAGTGAACGACCCGATTAATTGACCCTTTAAGATCGTTGCAAACGATTTGAACCGACTCAGTGATGACCGCCCCCTGGCTGCGAGTCCTGAAATAAAAAATAAAAATAAAAAGAACACGAAGCACGAATGAGCTTGCCATTCCCAGTGCTACCACCCGCAACTATCCGCCGTTCCCGCGATTTTCGTCGGTGGGCGAGAGTGAAGCCGTGGCGTACGTCGGCACCCAAACTTACACCCCCACAACCTTGGTTATGTAGGCTTCGTTATATAAAGTCCCATTTGGATAATACCTTTTATAATCAGATTCCGGTGTTCCATGTAATCTGAGACAAGTTCTACGACATTTTCTTTCGAACTCCCGAATCTTTTCCATTATATTTGGACCGTATATAATCATGGGCCTGATTAGGGCCTTATAGCATATGACCTTTACCCTGCTATCAAGTTGGCCACTGTGAAATAGCCTCTTTGTCATAGCAAATGTTTTCGTGGCCTTGACCAAAGCAGCCCCCGCATGCCTGTTAAATTACAGATACTGACAAGCCAAATACCAACGCATTTAACCACACTCTTGGTTTCCAGTTTGTGTTAATGCGATTCTATGATAACTAACTTTCGCTAGTTTTTTCTTGTGTCATTTGTGGTTTTATGCAACGAGGTTCTAAATAGAATAACTTCACATTTCTGGAAGTTTATCTTAAGTTTGCAGACATCGCAATATCGCTGCACTTTATTGAAGTCGTTTTGCAGTAAACTGCTTATGATTTCAATTTTCGGGGCTGTTTTATAAACCATAAGATCATCTACGTTCGCAATTGCGTCGGAAAGCGCGCTTATTCTGTCGCTAACGTAAATGTTAAAAAGAATAGGAGAGAGTACCGCTCCCTGTTGTTAACCATTCTTGATATTATACGTTATACTGGAGGTCACATAACCACTTTTGACCACGCACCTCCTGTCTTCTAACATATCGTAAAGTACACATAGTAAAGGCTTATATATGCCTTGGCTGACCAGTTTGTAATATAACCCTTCGATTCCGACGGTAACAAAGGCTTTTTCCAAGTCGATCAGACAAGCCCCCGTGCATTGGTCCTTGCATTTATTCCATTGTATGTCGGAAACCAATTTCGCCGCGGCGTGTGTGGTTTTATTCGGAATAATGTTGTTATCATCAACCCATTAAAGCAAAGCTTTATTTTTAACTTTCTCGAATACTTTACTGATATTTGGGACTAAGCCTATCGAACGCATGTTCATTGGGTTTGTACAGTCATTACCCAAAGCTCACTCCTCTGCATTATGACCCTGACCACATTTCACGCAACAATGCTGCATTTCGTAGTTCGCCGTTATTTTGGTTAGTGAGTGCAATTCCCTTTCCTCGATACTCCATCGAATATTCGCACAACATAATTATTGTTATCTATTCTCTGTATGTTCACTGCTACTGTCACTTTTCACAAAACAAAATTGAAATGTTTTCTATTGTTCAGGTGTTTAGTATACTTGCCAGCTCGCGTAAAGTGGGAAAACAATTAGAGAGTAAGACGGATGTGTTACGTAACACAAAGAGCCACCCGAACATACACGCAATACTTGAGATCACATTATGTGAATCCCCTTTGCATTGGTAGATCGATCCACAACCCACAAATTCTTTAGCGGTATCATCATCATCATCGCCACTACAACGGGGATCCGGTCTTGGCCTTATTTAGCAAGTCTCTCCACCGGCTCCGACTTCGAGCCAATGCCATCCAGTTTGGCACTCCCAGGCCTGGAAGCCCTGGTCTACGCCACCCCTCCATCGCAGACAAGGATTGCCGCGGCGTCGCCTTCCATACATCCTGCCACAAAGGATTTTCCGGGCAGGCTCATCTTCGCTCATGCGATCTAGGTGTCTCGCCCACCGAAGTCTACCGAGCTTGATTTTTCTTACAACATTAGCTTCAAGGTAGATTGCGTACAACTCATGGTTGTAGCGTCTCCGGAATCGTCTTCCCTCACATACGGGACCAACAATTCTCCTTAAGACCTTCCTCTGGAACGCGACTAGTTCAGAGTGCATTTTATTGAGCACCCAGTTCTCGAATACATAAATGAGTACTGGTAATACCACGGTCTTTTACAGTAGTAGCTTCGATGTTCTGTATAAATTTCGGGATTAAAGAGTATTGATAGACCATAGTATGCTGTATTGGATTTAATGAGCCGCTCGTGTATTTCTTCTCCCATATTGTTATCCGCTGATACTATTGACCTAAGGTAGTTAAAGAATTGCACTACTTCAAATTCGTGCTCCACTACCCTGATAGTTTGACCAACGTAAGGACTTCTCTTCGCAGAAGTTGCCACCATGTACTTAGTTTTCCCCTCATTAATGTGCAGTCCCAGTTTTTGTGGCGTCTATGTCATCTGCGTAGACAAGAATCTGGCTGGACTTGGTGACAATAGTCCCTCTTGTTGTAACGCCAGAGTCACGGATTGTTTTCTCTAACGCCAGGTTGAAAAGGAGGCAGGCCCGACCGTGCCTTTGTCGGAGTCCATTAAAGATGTTTATTGGTTTGGACAGCAATCCAGCTATTTTTGCTTTACTAGTTACGTTGGTCATGGTCAACCTACAAAGTCGTATCAATGTGTTTGGAATGTCGAACTCTCTTATGGCATTATATAGTTCTACCCTGGCTATGCTGTCGTAGGCGGCCTTAAAGTTCATAAATAGATGATATAGTGGAATCTTTAATTCCTGTCATTTTTCAATTTTTCCATCGCCTGCTTAAGGGTGAATATCAGATCAATCGCTGATTTGCCTGGCATGAAGCCACACTGATATTGACCAATGATGACTTTAGCATATGGGGCTATCCGATCTTGTAGGATAGTGGAGAGATTCGTATAGGCGGTACTCAGCAATGTAATACCCCTATAGTTGCTGCACAGTGTGATATCTGCCTTCTTATGTATGGGGCAAATTATACCACGACGGGAATCTCCCGCCATCCCTTCTTGCTCCCATACGTTCACCACGATCTCATGAATAGCGTGATGTAACGCTGTCCCTCCTTGTTTGATCAGCTCAGCTGGTATGCCATCAGCTCCGGGGGCTTTATTCGATTTGAGGTGTCTTATGGCTTTCAATGTTTCCTCAATGCTTGGTGGCGGCAGCATTGGTGGAGCCTCCAATTCTTCTGTGAGCTGACCATTTTGCAATTCATTGAAGTGCATTTCCCATCGCTCCAGAATGCATTCAGGATCGGTGATCAGATTACCCCCTTCATCCTTGCAATAAGTGCAGCGTGATGTGTACCGCGTCATATTGTGGATTATTTGGTAGAACTTCCGCGCCTGGTGCGGACCTCGCCCTCTAATTTTCTCTATTTCGCAGACAAGGTTTCTTTCCCAGGCAGTATTCTTTTGTCTGCGTAGCCTTTTTTCAGATATTCTGAGCACTTTGCACTTTTTTTTCTCCTCGCGCACCCGCATCCTATGAGACTGGTGCATTGCCCGGTATGCAGCATTCTTACGTTCAATCACCAGTTTGCACTCATCATCAAACCAGTCGTTCCCATCTCTACGACTACTGCCTAAGATGGATTTGGCAGTACTAATGACAGTATTCTTAAGGCGGGTCCATTTCTCTTCTACGCCCGGCATTCTGCCCCCGGGACTTACTCTCCCTCCGTCGAGCTCTTCGAGGGCGAGTCTTAGCGCATGACCAAATATGTTACTGGTATTCTCATTGCGTAAGGCAGCCATTGAATCGAACCTGATCTAGGGATGCAACACGTATCCGTAAAGCAATCCGCGCTCGGAAAACTGTACCAACAAGATAGTGGTCCGAGTCGACGGTGGCACCTCGGTACGTTCATACCATCATCAGGCTCGAAGAGTGGGGGCGATCTATCAATACGTGGTCAATTTGGTTGCGAGTAGCTCCAGCAGCTGATACCCAGATGGCTTTGTGGATATCTTTACGCAGAAAGTTGGTACTTGCTATGACCAAGTTTTTTGATGCTGCCAGTACGATGGCTCGTAGTCCATTGTCATTAGTGTTCTCATGGGAAACGGTGTGATGCCTGGAAGTCTGCTCCCGACCTATTTTGGTATTCAAATCACCAAGAACGATAGTGCCTATAGTTCTGGTGTAGTTAACGATTAATTTTTTTGAACAACAAAAAAAAAAAACAAAAGTGTACTAAATGAATTCAACGGGTATGAGTGTGAGAAGTTTGTGGAAGTGGGCTGCATATATAATGTAACAAATGAAAGACAGGATGATCCGTACCGTTTAAACGTTACCTGGCTACTGTTTTTCATGACATGTTACTCTGTTATGCCAGAGTTCAATTGAGAGGAGTATCATTCTACAGATTGAACAAGAAATTATCTAATTGTCTGTACTGTACCTAGCTTACGGCGCTTTAGATATACTATAATTTGCTTGGTCACTGTTATTTTGAGTGATTCCAACGTGACGCCTACAAACCTTTCGTAGTGGACTCTCTTATAACCCAGTTGTCTTGAGTAAGCTTTAGCGGTTTGTAGTGTGATCACGGCCGAACCTTATTAAAAATCACGTATATACTTTTTTGGTACTTAAACAATTTTATTTCCTTAATTTTTCACAATGTTTACCGCAGATACGCAGGGGCACTCGTCTCGCGATATCAAGTAACGTAGACTCCCCAACTTCCTCCGCTTCGGGTTGTTGAGCTCTTAACTTGAATACATGTCTCTCTCTTGACTTTATCTACAGACGAAGACAAACCTCATAGGACCAACGTCGACTGGTGGGTGTTGTCATTTTTTGTCCTCCAAGGATTTTTCCCATCTTCTCTTGGTTATATCTTGCCCTATTTACAAACATACGTAGATGCAGCCACAACCATGTATTGCTTTGCAAAGACTTACTATTTCCCCACGCAAATATATACCAAATATAACCCTTATCCACAAATCCAAATTAAAAATCTTTAATCGAATAAATGTGCAATATATTAAACAATTCATTTCTTACCATACATTTAAATCCCCAAACTAACATTCAATCTAATATTAGACAAATTGAACCAAATGTTCAATTATCAATTCCCACAAATCCCTTACAATCCAAACATCACAGCGCATATCTTTATATGCATTGTATGTCCATTTATCACGCGTGCACACAAAGCAACCACAGCCCAACCAAATAAAATCCGTGTCAAACGATCCAAATGTTCATTTAGTTCGCATACACACAATTTCTTTCTTTCTATAAATAGATTAAAACTCCTACAAATCCCTATCTCCATATGCATCGTAGCCAGATGCGTTTGTTCTAAAAATAGATTCAAATTCCCATCCTTTTCCCCAGTTTCTAATATACAAATCTCAATGAAGATTTGTATAAAAGGGCGATGGATTTTAGATTTGAGGATCAGTTTCGCTTGGCGTCCGAGGTCCGTACGCGACGTTTGTTTTTCTTGGAGTTCTGTTTGAAGATTTAGTGTGGGTTGTGCGATCCTATTGCAAAAACAATGTAGGTTTTTATTCATTATTTATTTTACTGTTTCTACTGTGATCCCTTCCGTAAAGGAAACCCCAATTTGGCCTGGTTCGAAAAGAAATCGTACAGGTTATTTATACTTACCTTCCGATGCAAACCCTAGCCACTTGTATTTACTCAACAAATGGATTGCCAAACTGTTTCAGTTTTAAGAAACTGTTTCCTGTTATATCAGTACAGGCAGGGTATATTATTAAAAGAATCCGGCCCATGATTCTGAGGATAATACTTGGGGCATGGGACACAAGAGTATATTACCCATTATTGTTGGGCAAAGATATATGGATATATGGCTAATAACCTTGCCTGTAAACATAAATTATTATGGAAAATTTAACAAGCCTCGAGACTTGCTAAATAAGTTCAAGACTGGATCTCGGTTGTAGTGCCGATGATGATGATGATGATGTAAGATATATGGAGACCATATGTGGAGGTTTGTAGAAACGCCACAATGCCTTATCTTAATGCAATTAATGTTCAATATTTTTCAGATCTTTATTAAAATTATAAGATGTTCTACAGGAACACATCTTTACGGCACATCCTTCTTTATTTTCCAATTCAGTGGACCCTCATCGGTGTCACAAAGCATTATTTTTCAGGGGTTAGCTCCACACTGTACCCAGTAGATGTACTCAGAGCATCTACAAGTCAGTAGACTGTCTAATGCTATGAGAATAAAACCCTTATTGACTGAATTGAATGTTTTTTTTTGAACGAAAGCACCAGCGTATCAGACATTACCGTGTTTGATGATGTCTCAACCGGCTATCATCGTTATTATTGCTACGTTAATGCTCTGGTATATGGCGCTGATAATTCTTTCGCGCTCACTTTCTTTTGCTGTTGTGTTCTTCAATGGCCTTCATATGCGTAATCTATTAAAGTTGCCACATCGCCACTGCAGATCACTTTTTGGCTCATCCTAGTCCTGGCTATTTCGTTATCCTTAGCTAACCGATTTGTCCTGAACATGTATTTCCCGTGTATCCTCCGTGCGTTTTCATAAACGCATTAGAATTACTGTTTGTGGCACATTGCCTATAGTATGGGGCACACATGACGACATGACGAAGGAGCTTCCGGATGCTCCTTGAAATATCACCGCAAATATGTAGCTGTTTTTTTCATCGTCGAATCTTCCAGTTCGCAGACAGGTGGTTAAAAGGCTACTGAAAACTTATGGATTTTAGTGATAGAATCTTCACCACATCAGTGTCTTCATTGCTGTACCTTTCCTTTTATCGGTAGTTTGTAAGAGCTGCCTCAATGATTATGATTTAGTTAGGCCCTCATGACACAGATTACCTCATGTTTACCTTTGCCGATTCTATTTTAGAGCTCCCTACGTTGATGAATTGGGCATGTTGCGGTGGGTAATTGTCAGAATTTCTTGTTCTCTATTATAAATGTCATGACCGTGTAGGAATTATCTTAGTTATGTGCCGACATTGGCACGGGTTGACTAAGATTTCCTGACAAGTTCACTTTACCGACGCACTCAGGAAAATAGCAGACTAATAAAACTGCCACAGGTTTGGGGATGTAACTGTAATTCCGGCAAAATTTGTAACGAGCGCTCAAGCACGGCGAGGTTACCAGGATAGCGCTTCCACGGCTAGTACACTGTTGGTTAGCGCATTCGAATTGACTTTATTTGTTGCTTGGTAGGTGGACACAGTTAGGATTCCTTCACTTTTTGACACTAACAATATTCACTGATACGACCAAATGTTCACTGCTACATGCCGCTGTACCAGGAAGAAAATGAAACGCCAGGAAATAGATAGCTGATAGCTGCTCTTCATTTAATTGTTTAGACTGTGGCGGATCTTCGCAATATCAGGTCCGGCAGTAAGTTCGTAAATTTTACTGACACAAATATTCATGGGTGTTTATAAATTTACCAAGGTCGTAATTCTATTTAATTTACACTGATTTTTCCTATAGGAACTCCACTCTTCAATCTCTTGCACTTGCGCAGGCGAACTACACCGTGTATCAAACTCGACTTACCGTGCTCATTCCTCAGGGGTTGAAATTCGACTCAACTACTTTCTCTTCGGTTAGGGTGTGTGAGCGCTGTGGTGAGAAAGACAATGAAATTTTACTGCTGGCTCGACCAATAGGAGTGGATCTCCAGTACATAGATCCTAACGGGGGTGTGTCCATTTGCGTGCGGATCACTCTGTTTGCTCGTGAGTGGTCGAACCATGGGAATGAAAATTCGTGAAAGAGCATCTTTGGAAGAAGTGTTTGCAGCTGTCTAAATATTGCGCTGGCGATTAGGGTGCATTTGGGATGAATACACAATGATGGTTGTGTTTACAACCATGTTAATTGCATATTGCATTCATAGGGAGTCCCGGGTCGGATTCTAGTGTGAGTATTTACACTGGCAATGAATTCGGCTCTTGGCAGCTAGGCGCGAGTTGCGCTTGTGCTTTGAAGGTTGCATAAAAGCCGCCCTGAGTACAGATACAACATGAAAGTCTGTCACACACGTGTGGGACAGGGAACACAGGCAGCAGGGGTTCTGCTGATTGTTTCTATCATCCACTTCGGTTATCTAATATGGCAACCAAGATGTTTTCTTTGTAGAGCAATGCTGGGATGCATTGATGTATGCGGTACTGGCGTACCGAATTTATGCAGGGAAAACGATATTACGCATTGAATGCGTGAATGTCATTGATGGGAAAATGCTTGTGTTGTTGGATGCGATTTGCATAATCGAAAGATGTTGAGAGTGGTGGGAGAATGCTTGGGGGAGTTAATGTGCTTGCATAGGCGAAAAATGATAAGATCAGTGGGAGAATGTATGGGGGTGTTAATGCGCTTGTATAAGCGAAAAATGATAAAATCACTCGAGCTTTAAGACAGGAAAATTTGGAGGTAAGTGGAAAAGGTAGCAGTAGCATTAGTAGAACCGTCACAGTAACCTCCCCCCAGTGACATAATCACAGTATTGTTGGTAGGGCGAAGTACTACTCAGATGGCTGTCGCTTTAGTTAAGTGAGGTTGGCCTAAAATGCTCCTTGAGGTCCCGCTCGGGTGCGGTTCCATGTGAGAGGGACGCTATTTCCATTTGGTATTCCTGCCGTAGAATCGTAGCATCGGGGTTTTTGGTGGCCTTTGCGAGGTTGGACTCCGAGAAACACGGCTTCAATCTTTCTACGCTGACTGTAGTTGATCTGCCTCGGATCTCTACCTCATACACTCGATCGCTGATTCGTTTTAGGATTTTATACGGCCCTTCATAGGGGGGATCGAGTGGATTTTTGACTTTGTCCACCCTGACGAAGACGTGCGTGCAGCTATGCAACTCAGGGTTTTGCCCTGATCTTCCGCATCAGGTCGCGGAGGTAGCCTACGCTTTGTAGCTTCACTGTCCACAAATAGCTCGCCGGGCAATACTAGCTTGGTACCATAGGTCAGTTCTGCAGGGGATGCGCCCAGATCCCCCTTAATATTTGTCCTCAATCCTACGAGGACAGTGGGGAGGGCGTCGAACCATTGCGTGTCGTTATGACACATTAGGGAGGCTCTTAGCGACCTGTGCCAACACTCTATTATCCCATTGGATGAAGGGTGGTATGCGGTCGTACGACTTCTTTGACAGCCCAATAAGTCGGTAAGCTGCTTGACGATCGTGGCATCCAACTGTGGACCTCGGTCTGATGTTAACGTTGCGGGTACGCCAAAGCTTGTCACCCAAGTCGCGTAAAACGCTCTGGCGACACCCTCGGTAGTGACTACCCGTAGTGGCGTTGCTGCTGGCCACCGAGTAAAACGGTCGATTATGGTAAGGATGTAGGAGAATCCACTCGAGGGTGTTAAGGGGCCCACAATATCTATGTGGGCGTGTGCAAATCGAACCTTAGGGAGTTTGAATTGCGCTGGCTCCAACACGTTGTGTCGGCTAATTTTGCTGCGCTGGCATTTAAGGCAGGCACGAGCCCAACTCGTGAGGTCTTTATTCATACGAGACCATACAAACTTACGTCGGATGGCTGCAGCGGTTGCACGTCCGCTGGGGTGAGCTGGACCCTGAAAGGTCTCGAATACGCTCCTTCGCAACTCTCCGCGAATAAAGGGCCTGACTGTTCCCGTGGAGATATCACACCATACCTCGTCTGCGGATTGTTCAAGTGGGAACTTGCGTAGCTGAAGGGCTGTCTCTGCTTTGAGAAGAGACTCGATCTGGTTGTCCTTTTGCCGTGCTTGAGCTAGGTCGCGTGGGCGATGGCGGCACGTAGCTGAATGGTATCGATGCGGGATAAAGCGTCCGCGATAACATTCTGTTCCCCTGAGATATGTTTGATCTCAGTGGAGTATTGACCTATTAGGTCAAGTTGCCGCCGTTGGGGTGGTGATGCATTCCCGGACCTCTTATGTTGGAAGTCGTAATTGGTGGGAAGGCAAGTAGTGGCGTTCAATCGAACTGCCACAACCGTATTCAATTTATATGTTTGTTATTTCTGGGTTCGAGTAAGGTACTGGTTTGATGTTTTCGTTGTACATCCAACCACTTCCTTACTTTTCCAACACGCCTCCCTTGTTTCTTACCATCATTGTCGAGGCAAGGATTATACCAATTGTAGACAGTACACGTATCCTCTGTAGCAGGGGCTGCTAATACTTTTGGAGACAACTGCTAAAAATGTTTATTAACGTTGTGGGCGCAATCATGTGTAATGACATCATATATATTTATTATTAAATATCGTTTACCCCCTTAATATATACAGTCATTATTAGTGTGGTGGCTCTACAAGCCCACAATAAATAATTTCTCTTCAATAGTAACTAATATTTTACGACCCTTGACGTCTCCGTGCTAATTGCTTAAAATAATTAAATTAGCACCAACAACGGTCGCACATACAACATGTTTCTTCACGTTCTCTCTCTTTTATGTACATATCCCCCCCTCTCTCTCTCCCTCCTCCAGTCTATATATTTCGATATCATATGGGTGTTACCAATCCCTTTAGTGTTCGCTCCCTGGAAAAAATGTCGAAGGACGGCCCTTGGGGGAACAAACAGAAATGTGTTACAAACTAAAATTGGGTTTAGTCAATAGTGAGAACGGAAAGAATCGGGCATGCAACTGGATTTGGACAAGGACGCAAACCCAACTTCCCCTTAGTATGTGCATATTATTGAAAAAATATTTAATCAAACGAAGTCGGTTTTTGGAAATCCTTATAGCTTATAGAATATATAGCTATGTGCTAAAGTTGAGGAGCGCACAGTTGTGTCAGAAAGTAAGCGACAAAATTAGACTACTTTCTCTTACAAAGTAGACTCAAAATTCTGAAAGATGAACCCTCCAGAGTAATCACATATTAAATACTTATAATTACGAATTATACATTTTTAAATTGCATTTAATTATATCTTGGCAAGTTCCTCCAACAGCGTTGTCATTGATTACTTCCAATTTAGGTCATATATTGCCTTAATAGACACTTGAGAGTTAAATTACAGGTAATTTTATCTATATTCTAAAGATGATCACTCGCATACTATCAGCTGATCGTTTCCTTCAATAAAGTAAATCAGGTTATGTAACTCGCGTATTCTACATGCAGTAATTGCATTTGTATTGTATGTATTCTAATTTTTAAATAAAAATTCGCGATAAAATTTAGAAGACCCAGTAGTAAGTTGCAGTTGAAACTAACAATCATGATGCTGTTGTCGAAATTCGTCTTCTTTTTCTTATTCTACATCCCCTTCATCTTAGTCCAACTGGTCTCGTTTCTGACGCCAGCAGAAGCTGTAAGATACAAAATAGCCTAAATAGCAACATATTCGCACTAAAACATGTTTCAGGGGATTGTTTTTGATATTTCCTCATACAATACAATCGGCGGAACAACTGAAACAGAAGCTGAATTCAACGAAATCTTTATTGGAAGTACAGACGCATTCGACAGGACAATAAGATACTTAAGAGGACAATATACATACACACAGAATCTTACCGATGATTATAAGGTTTGTTAACACTTGAATAATATTATCGGTGAATAATTTCTGTTTGTACATAGGCACAAGCTATAATAGAGGTCAAAAATGTGAAAACAAACAAGTACGAAAATTTTCCATGCGTACCTCAGAGCCCTGTGTCAATTTCAGAATTCTACACAAGGGTTGATCAGAGGTACCTTCTTCCACTTGCAAAGAATCGCTCAACTGAGTTTTCAACTGAAAACAGAATAACACCATTACTAGCGGTAACTGAGACATTCTAGCGTGACAAGAGATATTATTTACACTTTCGGACTTTCTTTTTAGGGCACCTACGAACTTCGGCCACCTAACATTCCAGAGGATCTCTGCGCTGAGTCTGAGCTAGATCCTGGTCAAGAGTATACAATTTATGTAGTTTTCTTTGACCCAGATGGCTCAAGGATTGGAACCTGGTTTGGTAGTTTCCAAACTTACTGGTGTGACGAAGAATAGGACAATACGGTTTTTCATAAATACTTATGAGTGTGGTTTATGGGTAATAAGTGTTGTATTGAAATAAACCTGTTTTGAAATTAGCATTTCAGAAAACTTGAATCCAAATGACTCTCTATATTCAAATTCGAAGCGTTTGAAAATGTGATCTACATACCATTTTCAGGAAACTCATACTTTCATAAAATGTTAGTATAAGATCTTAAAATTGTTTCGCCAAATTTTTGAATGACAACGCTGTTAAAACTTGTAAACGTGTCCCACAGAAGTGTAGTTAAGGAGTCGACTTTGGCTACGTGCTCTTGAATTGACTTACCTTAACACCTTTCTATTCAAAATTCAGTGCTTCTGATCAAAAGTGAGTTCTATGAGGATACCAAATTACTATACGGCGTTGGAGTTGTTGACTAATCGGTAAGTTAGCGCAATTATTGAATTTGGATGTGCCTAAATTTAAAAACGCATTTATTCACAATGATATTTTTATAATCGGCGTGACCGATAACTCAAAAAGTTTTTTTATCAATCATGTTGAAATTCTGTACACATTTTTACAATGATATTATTTTCTATCTGGGCTCCTCGATAGTATAGTGATTAGTATACCCGCCTGTCACCCGGGAGACCGGGGTTCGATTCCCCGTCGGGGAGCCTCTGGCGCAAGACTAATGACCTTGCCCAGAAAAAATAAATCATTATGGAAAATTTAACAGGGCTCAGGACTTGCTAAATAAGGCCAAGACCGGTTCCCGGTTGTTGTGCCGATGATGATGATGATGATTACTTTCTATCTAAACCTATTTGTTTTGAAAAATTTTAAAGTTTGTTTCAATATTCAAGTGTTTTTTATAAAATATTTGAACCCGTGATTTTTTTAGGTTCACCTACAAAATATAACATTAACAAACACGCAGAACTTTTATTTTTTCATTTTAGATCAATTCAACTCAATCAACAAATCTCGCGGCGACCTTCTCCGAAGACTGGACTAAAATATGGCCATTTTGACTTTTTTTTGTAATAGTTAAAAATACAAATAAAGCATATGTCAAGTTTCAAAAATATTGAATGAGTTATTCTTTAAAATAAGAAATTATTTAAGATCAAGTAAAATACACGCTTCTATCTGTGTTTTCTCCCTTAATATACGTTCATATATTAATGAGATGCTCCTTAAGGCCAATTCAGTCCCCGGGTTTATAAAAACGGTGGTCTAAAGGATTCTTCAACCTTTTTGTCAGCCGACCCTTTTTTTTTCCTTTGTCTGCTCGATTATGCTAGTTAGACTTGGTCCCCCTATCAATAGACAGCAGCTTTATACATTTCACTCTCCGTGGATTGTGATAGGAAAGCCCTCTGATACTGCTCCCTTACACTAATCATCTCAAATTAATTAAGCTGTAAACGCTGGAAGAACGCAGAACGTTGTCCGATATTCTTTTTATTCCCCGAATTCTCTCTAAGTCGGTCAACCGCACCAATCCCCTTAACTCAAGCCTAGTTTGCTACTAACCGCCGAAGAGTCAGCACGTGCGCTTCTGTCTCGTGATCCGTACCATCGGATTAATTGTGTAATCCGTTTAGAGTAAATAAACGCAAGATACCCTAATTGCCACAATATGGGCTGTGCTCCAATCCAGAATTTAATTTCTCGTGGCTAAAACTTCACATTCGTAATCATATCATACATTACTGCTTTCTTTACAGAAGCCCAAACTTGGATTCCTTTAACGAATTTGATGCTCTTTCTGATTCTATCGATAGGGTCTTGACCCTCTATCCGCACACTGAAATCGTTATTGCGGGTGATTTTAATATGCATATCTCTCAATGGCTTCGCCACTCCGGACACACAAGACCTGAGTCTGAGGGTCAGTATGCTCAGCTCTTTGCTGAATCAAATAATTTAACTCAACTCGCCAATGAGCCAACACGGGTACCAGATATAGATGGTCATTCCGCCAACACACTGGACCTGTTTCTCACCTCCCACCCAAACGAATACACAATTGAAAATTGTTCGCCCTTGGGCACTTCAGACCACCGTATCTATCAGCTAAATTTCCTCTAACCAACAGCAACGCTAACGATAAACTTCCCAGAAGAATAGTACGGTTCTATCAGAAAGCCCACTGGGAAGGTCTGAACGACTTTTTTGGGAAATTAAATTGGTCGTTATTTTTCCTTAATAACGATATTGATTCTACAGTGGACACATTGATAGATACGATTCTGCTGGGCATGCGAACCTTTATTCCACACAGAGTAAAGAGTATCAACCCCAAGGGAAATATGTGGTTCGATTCCGGGTGCAGAGAAGCCATTAAGGCTAAGGAGTTGAGCTTCCGGTTGTATAAATCAAACAATCCAGAGGAAAATCGGAAAAGATTTAAGAGAACTAGCAGCGACTGCAATGCGTATATTCAACGCGCAAACTTCTTGCATGACCAGCCAGTGAGACCAATAATTCTAATCTCTCCCACAGGTAGTAGAAACTTCTGGGCATTTGTGAAGAACATCCAAAACTCGGTCTCTTCATCCATTCCTTCGCTAATAGACGATGAGAGACCAGTCATCAGTACAATGGAGAAGGCGAATCTACTTGCTGCACATTTTGCAGCCAACTCAACGATACCACCTCAGTTTTGGCTTAACTTGAGCAGAAGCAGCATACCATGAGCCAGATTCACTTCGGAACGCGTACTGTTACCCAAGCACTCAAGGAGGTAAACGCAAACAAATCCGTTGGTCCGGATGGCATTTCCCCAATTCTCTTAAAGAGATGTTCCTCTTCACTCGCTAAACCACTGCGGAAACTCTTCCATTTGTCTTATTCTACTGACCGTTTCCCAAATAGATGGAAGACAGCGAACATTCAGCCAATTCCCAAAACGGGCGACAAATAATACCTCTCTTCTTATCTACCCATAGCACTGACTTCTATTCTCTCGAAGGTAATAGAATCACTGATTAACCATCAACTTTCGAAATATCTGGAATCAAATGATCTCTTCAATGATCGCCAATATGGTTTTCGTACAACAGGTCCACAGGAGATTTGATGGCCTACCTTACCAAAAAGTAGAGCCATTCCATCCACTTCCTCGGCGAAAGCAAGGTAGTCGCATTGGATATTTCAAAAGCATTCGATAGAGTTTGGCATCCAACCCTTTTATCAAAATTACATTCATATGGGCCGGACAATTCCCTGATCCAATCGAGAAGAGACTATCATTCTGGCCGTTCAATCCAAGTGGTTCTTGATGGTGTCAAATCTGCTTCCCATCAAATGATTGGAGGTGTTCCCCAAGGTTCGATACTTTCGCCCACTCTCTTCCTCATCTTTATAAATGATCTCTTGCCCATTACCCACAACCCAATCTACTCGTTTGCTGATGATAGCACATTGAGTTTATCATACTCATACGAGCATTCCCGATCTCTCTTTGATCGTCAATACCAATCAGCATATTATGCTTAATACACTCAATTCCGATCTGGACAAGATATATCAATGGGGATTATCTAACCGAGTAGAGTTCAATGCTTGAAAACTCAGTGCTGTCTCCTGTCGTTCGTCAAACGTGAAACCCAAAGTAAATACAGTGTCGATGAACGGACTTGCATCGACGAAGCCAAGAAACTATCAATCCTGGGCAATCGAATTAATTCGACTCTTAATTGGAGCGACCACATTTTTGAAGCTGCGAAAAGTGCGGCTAAATGCATGGGGTTCCTTAAGAGATGTAAAAAATACACTCCATCCAACCTGGCCACTATATACCAGCCTCCCCAGCTCTACCAATTCTGAGCCTACTAAGGCTCAAAAGAAGAAGAAAGGCGCTACCACGGGCTAAAAGACTGGGAAGCACCGACACCAACACCGTCGGCGCAAGTAAGGCCGAGGACGCTCTGCTAGCGCGGAGTCTACAGAGGCTCCAAAGCAGAGCAAAAAACCCCAATGGAGGGCCAGCGGTGCGAATTTTGGGGTCAACACACACACATACACAAACGGCGGCAGTGTGCCGACAAAAAGCAAAATGGGAGCGGTTGGAAAACTCCCAGAGGTAGGGTCGGGAAACCCCAACCCGACCGCATTAAATCGGAACTCAGAAAAAGCTGTTCCCAACTTTCGCCAACTATAGTCCCGATTGTACAACAGCCTTTGGACATTGGCCGTAGAAACACTACGTACATAATCGTGAACACCGGCGCAGAGCAGCCTCTTAAAGGTGAAGGCACTCCACCCGACGCATGTTGTGTATCTTCAGAAATCCACGACACTCCAGTCACTTTTTGGCAAGGGCAAGTCGGGTGGATGCTGCCGTGGGAATTTCAAGTTGCACCACGACATTCCCTGCAGCTTCCAAGTAATGGACTCCTTGTCGGGATTGTCGGAAGATGGGTTGTTGGGTAACGCCTTCCCGTCGAAAAATTGGAGGGTAAATGGACCGGGTGGTTGTTTGGTGTTTCCCCGAACAACCATAAATCCCGAAGGCATTTCTATTGACTTTGCAAATAATAAGACAGGGTGGGATTGAGCATAAGGCGACCGAAAGGGGAACCGTACGAAGGGGACCAAACCAGATCCATACCGCCATCGGTATTCACCCGGAGACCCTACTGACAAAGGGGAAAGCTGCGAAACAATGTAGGACCCCGTTATTCCAACAAGGTCGCGCCCTGGGGACCCCAAAGGCGTCCACGAAAATATTCAGAAGAACGGTTAACCAATCCGTCGGAGGTCGAAATCCTTCTGAGCACGCCGGTCAGTCTCTGGCTACTATCCGAATAAATCTTCGCCTTTTATTAAGGACTTTCGTCGACAAGAGCCATTAAATGAGTCTTTGGTGGTAGTCTTTCTTTATACGTTGACGCAGTGTTCCGCCTGAACACTGTCCACACACAAATAGGCAACCTGGGACAACGGGCGAATGCACACAAAAGCACAAAACACAGAGGAATAGTTTCTTACTATTTTATTTTTATTGAATCACAATGGTGTTATACATGGTCTTAACAATACGAACGCAGGTAGCCACCGAACGAAACACACGCTAACTCGACTTTCTCGAATAATTTCATTCACGACCTCATTCGGTTAACTTTAATAGAATCTCTTCGATAGAGATCCTCGCGGTTCGAATGATCTACGTTGACCCTCAATCCTTCGACTTTTCTCCGCGACTCCTCGATATAGACTCCCTGTCTCTCCCCAGATACCCAGATTCGAGAACTGGTATCTGTATCTATCCGGGAATTTTTCTATTTGCTCTGCTAACAGAACCTCCGAATTCCTGTTAGCAGCGTGTTATCACATCCCCGGGGATATTTCGTAGTTTTTCTGAAAAGGAGAAAGTCATCTTGCATACATCATTATATCATTATCACCATCCGTGGTGGTGATCGAAGTTTGGATCGACGGTTGTCGATTGTGTGCCGCCTCTATTTGCATAGCACATCTGGCGCGCGGCCGAAAGATATCCTGCAATTTGCATGGATGTATGGTTCATGGGTTTTGTTTGACTTTTGTCAATACACCCGAAATCCATTAGATCTTTCTAATGGGTGTGAAATACAAACAGACACCGTAGGATAGGAGTAGTTCCCTTGTAGGTTTTAAACCTCATACATTTTGAATTATCTCGTTGAGATAATTACGGTTGCCGTTTCTTTTGTTGGGTGATAGATTTGGTGGTCTTGTGGTAGACCACACGCACGCGCGTCCGTTATTCGGAGAATTTGCTGGTGATGGCGAATCCTTGTAACATCGTGTAGATGTTCAGGATTTTCGATTGTGCAGTGTTGGAGTGCGGCGCATTTCGATCTCTATGGATAAGATGAATGAATGCTTTTACCTTTGTTTCAGGTATGCTACCCTCGACTTGTTGCTTGATATTGAAAGCTTTGGGACGTTCAGTTCCTTGCTTCTTTTTATATCGGTTCGCATTTTGCAGCCTCCTATGACCTTTGTTACAGGTATTGTAATGACTATTGGCCGCGTGTCTGTGGGCACGTGCGCTGCGTTATCAGGTAAGAACGTTCTTTGTAGGTAGGAACCTTACCTGCGCGGAATTGTGCGTTCGTAGAGCGCTACATGTCTAGTTAGAAAATGGAGGGACATAAAACTATAGGTGCCAAACTGTAAGCTCAAAACTAGGTGTAAACTATATGGGCAAACCAGAGCGCTCACGAGGGATGATTTGGCAGTGGAGTTGCCAGACCCAGGGAATATTCCGTAATTTCCCTGGGATTGCGAGTCAACATGTCAACGGGGCTAACCCCTGATGACGAATCGAGTGATTCCGTATCCGAGAACCAACCTTCGGAGGAAACACTTACAATACATAAAACCTCTGTTCACGGATGACAAGTCGTCAGATGAATTTACATATCTTAAAGGCGACTACCTGGAGTGCACCAGTGCTAGCTCCCATCATATCTTCACAAATTCACATGGTCAGACAAATGCCAACAAGCATTCGACATAAAAATGGGGATGTTGGTTTCGCCGCAAATATAGGCCAACCCTAATCATACCAAAGCCCTTTTATCTGGCCACGGATGCGAGCCAAGAAGCATTCAGAACCATGCTATCTCAAGGCGAAATAAGCAAAGACCATGCCAGTCGCACCTGGAATACGGTGAAAGGAAACCATTTCGTTATTGTGAAGTCTGGTCGTGTGGGCCGTTCAGACTTTTTACTGTTATTCATAAGGTCGTAGATGCACGGTACACTCCACCATCAAAAAAGGAAAAAAGACGGGTGCTAATTCACAATACCCTTTTAAAGCCCTATGGTGGACAGGCCCCACGGAGTGCAAGGTTGTCTAATCTCCCTTTTCCAGCCGTATTATACCTTTACTGTAGGACGGACCCACAAGGACGAGACGGAAGAGAACATACAAACTTTTTTTACCCTAATTCCAATTAATTTTTTTTTTTCACAAACAACCCACCACCAGAAGCAGCAACAACAATAACAAAGCCACCAAAACTATACCCCGCGATGCGATCCCAATAGTTCAATCCTAGGGGTGTCATATTCTTCCAAGAATGACACGCATCTTTGTGAGAGGGGAAGTTTGTGGCGTAGTAACTCCCCCACCATCTTTATCCCGCTGAGAAAACATAAAATATAAAACATTTATACGAACAATAAATTACAAAGAAAATATTAATGCAACTTTCACATTTTAAGCTACACATAAAATCTACAAATCAACTTAAACATTAAACACGTAGCACATATTAATTTTTGACATTACAAACAATTCACATTTTAAATTAAATATAAAATACACAACACATTAAGTTCACATAAAACATTTACATGGGTGGGCTGAAAAGTTTCCGACTTCAGCGTGAAGATAGTCAATAAAAGCTAGTGAATGTAGTTGTGCATCTTTTGACAGTTACTCACCATTTCAGCTATTTTGGACGCGTAGTTTTTATTTGACAGTCGTTTGAGTGAGTCGAGGTGAGTGTTTTTTGTGAAAATGGAAAAAAATTGAGTATCGAGCTGTCATAAAATTTTTGTTTTTGAAAGGCAATACGCCTACGCAAAATAAAGATAAATTGAAGTCTCTATGTGGGAAGTCTGCACCATCATTTACCGCTGTGAAATTTTGGGCTGCTGAATTTAAACGTGCCCGTGAGAGCTGGGGAGACGATGAACGTTCGGGACCTCCAAAAACTGCAACAACCGACGATAACATTGTGGGGGTTCTCTATATTACACGGATAAACAACCGACAATTATAACCGACCCCGACCGCTAACAGCGCGTCACCCTACCCTAGCCTGTAACCCATTTCAAAACATGCGAAAACAAATCCTAATCTGCAATGAAAGACATTTCCCAAAACTCCCAATAGAAAACAATTCAATAGAATATATTCTAAATCATCTCCCTCAATTACATCACCCCACATATAATTTTTCCCACAATTGCTTCGGTCAATTCTCTACTTAATTCATATCACCTCCTTGCGACCAAGCAATCTTAATTTCTCCGAAACTCATATGTTGTAGTAAAACGCATATTCAAATCCATAACGGAACATTAACCATCACCACCAACTATACCGAGCCGCATACATTTCCCCGAAATCACTTCGGTTAATATCTTATCTAAACGATATTCCTTGCTTGCACCCAAGCAATTCCAACTTCCCCCGAAAATTCATGCCCATACTTGCTCGCGTTCCCAAAGCCAATTCCCCGGTACACACAACCAACGAATCCAACTCAGCTTATACGGCGAGGATTCGCTGGAACTGAATCCCTATGCAAGCATGCAGGCATACTCTTCTCGAATTTCCTCGTAAGTGGCAGCGAGTTTATTTTAGCTATGACTCGACTTCCACGACGCGATGAACGTTTCCTTTCATTAGTCAGTCGAGCTTCAACCGCCAAGGCACACACACCGGGTCAGTCGGGTCAACCGCTCAGTGCTACTAACATATTTCGGAGGAAAGTTTTGATCCACGCGAGGTGAAACGGAGCGAGTGCTCGCGTGAGGTTGTAACGTAATAAATAATAGTATTTGCAAGTAAACAAGGCGTGGGCCGGGAGATCACCACACGGGGTGCCCGGGTGCGTAGTTTTCAAACCTTCCGAAGATTTATCAAATAAAAACTGTAAAATATTTTCGAACGATGTATACAAAGTGACAAATTTCGTTAAGGAACATAAAAATAAAAGGAAAAGTTTACAACCAAACAAGACACAAGTGTTTCATTTTTGCTCTTTCTTGGTGGGCGTTTATCGATGGAACGGGCGACTATTCTGCTGTGAAATCCCGGTGAACGACCTTCAGCGAATTAGACGGTAAGAGTTTGGTGAACCCCGCGCCCTTGACGGCGCCCCGACCAAAACCCCCCACAACATCGCTAAGGTTCACCAAATGGTGCTAGATGATCACCGAATTAAAGTGAGCGAGATACCAGAGGCTATGAAATTGTCGAAAGAACATTTCCAACGCTCTGTTGGCGTAGTTTATGCGCAATAAATCCGAGTTTTGGCGCCGATTAATTACTGTTGATAAAACTTGGCTACACTATTATACGCCCGAAACAAAAATACAATCAAAACAGTGGAGTGCCAAGGAGGAATCGGGTCCAAAAATGGCAAACACTGTTTTTTCGCCTGGGAAAGTGATGGCGACTACTTTTTGGGATAGTCATGGAGTTATCTTGACCGATCATCTTCAAAAACGAAGAATCATTACAGGAGCATAGTACGCATCATTACTTGACCAACTGAAGGCAGGAATTGCAAAAAAAAAAAAACGGCCACATTTGCAGAAAAAAAAAAAAGCCTGTTTCACCAAGACAACGCGCTGTCTCACACCTCAACGGTTGCCATGGCGAAAATCCACGAATTGTGGTTTGAACTGATTGACCATCCGCCTTACCCACCAGATCTAGCCCCAAGCGACTTCTTTTTGTTCCCCAATCAAAAAATTGCGGTCGGAGGACTTAGATTTTCGTGAAATGAGGAGGCAATCACCTTTGTTATATAATTAACTGCAGTTAAGGGGGCAAAATTTGAAATTCCTAAGTGGTAAGTGGAGTCGAAATCATTCACAAAAGAAGTATCGTGAAGTACGATCATCAAATTGAAATCCTGATATCGCACGAAGTATTTTGAAGTCCAAGCATTAAATAAAATTCTGTAAAGGCAATAGTCAACGGAGACTAAACCGTCAGCAAAGACTTATAGTAAAGTAGAATCCTTATATAACGCGAAACCAAGAAAGTTCGTGCCATTTCACTACAGAAAAGTACCAATTACAATGCGTTTGCACAACGTTCATTTTGTAAAATATCCACCATCCACTTCCACAGCTTTCTCTCATGTATTTAGAACCTTGTCGATGCCTTTTTTGAGGAAATCTCTTTCGCGGGTCTTAATAAATATTTCTTCTTGGGTATAATAAATATTTCTTCGCCTTTGGGAACATTCTGCCTCGGCTGAATTGGTTGTTGAACGGACATAAAATAGTTAGGAGAAATCCCTGATCGTATTTTGAAGCTTGGCTGATGGACCCAATCGACAGCAAATACTATAACGTTTGCGAAGGTAGTGAAGAATGCGTGATTCGAACCCAGCTATGACGGTTAGAACCACTAAAATATTGAACCAATGCTCAACACATCAGGCCACTGCCGCCTGTACGATTTCAGTTTCTAAACTCAATTACACTCAACTGATGTGGAATTTCAATGTTATTGCTTGGTATACGGCTCATGCGTCTGCGTATTTGATTATCTTTCTGTGTTGTTCTTCACTATTTGCTTGTGTGCTGTGTGTGTATCTGTTAGAAACGCTACAACACCATCTAACTACTCTGAGAGAAGTCAAACAAAAAAGGGCCACTGTGTTGTGTCAATTAAAGCTCGGAGTACTAGTAGCAAGGAGTAGGGAAGTGGTATCCAAGAGCACCAACTAGAATGATCTACCCGACACTTTTGAGAAGATGAATTGATTTAAAGGGTTACCAGTAGGGACGATTTGTTTGAAAATTAAATTACAAGTTTCCAATAGAGACGGTACGTTCTTAAACGTCTTGTAAGTCATTTTTAAAATGGGAGAAATATCAGTAGCTGTCAAGGCGTCACTTCGGGGAAAAGAAAAGCAACAATTACCACCAGGCTCTGGATAATAAAAAAACAACATCGTGCAAATTGTCCTGGGAAGATGCCACATGGAGGACAACTGCGATCGATTACCGAGGATTACTCGATCCCTGGGAAATCGCGACTGGCACAATAGTAGCACATGCAACAGCTTCTCGCTGCACAATGGCACCTGGCTGCAATAGCCGTGTGCAAACGGTATATATACGGAAACAAATTTGAAAATCGTTGAGTTCAACACCAGAGCTCACGGATCGCTTAGGTTCTCTTTCCCTTGTTAAATAAAATTATAGTAAGAAAGTACGAGGTGTTCTTTAGAGAGAAGTTGTTTTCCGCTCTGCCCTCTTTGTTTCAGGTACTCAAGAACACTTCTCCCCACCAGCGGTAAGGGGGATTCAACCGGATTTTTACTATTATAAGTATTCTATGTTAGAGCACCTCACTCACTAGTGAGAAGAATCGACGTTAGGGCATAAAGGGAAAGCATTTTTTCTTCTACATTTTTGGATGCTGGTGGGTTTTCCTTTCCTCTCAAATATCCTTAACCAGCTGATACAGGAAATTTAAATACAGTCCACTATGAACAACAAATTTGGTCCATTAAAATGTTGAGCCGAATTAACATTTACATTTGGTCCTTCAAGCCGGATCAAAATACGTTGAGTTGACTCTATAACCTCCTGGTGTCAATCCTGAGTCAACACACAGATCATCTGAGCTGTTTGGTTTACAATGAATGTCATTGTCCTAAGGAAGATAATAACCGTTACAGATTCTACTTTGCAAAGCAACGATGTCTTTCATTTTCTTACCACTATCGGGCTAAGGTATCTACTAACATATGAACCCTTTCGTAGTATATTGATACCGACAAGGGCCTTGTAGGGATGCAAGAAATTAATTCATATTAACCCGTTTCGTCATTTCGTCGCTCCAACGCTGTTTGGATGTGTGGATTCAAGTTATCGCTGAATATGTCTTACACATATATAGATTTTCATACTTTGTAGCTATGGTTAATGTTAGCATAGAAAGCGTAAGGGCCCCTGTCATAATGAATAGTCTTTCCAAATGCTTCTGATGGACTAACCTCGTTTGTGTTCAAATTGACAGCATTTCCACCCACTCCATCAAATCCATCATAAACAGGGAAATCAAAGTCGTGTGCTTAAAGAAGTTGAAGGCAACAACAAGGGTAAACAAGGTAAATATATGTAAGACCGTCCTGAAGTAATATCTATAAACTTCCTCACAGTGTCTCCGAAAGAAGGGAAGTCCGATATTAAAAAGAAAAAGGTCGGAAAATGAAATGCTTTGTTAAGAGAACCGTCCATTGTCATGCGTAAGTAATTGAAAAAATGTTTACAATTCTTTACGGATCTGCTTTTATTTAAAAAACGAGACATCATGATTTTTAGTTGAAGGGAGAGTACAGAGGTGATAAGACCTATTAATTAAGACCTAATATATGATATTTTACTACATTTAAAACGTGTTTGATTTTAATGTATTGCAACGGTTCACTTCACTTTCAAAGCATCTGAACGATTAATCAATCCGAGAACGTGAACGATTTCCACGGTCTGAGCTTATTCTGACTAATTGGATCGTGAATTGTGTTATAACATACGGCGTGCTGAATCACAATAGATGATTAGCTGGTAAATTAAAAAAAAAGAAAACTAAGTTTAAATTAATTTGAATTTTTTATATGGAGTGTTTCATTTATAGTTGCTTTAAAAAAAATTAAGTAAAAGAAAACCGGTTTTATCGAATAAATGATAATTTTGTATGACAAAAGTACCGTTCTTTACATTTACTAATTTTTTTTTATATTAAGATTACTTCTTTCCGGTGTTGGTCATCACTACGTCTCACGTGGTCCATTCTGAAGTTCCACGCACCGTGTACTACCGCCGCCATATTTTCTTCACCACACCCTGAGTGTGGTATATTTGATCGCATTTTATCCAATAATAAAAATGGATTTCAAATTTTCGGATTTTTGCGTTTAGTAAATGGATTATGTGAACCATGACTTAGTTGCTCTAAGCACACAAAACACATTCTTTGTACAAGGTTATATGAGGGTAGGTCAATAAGTTCTTAGAAACGCCTACGATGGCGCTTTTAGTAAGCATCAGTCCTCACTAGGTATCTGTCAATTTTCAATTTGTTTTAAGTTTCAATTTTGCCTAATAAATTGGGTAAGAAAAAAAAACACTGCGAGATGGGAGCCACATTTGCTCTCAGCTGAGAACTTTTGGCGCGCATTCGTCGCAACCCAGATGAGTTTAGGCCCAGATTAGTAACTGTAGATTAAGCCAAAACAGTCGATTATTGAAGAGGAAGGGGTCTAAAAAAGGCAAAAACGGTGAAATCAGCTGGAAAGATTATGGCTATCGTGTTTTGGGATGCACGTGGTTCATTGACTATTTGGAAAAGGACAGACGATAACTGGACAGTATTATGCGTCATTATTAGGTCAGCAAAATGATAAAATAAAAGAAAATCCTCATTTTCTAAGCGCCAAGTTTGAGCCCGATCTGTCATTTGGTTTTTAGACAGAATGTACAAGTAATATGTGGACAAATAGAAACTTGGCTTCTTTGTCAAATTCAACTTTATTGGAAAAGATACCGTGGCTGTGGGGGTTCTTTAAGGCGCCCGAAGAACCACCCATCGTCTTAACCCTGTCCCAACTTGCAAATCCCATTACCGATCATTAACCCGCTTACCTAAATATGAGCTGTTCACAGCTCTCCTTCGATCGGTCATACTTGAAACATAAGTCCACGGCAAGATTACCATCTTGCCATGGCATCAAAACCAATTGCAACAACTGAACCATTTCGGTTCATCTGTCATGAACCGATCGGTTTCTATGGTCGGCCATATGCCCATCAAACGCACGCCAATCCTTCTGTGTGTTCTTATTCCAACAATCCGTTGGTCAAAAAAAAAAAAAGACAAGCCGGGCTACTTACTTGCTTGCTTGCACATCTGCAAGCCAGATTTCCAATGATCATGCCCTACGATACATTTTTCGAGAAACAAAAAAATCTTTATCCTAGCCCTGGCCATGACGAGCAAATTTTCTGTTGACCTAACATCACAGAAGAATCCATTCCCGCCGTCTGCAATATCTCCTATTGCTTTCAACAGCATGGCTTCAGCCTTCATGTACGTTCACTTATTTGTATAGTCGCATGACCAATTGCATGGTCCGTTGCCTTATCGAGGAACGATCACCGCATTGGTCACGCCTAACGATTCTCACGCTGGCTGTCAACGGAACGCTTCTGTATACACAATGTGTAAACAGAAGAAGCTATTTCGGCCTGCATGGCAACATACCCTTCGGTTAACGAATTTCTAAAATAAACATGCACCCATGCATTGTAGCCTTTGCTATCAAAGCGAAGTTCTGTTGACATACCATCAACAAAAAAACGTATTCCCTATCGTTGTGATGGCAAGGCAGCCAGCCCCGTATTCGATCATCTATTTGATCAGCGCGTATTTGGATTTTCTTTTGTGCACCTTCGCATCTCCGTTTGTCCTGGCTTTCAACGAATGAGTTTTCAACTAGACCTGCACGGCACAATGGAAATTTTCCAACAAAACTCAAATCGATCGTTCAATGGTCATCGCCAAATAAAAAGATCGGATTTGCTCCTCCCATTCAATGGAATCCATCACCACTGCAGCTAGTGGATGGAGTGCAACAGCCACGGGGAGAGTCAGATTATAACTATCGAACGGCGCACACGCGCCCAGGGCATTACGTGTTGGTGTGGAAAATCCTAATCACGAAGAGCGTGTTCGAGTGAAACCCCACTCCTGTTGATATGTCCTGCACTTTCTCCGCGACAGTAGCGCGTGTTAACCTATCAATGTGTAAAAGTTCAAAAACTATAGCTATGTGCGAACGTGTGAATCTTTAAATGAGTAACTGTCCAGAATAATTTCTGCGCGAATTCCGGTAGCGCATGTTAACACTATCAATGTGTAAAAGTCCAAAAACAATAACTATGTGCGAACGTGTGAACCTTTAAATGAGTGTAGGGTTATATTTTTATAGATTGTTTTTATAGGCTTACCTCTTTTTGGTGTCGACGATTGAAAGTCATTTCTAGCTTTAATTATTTAATTATTTTATGTTTTATTTATTTTCTTTGTTGTTTTAATTTTTTTTTTTAGGTTTTATGTATTGTGGCCATTTTGGCCTCCGGATTCCGACTGATCTCGAAATAAAAAATAAAAAAATGGGGTGGCGAGAGGCCGACTTTAGGGAGACAAGGACAAACGTGTCCTTCATCTTGTCTCTGGCTTCTAGTCATCTTGCGATAACCAGAATCACCCACACCCGTGAAGATGTTTGTGGCGTTTCTTCTTGCCACAGAAAATTTATATAAATACAAAAAATTACCTGTCGTTAAGTTGACTTCTTCATCAACTTTCCTAGCTCGGCTCCGGCCTGAGTTGCAGTTTTCCTTCCGGCTGTGGTCTCCAACGCCTTCGCAACTAACAATTTTGCACTGGTCCCGGGCTGATGGGGAAATGAATAGAATTTCCTTTGTTCCTCGTTTATCTTAGATAATGTTCACAGGCACACGGGAGGAAGCACAAGACGACGGTGCACACCCAATGACGAGACAAACCACTGTGCATGAGAATTATGAGCCGGAAGCTTCCTTATGTCTTTTCCATTATATGGTCTTCCCGCCCTGAAGTAATATGCTCGAGCAAAACACTGAATACTTGCCCTTCGAAACTGGTCGATCAAATATGTTATATTTGTCTCTTTATTCCAAACAACAGAAAACGTATTAGTCTTCGATTAATTACAAATCAATCCTTTTTCCCCTTTAATTTATTTTTCCTTTTACTTTTCTTTTTAATTTCCAAACTTAACTTTTTACTTTTAAACAATAAGGAACGGGGCATTTCTTTGTAATTTTTTGCTGCAACACGGTTCTCAAAAAGTTCCAAACGTCCTCTTTTAACAGTCAACAAAAAACGGGAAAAAAAATAACCGAAAAATGAGGATTCCTCCTGCTCTTGGCTCGCTCTCTCTCAACATCCACTCCGAAAATCGAACTCGAACCCGCCCACGATCCACACTCGAATCGGGGCGTGTTCGAACACTCGTGTGGATCGTGCAATTCTTCCACCACCTTACCAACAAACTATATTAAAACAAAATTAATCTAAAAACAATCTACTGATGGGGGTGGCGGAAGCCGCACGTAACATGTTGGGCTCGGTCTCAAGATATCTGAAAAGAAAGGGGAAGGACGTATCTAAGGATAGTGTGGACAGGGTTAGTTCAATTGTTTTCTAACTACTTGGATGGGGGGGTGGTGGGAAAGAAATCGTATAAGACCGGTAGGTCTTGAGTTCGGCAGTAAACGCAGATCTCGTCTTTGGCGTCTGATATTCTGCCATTTGGTCGGTGTGTATGTGTGTGTGAGTACTGATCACGAAATAAAAAAAAATGGGTGGCGAGACAAGGACAGATGTGTCCTTGGCCGACTTTAGCGAGACAAGGACAGATGTGTCCTTCATCTTGTCTCTGACTTCTGGTAATCTGGCGATAACCAGAATCACCCACATCCGTGAGGATGTTGGGCTCGATCTCGCGATATCTGAAAAGAAAAGAAAAAAGGGGGGGTATCCAGGGATAGTGTGGACAGTAATAGTCCGGGTGTTCTCTAACTACTTGTATAGAGGGATGGTGGGAAAGAAATTGTACAAGACCGATAGGTCTTGGGTGCGGTAGTAAACGCAGATCACGTCTTTGGCCTCTGATAATCTGCGCTTTGGTCGGTGTATATGTTTGTGTTTGTGCCGTCTTGTATTGTGCGTTCGTCTGTGCGTTTTGTTAATAGTACACCATATGGGATGGATCCAGGAATCCTCTGTTATAGAGGGGAATGTCGTTCGGAAGGGTGCTTTCTTCAGTTTTGTACTGAAGAAGAAATTGGGGGGGGGTTGATCCGAAGAGATCGAGAGAGAGAAGGGTCAAGAACGCAGGAGTCTTGCACAAGTAGGTTTTCGCTGTTCAGAATGTTTTCGAGGTACTTGTATGCTAATTGAGGCAGGTACTCGTCGATAGGGGTAATGGAGGCGCCTTCGTATAGATGAGAGTTGGGGTAATGACGACCGTCAGGCCTTCTAGAATGATTGGTGCATCTTCTGAGGAGTTTCCTTTCGAAAACCCGAAGTCTTTCCATTTGAGCCGAAGATATGCAGGACCATATGGGAAAGGCGTACGATATTCCAGATCGGATTAGCTGCTTATAGCAGAGAAGCTTAACTTTGGTGTCAACTTTGTTGCTCCACTTCAAGATGTTGTGCATTTGCTCAGACCGACCGAGGCCCCTTTGGAGAATATGGGTCACATGTTTGATGAAATTCATTTTTGGGGTATAAGTGACCCCAAGATATTTCATCCTGTCCTGTGGTCACTGATCTCGAAATAAAAATGTGCCGCCCTTTTATAGTCTGTGGCAACAGAGATTTGTTAAAAATTTTATATAAAAATTCCAAGAAACACAAACAAGATTTTATGTGCTTGAATTGGAATAGGATTCCGGGAAGTTGATAGGAATTTATTTGAATAAATTCTTGGAAGGGAAAATCATGAAATGTATTTAGAGTTAAGCATTTCACGATGTTAGGATTATTAGGAATTGAATCAATGTACGACAAATGGATTTTGGTTTAATTTGGGCGTGCATATGATTCAATTGGATTATAGGTGAGGTAATTAGGAATTGCATCAATGTGCGACAAATTAACTTTTGGTTTGCTCAATGATTCACTATGGGATATTGTTCAGGTTATAGGAGATAATGGGGATTGGGTGGGAGTAGTGATTTAGGATCACTACACGAGTAAATGTCCAGAACAATTTCTGCGTGAATTCCGGTAGCGAATGTTAACCTATCAATATGTCATCATCATCATCATCGGCACTACAACCGGGGACTGGTCTTCGCCTTTTTTAACAAGTCCTGAGGCTTGTTAAATTTTTCATAATGATTTGTTTTTTTCCGGCAAGGTCATTTAGTCTTGCGCCAGAGGCTCCCCGGTGGGGAATCGAACCCCGGTCTCCCGCGTGACAGGCCGGTATACTAACCGCTATGCTATCGAGGAGCCATCAATATGTAAAAGTCCAAAAACAATAGCTATGTGCGAACGTGTGAACCTTTAAATGAGTAAATGTCCAGAACAATTCCTGTGTGAATTCCAGTAGCGAATGTTAACCTGTCAATGTGTAAAAATCAGAAACAATAACTATTTGTGAATGTCAAAATCAATCTATATGATAAAACTAGAAAGAAACATAGTTGGAGAAATGGCGAGATAAAGAAAACTTTATACAAACAAAAACACTCTAGCGTGCTTTTATTTATTCATCCTTCGTCGGGGAAGTGTTTGCAGTGATAATCAGTGGGAGTTTAGTGAACCTAGCGCCCATGGCGGTGCAAAACTGAATCATACCCCATATGGCGGTTCTACGAACCACACAAATTACCTAGAAAAATCCATTGCATATCCCCAACGCAACATTGCATTCAATGGTCAAAACCAATCGAACTAAACGTTCAAATTTCCTAATATTGAATTCATTTCATTCATTCAATTCAAATTCAGTCACGTAATTTCATCCAATGCAATTCCCTAAAAGCAAGCAGCATGATTCATATCTTCTCATGTACGCTATAAGCAATAAGCACCTCTAATTCCTTGCAAGATCCCTAAACCAAAAAGTGCACGTGTGTAAACAGAGGTATAGCAAGTCAACCGCCGACAGACAATTCATGCAATCATAAACATCCTAACGCATTTTTCCTCATGCCAGATATTTTAGGACTTGGAAATGCAATCTATAAACCGACACCCAATTTCCACGGTTCCTTTGTTACCCATCTGAAGCGCACGAAAACTCTTGTTGTCTTAAGCCAGATGGGTAACGCAAACAAACTCCGTGAAAGGATCGAGTAATAAGTAACGGTACGCCTGATCCTTCGAAAGAAAATCAGATGAGAAGATTGGAATGGAAATTGAGATGGGCATTTTCTTTTACAGATAAGAGGATAAGAAGGAAAATTATGTTGGGAAATTTCTTTTACAGATGAGGGGATGAGAATTAGAAAAGGAAGATTAGTCGAAAATGAGAGTCTAATAGTGGACCCCACGAGGAGGTCGGTCCGCGCTACACAACTCACCAAATTGTCGAACACTACGCGCATATCCGCAAGTGTAGTACCGCGGTTAATCGAATTCTTGAAGAGACGAATGTATCCACCGGGTAGTTACACAACTCACTAAATTGTCGAACTCTACGCGCATATCCGCAGGTGTAGTGGCAATGGCGGATGTTTGCGTGAACCACAATGCCCATTTAATGGATGATCTATAACTCGGACTTTCAGTATGGATGTCATTGCTTGTGACCTGGTAACTTTTAATATGTGCATCACCCTGTTAAAATCAGGAGCACTGAGACGAATGGAAATATGACTTTCAATACAACTGCAGTAGACCACACCGAACTATGAATTTTTATTATCGATTTAATATTAGTTGTCAACATATTTTGCAGTATGGGATGCGACCATAAACTCTATAGCTAGTTAAGATTGATAGGAGGGGAGATAATGCTACAAGTTCGTGTATTGGCGTCGAATCGTTAGTCATAAACTCGTGTAACCAGGAGAGGTAATCTCTTTTAATAGTTTTTAACAACAATAAAACCGATTAAGATAGGCAATTAAAATAATTAAACTCAGTTTAATTAACACCAAAGTAGCCGGATTCCATCTTGACCATATACATGTTTGACCACCCTGAAAACCCTAATAACCTTGCCCGGAAAAACAAATTATTATGGAAAATTTAACAAATTTTACTTGCTAAATAAGGCCAAGACCGGATCACGGTTGTAGTGCCGATGATGATGATGAAAAAAATAAAGCAACTTTCCTAGAATAATTTTACATTAATTAAAAATAACAATAACCCTATGAACGTAAAACATATTTTATAACAATTCAAGAAGGAAAACAAGGAAGTGAAAATAAAATACAGCGTAATTACCCAGAAGTTATTTCCATCGGCACCAGAATCGCCATGTACAATACGATTGCTGCTAAGAGGAGAATGCATATTAATACGTTTTTCGGTGCCAACATAAAATTTCACGATCACAATTTGAATTATGTTTATTCTATTAAACTTTTTCCCTATTTGAATCGGCGTGTCCTTTGCACACACACCGAATACACCAATAAGCTCACGTTGTTGCCTGTGCTAGAAGTGCACTCAATCGAAATTCATATGTTGCAACCATTTTCCGCCGATTGAATTCACATTCTAGTGCCGCCTTTGTACATCGATGCGAAACAAAAAGTGGAACGGAAGTAGCAAAGAGTCCTTCGCCGGCGGCCGAAAGCAAACCAACTCAAATCTACCCGTAAAAACAAAACTTTAAATAATTGAACTGCGATCATGTCGACAGTGAGCAAAGTCTCACACATTTGTGAATATTTGCCGATTTTTCGCGGAAATTGCCCTGGATATAGCAGACAAATTCCTTTTTGTCCTTTTGTCAATGGTAGTTGGCAGAACAATGCGACCAGGTGTTGATATGTATTGTGCTATATGGAAAAATTGCTGAGGTATAATGGCCGTTTGTGTCCATGTGGCGATCAGACCCTTCAATTTGGAAAGATATTTTTCATTTTTCACAGAATTTTTTGAAATACGTTGCTGATGCGGGTGAGGGGGTGTTCCAACTAAAGAGTTCAGAGAATTTTATCGCACTAAGTTTTTGAATGGGATTGTCTTATTTGTTTGTTAAGGACATAATTCATTATAGAATATTTTTGAAAGACATTTAATTTAATTTTGATCATAATTTAATTGTTTTGTTGTCACATTGAGCAGTCGAAACATATATTGGCGTATAGTAATTGGTTTAGATGGTAAGTCGGTCTCAAGGTGGGATACTGTACGGGTGAGGAAAGGGGTGCGCCGGCACACGGCACTGGTTCTCTCCTGCCCCATCAAGAATACCGTTGAATACAAGAACTCGACCCCCAAGGGGTAATGGCAACACAATAGAACGCCCACGTTCGTGCTAATTGTCCTTTTATTTAATTCGGGGGCTTAACTGAAACTTACGCGCACAATATTGACGGCAGACGAGATACGATTCAAATTCCAACATGGTCCTTCCCAAACCCCGTTGTTGTATTCCAGAATACTACCCTTATTAGCTTTAACACTGAATCTCATTACTTTTCTAACAAATCCTTAAAACTTCCTCTTTATATATCTTACATTCTCACTTAATACATACCATTCATACACATTCACAATATTCTATATCAAGCCAGTTACAGCACATTTAATAACATGCCCCTTTTCATAACATGCACCTTTTTTCATTCAAAACATAGGACTGATTTTCGTTCAAAGTTTATTCAAAATTTAAAAGTCACAGAGACTAAAGGAATACTTTGATAAAATTAGTTTTGTTCACAATATAATTTACAACCAATTAGAGCAATAAGTAGCATAAGAAGAGAGAAATTTTAATTGTAAAATCAGTTTAGTTTTGGCAGTTCAAGTTGGAGATTACAGTTCAGTTAGTTCAGTTTAGTATTCAGTTCTAAACAGTTGAAGGATAGAGTTGAATATACAGCTTAGAGTTAAAGTTCAGTTTTGAGTTATCAGTTAAGTTGTAAATTAATAGAGAAATCAATTCGTTTATGAGAAATTAAATCAAAAGAATAAAAGAATTTAAAATGAAAATGAAATAAAATTATTTTAAACTAAACCAAAGAAGAGGAGATATATGCTTATATCAAAACCTCCACGCTCTTCCCTCGATATAAAGAGGAAGCACGGCGCTGGAGATATAACACCGTCATGAGCAAGGTTCCGCCGAAAGTAATCACCATGTACTTCACGTAAATGGTAATATACACACAGTTTTGGTTGAGTTTATTATATTGTGGTTACAAGTCCATTCAAATTGTGATGTCTTCATAGCCTAACTTGTATATTGCGATTACATTTATGTATTAAAACTATTTACGATTATGATTATATGTTTAAATTGTAACGCATCGTATTCAGAGCCGTAAGTGTAATATTGGTTTTCGATGGTAGGCACGTTTCGACCGGGTGTTTTCTCTTCTATTTTTCTCTAATTTCGTTTAAGTGCAATCACCCTGTGCAACATTGGATCGTGGGTATTAAGCTTACTAAATGTCGGCGGGACGACGCGGGGTACGTGTGGCCGTGGCGGTGGTTGCGAAGCGACTAATGATTATGAAGGCGAGAATCTATTCAGAGTGTCGTAGTAGTTGAGTCATGGCGAAGTAAGCTCACTGTCACTTACTAGGAACACGAAGAAGGGTTGTTTCCGGGAATTCCTGCCGTACTGGCTGAGCTAGATTCCTCGGTTGCTATGTGTACCGAGAAATCGGTTTTCGAAACACGAGCAAGTGTGGGCATGAGTTTTCGGAGGAAATTGGAATTGCTTGGGTACAAGCGAGGGATATAATTTGGATAGAGAATTAACCGAAGCAATTTCGGGGAAATGTATGCGGCTCGGTGTAGTTGTTGTAGTGACTGAAGCGGGAACAAATTATATGTGGGATGATGTAATTGAGGGAGATGATTTAGAATGTATTCTATTGAATTGCATTCTGTTGGGAGTTTTGGGAAATGCCTTTCATTGCAGATTGGGAGATGGATTCTTGCAAGTTCGGGATGGATGCGCTTGCCGATTGGGATGTGTTTTGCATGTTTTGAAATGGGTTACAGGTTAGGTTAGGGTGACGCGCTGTTAGCGGTCAATATTGGTTGGCCTTGTGGGTTGGTTCTTCAGGTGGTATACAGCAACCCCACAATACCACCCCGTCACGCTGTACATTCAACGATATCTTGGTGAGAAATTTTCGACTATGTTTCGGATGTACGGGAGACGGCCCGGACCAACATGAAAATAAGTCATGATGGTACCTTCTGAGATAAAGAATTTCAGGGATGAACTAGTTTCCCATTCGGATGTCCGGGGTGGACTATGTCAGGGGGAACATCACGCAAACATTTTGATAAATAACCGAATTATAACCCGCGAATTCATACCACGATGCTGGTCTCTTGGAGCCACATGTAATCGCGCCGGTGTGGTCTCCGATACGGGATGTAAAGTTTCGCGCACTTATTATTCAACGCATTCTACGTGGACTGGGTGGAGGGAAGCAACTCGTCCGGATGGAATAGCAGTCCTTATGAACTGTGCTCCAGAACTGTCGTCGGTTCTTGGCCGGCTCTTCCGGTTATTGTATACACAAAGGATATTTCTTACTTGCTGGAAGGTAGCTCAAGTTCAGTCAGTCCCAAAGAAGGGAAAACGTGTTTCCGACAAAATTGCTGGCCGATAGCATTACTCTCTATATTATCAAAGGTGATGGAAAAGGTCATCAATGCCGAATGATTAAGTATTTGGAGTGCAACGGACTTCTGAATAATCGCCAATGCGGATTCCCTGACAGGCGGTCTGTGGGATGTATCTTCGCCTTTGTGCCTGCATTGGCCCTGGTTCTACGAAGATTCCACTGATCCGTATAGTTCCCGTGAACACTTTACGAAAATGATGCATCGCCAACAGAGGTATTTGAGTTTCTCACCTAAAATCACTTCTCTCCAACACTTGTATTATCCTTTTGCCTGCTTCATCCAAATCTCTGTTCAACAAATGAAACACTGCGGAATACCTCCGATAATCGTTCACCAACAAGAAATAACAGGAACTGAAAATTGTTTACTGTATTTCTTTCTTTTATTTTAAAACTTCTTGAAAAGGGCGGAGTGCTCACAATCTTAAATTTGATACTAAGCTGGTAGACTTAATTATAACACAAAATATTGTTCCACAAGGATGTTAACATTCGTATTTAATAATTGGAAAACGACTACCCGACTAGTTGGTGCGCACCGCGGAGGGTGAAACTCGACTCCTTTATTCATGGGGGCGCTTGCACCCCCGTGCACTAGCTACGGAGGATAAATCACGAACCAGCGATGTGCGATCGTTGGTGGTTGAAATGAGGATAGAATTCTGACATGAATTCTATCCTAGGTTAGGGTTAAGAAACAAGAGAAGATAGAGAAAAACTTTTCTCTTAAGGGTGCGGCCGCCAAGGAAATGCACTCTTTCAGTGCAATGGTATGCGTAAGTAAATGTATCGCCATTAGGGAGAAGTGCTAATGGTTTTTCTACTTACACAATGGGAAATGTGTATCGCTGGTTCATGCTAAAGGGCTGCCGCGGCCGTGGAAATGCCAGGGACATGTGGTATGCACATGTACGGCGGAATTGCATCGGTGGAACAAGGGTGCCCAATGGTCGCGAATCTATGGTGCATATGCACGTTAAAGAATTGTTTTTAGGAATTTCAGATAATGCGTTGTATGCATCGAATGTCCTTGGAGAAGGAAATGTTTTCAGGTGCCAATGCAAATGCATTGGCGGGAAACAATGGGACTTATGGAATTCCTAAAAAGGTAATGAAGAATTTCTACAGAGAATTGTATGCGAAGAGATGCATGATGGTAAGTTTTCTTTCACACAAGCTTTGAAATAACTAAATTCGGTAAGCTTGATGTGTGCAGCATTTACAGGTGCTAATGCAATTGCATTAGCGAAATTAAGAGGTTGAATGGGAGTTATGGGGGGTTTTTTAGGTAAGTGTACCGTGGGGTTTGGCGGCACCGCCACAGGTCCACTGCAGACCTTTTGACCCTTATAACTGATATATGGACATCTGCGATTGCGAGGCATGGTGAGTCAAGGACGGTCGCATTGAATACCACCAAGGCTTTTGAGCGCGTCTGGTACGGGACATTGGGTGACATAAACACGTGTCGAAGATCGTCAGGTCCGCCTCTGGAAAACTGAGTTAGAAATATTTTACTCCGACCCAACTTTTTCGCCTGTATAAATCACAAATTAGAACAGCGTTTGAATACTGCTCTCCTCATAAACATACCCTCGGCCTACTTGAGAACATACAGAGACGAACGATCCGTCTTTCCACGATGTCGGGACTACAGTTGCTATCAAGTCGAAGGCGTGTGGCCGACCTCCGTCAGATAATATCATGGGAACTGTTCTTCGGAGATCTGTTGTATTGTTCCACGCAACTCGGTTCATATGTGCTCCACAAGGCAATCCGATGGATAGCACCAATTTGTGGTTCATCTCCCGACGGCGCGAACTTCTCTCAGAACTCGTTCCATTATAGAGCGGGAAAGCTGTGGAACTGCTCGCCCCCCCCCCCCCTCGCATAGTGAAGACCATTAAAAGAAAAATAAATCATTAGAACCAAAAAAAGCCCAGATTGCAAACGGCGCACTCTACGCCCCCCCCCCCCCCTTTTTTTTTAATGGGCTCCTTGCATAAATCAATTCTGGGACATAGCAGACACTCAAAGGTTTTTCTCTTTTTTCTTTGTTCTTTAATTTCATTATTCGCACTCAAAAACCTGCCGGGTACTTCGCTTCTCACCATTTTCTTCATGGGTTCGATACATCTGTACGATAATTGATAACTCTGCCGTGATTTGTGCACACAGCATACGCTCTCCCGAAGTAAATCGAACGTCGGGAATTCGTTTTGTTAGAATGCAACCACTATAAACGCCGTTTTATAGGGTTGGCGACGATAGTAAGGAGGAGGGGATTCAAGCCGATGATATGACGGTTAGTACCACTAAAATGGAACCAAAGTCTGGACAAATCAGACCGCTTCTACGTGTACAAATTCGATCGTTATTCTCAAGTACAGTTATATATGTATGTACATTGATGCAAATATTTATATTATCGTCTAATGGCATTCTGAAACTTCTAACAGAAAAATTCTCGCTTGAACCTACACCGGATACAAATTACTACTTCAGCACAGTAATATAATTTTCATTTAAAGGACTCGTTACAAATCAGGAAATATATGATGACCTAGAGATCAAATGGATTTATGAAGTTATCCAAGAATATGCTGGCAAACACGAAAGACGCCTACATAATCACACCAACGTAGAAGCTATTCAGCTCTTGGATATTACCCGCGAATTGAGACCGCTAAAACGGACGAAACCTCATGTATTAACTTATTAAAATCGAACATACTAAAATCGACCTGGGAGCTGAACACTGGCCCAGTAAACCCTTACACGTTTTACTTAATTAAACTAAATTAAGTACAATTCAAACATACTATTAAATTAAATTGTTAAGATAAATTAAATTGTTAAGATCATATCCAATAAAGGATGTTATTAAAAAAAAAAAATTTACAGGACTTGCAGGACATTTTTTCTAATATTGATTACAATATCTTTATTATGATTCTTCGTAACTTCAAAATTCTAGTGTACGCGCTTACTTAAACAAATTTATATAAATGTTTTTTACTGTTATAGTAATCCCTTGGTTCCTTTTCTCCACTTCTGAGGCACGATTGAAGGCTCACTTTCCTTGACCAACTAATTCTGATGCCATTCTGGTGATAGAGCACAAACTCGCCCGCGCTGCATTCTGTGTAGCCGTCGATCCGATGGGGATCACGTTATACTTTTACTCCTTTGTTTTTGTGGGAACGAATTTCGGCGGCGCGATCACGATGCACTGAGCCAGTATGTACATTAGTTTCTATTTCTACCATCAGAATTTGGAAAGAAAGGAGAACACGGCACAAACAACGATCGTGTTGTGTGAATTCAAATTATGTTCTTAACATATAATTCTAATTAGCATTTGATCGAAGGGCCCTGATAAATGTGCACTGCTTTCTGAAGCCCTACTATTCATCATCATCATCATTATCGGCACTACAACCGGGATCCGGTCTTGGCCTCATTTAACAAGTCTGAGTCTTGTTAAATTTTTCATAATAATTGGTTTTTCCGGGCAAGGTTATTAGCCCTACTATTCACCTCCCCAAATATATACCAAATAGAAGTTGGAGCAATATGAAAGGAATTTTCTAATATATGGCTTTAAAATCCGTATCTCGCGTTATATAAGTGCGATCGGGTACGTTAGACGGCGTTAGAAAGATAAGATTTCGCACTAAAAAAGTCTTGTGAATGCTTGACTCAGTTTTGTTTGAGTGCGGGACAAATATGATCACCAGCAAAGAGAAAATATGCCATGTTTTATAGTGTCTTGGATAAAGGCAATGTGAATAGAATGTGTGGTCCTGATACTGTAACAGCCAATCATGCTTAATTTTGGTTTCGTCGATTCCGTTCCGATTATTTTGATGTCAAAGATGCACCACGCTCTGGAAGGCCAATTGTATAAAATGCCGGTAAAATCATGGATCCGTCGAGTCCGACGTTATGTAAGCGCTGTTTCGATTATTCAGGAAATAAGCATTGCACAAAAACCGTTTGGAACCACTTGAATAAGACTGAATACAAAAAGAGGCTCAATGTATGGATGCCACATGAGTTAACACAAAAAAACCTCATGGATCAAATTTCCATCTGGGAATCTGTGCTAAATCGAAATAAAATCGACCCAATTAGGAAGCAGATGGTAACTAGTAAAGAAGAGTGGGCGACTTACGACAGCATCAATCGAAAACGGTTGTGGTCGAAACGCGGTGAGCTGACGCAAACTATGGCCGAGCCGGGATTGATGGTCAGGAAGATTTTTCTGTGTGTTTGGTAGGATTGACAGGGAATCATCTATTATGAGCTGCTCTCCTGCTACCCAAGTCTTAATGAGCACGTGCACTGTCAACAATTGGATTGTCTGAAAGCAGCAATCACCCACACGCGACCAGATGTGGCCAATAGGAGTGGAATAGTGTTCCATCACGTAAACTCCTCGTCACACACGTCGATAGTGACTCGGCAGAAGCTCTGGAGGCTTGATTTGGGAGGTTCTTAAGCATCTGCCTTACAGTCCGGACCTGGTACCAAGTGATTACCATCTCTTCCTGTCTATGGCAAATCGTTTTGCTGGCGAAAAATTCAAGTGAAGCTTAAGAAAATTAACTGTCAGGTTTTTATCTATAGGGAAGAGGGTTTCTATGAGAGAGGCATAATGAAATTATCTTCGAAATGGCAAAAAGTTATCAAACAAAAGGGTGCATACTTGACCTAAAGCGGATCACTACTGCTGTTATTTGTAGTAGGTGGTTAATCGCTTAATAATGGGTTTCTTCTTATATCGCACGTAATCCATTATGGTTAGTTCAACAATGCTGACTTACTGAGATATAAGGAATAACCTCCCTTCAGTATTGTGTTGATATATGCAGTCGGTCTCCAGTATAATTCGCATCATGCGTCGGTATCTGGGTAATAAGGTGGGGTAGAGCTCTAAACATATCTGGCGTTGATATCACCTCCAGATCTTCAATGTTGAGATGCGGCTGAGCATCAAATATATATATCTCTGTGTTGAAGGACCGATGTTTTTGAATATATTGTGTCTGTTTTATTTCATAAAAAAAGTTTTAATAATTGACAAACGGTTGGTGTGGTTTCGGAAACAGTTCTTTATGGGTTGTGACGATATATATATATATATATATATATATATATATATACATATATATATATATATATATATATATATATATATATATGTACAAACAATCAAGCTTTTTTATATGATACTACTTACGACACTATATAGTTCTACACCTGTAGTCGCCTTCTCCGTTCTTTTCCTCGATATCAAGCTCCATAACTCAATTTGTGTCGTGTCATCGGAAATTCCTTCTGGTTATCCTTCGTGATGTGGAATTCTCCCGCGTTCATTGATCCCAGAAAGATGCATAATAACTTAAACAAACAAACAAACAAGGCAACCCAAATTTACATATCTTCTCTTTTTAGAGTCGTGTCGAATCCCACTTCTCTCTTATCTCCGATCAACCATCTCACAGGCCAGGACGAGCGGCGTCGATGCTGCGACGAACCTTTTTAACTTGAACTTTGAACCGATTCCACACCCTTCATAATCCAGGATCACGGGCCAGCGATTTTGTTGTTTTTTTTTTCGTTTACTCAAAAGAGACCCCTAACGTTATCATTTGCCGGCACTTTGCCATTATATACTTGTGCACCTGACGATTCATTGGAAGGGGGTTCAGGCCAGCTAGATGCGAAACCAATTCCAGTGAATAGTAAGGTGTGGGTAAATTTGTCACCGAATATAAAATAAAAGGACGCGAATGAGCGATTTAGATGCTCGTGGATTTAAAACCGCTCTGCGTGGTGGACAAAACTTAAATGTGGTACTGAAAGATGCGAAAAAAAAATGGAATAATAGTAAATAAAATGATTGTGTTTGAATTGTGTATTCCTGTCAAGCAATAACTATTTTACGTGTTTTGATGAACACCAATCGTCTAAGTTACATTCAAAAGTAAGGACACAACTCATTGTTAAAATATGTTTCCGGTGCTGCTTCCCTAAAAAGCGTTTATAAAAAAGAAATGAGAACAGAGCAGGCAGGCGGCAAGGACAAAGGAATCGGGGAGATCATGGTTTATGATGTGCATCGCGGCTAAATAAATAGGCGACGATGCATCGAAGAAATGGTATTAAAAGAAAAACTACGACGTGGGCATCATAGTCTTAGATGAGTAATGCACTTGTGTAAATAGATGAATAGACATTGGGAAAAGGTGCTAATGGGTCGCGATATTTTATACAATGAAAATTGTATATCGTATCTTGGGTCGGTGGCCGAAACGAATCCATTGCTTGCATTTGTATATGCGGGGTAATTCGTTGTAAGGAACGGATTCTATATTTGCATTGTTTATGCTTTGAATTCAATCCGGCGGCTATGCGCGAAGTCGATGATTGTTTGGAGATTCAAACAACGGAGCATTTCGGGGTAAAGTGCTTGCAGCTGTATCAATAGCTGCAGGTCACTGCGAAGCAAATTAGATGGTTATACAATGACGGTTTGTATAACATCTATGCCAACTGTATATGGCATCTAAGGCGACTCAAGTGTCGAACTCTAGTGTGAGTGTTTACACTAAACGAGCATTCGGTTCTTGGTCGCTAATGCAGAGATGCATTGATAATGCCCTTGTGGGAGAAATTCTTACTGGAATTCCTAGGTAATGCGTATGTATGATTGGGATCTGTGATAAATTTGGATAGAATTCTTATGGAGAATTTTTAGATTCGAATGAATGAATGAAGGTAAGAATTCTTTTCGAAAAGCTTTTAAATAAATAAATTTGATAAGCTTGATCTGTGAAGCATTTACATGTGCTAATGCGATTGCCTTAGCAGGAAATTATGAAAGTTGGGTAGCAGTTATGGGGGTTCTTCGGGTAAGTAACAGTAGGGTTTGGCGGAACCGCCACAGGTTCATCATCATCGGCAATCATCGGCACACCCCCTGTCGACCCAAATCCGGTAGCGCATCAGTGAGTACCCATTGTTAGTTATATTTTACTTGTGTGCAAGTAAATCTGCAAAAAGGTTAAAAACTGTACTTTGCTATATTTCTTTACAAACATGTGTGAACTACTTGTCAACCTACCCACGTAACTATAATCTTACAGGACATTCTCTACTTAATATATCAGCAAACTCACTTAGTCGAATTTACTGGCTTTCCCTCCACGAGGACTCTGAAGTTCCATTCATTTGTTTTCATCAATGCCCTTCGATCGGTAATAATTGAACGCACTTTAGGATACCCGTTTATATATATATATATATATATATATATATATATATATATATATATATATATATATATATATATATATATATATATATATATGTATACATATATGAGAAAAAAAAATTAAAAAGAAGCAACAAATTACTTTTTTCAATCCAACATCATCAAGTATATGAATAATATTTCCATGCAATGGTGTTTATTTTGGAGAGGATTACTTATTGAAAACGAGCATTTTTGCAGTAGTCTTGGGTATTTTTACAGTTTAAATGTGGCTATAGCAGATCTAATTATGGGTGATAGGATGCTGTGGAGAATAGAGCAACTAAATATATATTTTGGGGTTGGGCTGATAATTACAAACATCGCATGTTTCTTCGGTTGGTGCGGACGTTGGAACTTGAAATGTAACTGTCAAATTAAACGGGGATAAATCGCGAAAGTTATCGAAAGTGGTGCAGTATGTGGGAAGAAAATGGAAGAGTATACTTACCTTCACTGCAACCTCTATAAATGAACAGTAATCGAGATTTTAGATTAGAACTATTAAACTCGGTATCAAGATGATTAAAATGAAAGAGGAGTGACATCTGTGAAAAACGACATTTGGCTAAGAGGTTATGGTACGGTATACAGACGACAGTTCAACATTTCCGATATAAGAACATTGGCACAAAGTATCTGTCCACTCTAGTTGCTGGTTGTTGGTCAACTGAATGTGGTAAAAGCAGTGTACCTTTCCAAATGTTTTCGCCCGAACAATAGAATAATGACAACGGGTGCATATTAAAACATAAATTCAGACCTCCCACGAAATAAGGTGAATCATTTGTCAAATGTACGACCTAGATTGACTACTGGGTTAGACCAATATACATCGAATCCTTATTTTCTTTTGATTTCCCAATTTTTTCCCCTGCAGACTTTTTTGTATGTTAAAGGATATCACGAAATTTCACATTGAAATCGGGACAAAAAATGTAAAGTATTTAGTCATCAGAGTTACTTGCCTTAAATGGGCTTTATTCGGCAAAAATTAGGATAAGAACAAAAAACAGAACTTCCATTCGTATTCAGTTTTTGTACGGCCGCTAAATGGGCTAAATGGGCTAATGTGCTGATGTGCTGATGTGCTGATGTGCTGATGGTTACCGTTACACAAAAAATCCCAGTTATATGTACATGACACGAATTCATAGTAATACCATGACCAGCGTGTTCAATCACCTTAACTACCATAGATCCCATAAAATATAATATAAGCTTGCTTCCATCATCCCATCGGTCAATCGTCATTTACAGACATTTATAGATATCCTCGCAGGCGAAATTCCCTTATCTTCAATATTATCTACATAGGAAAAATCCTCCCTAACCTATATTTCCTGACATTTTACTGCAAAACGAAAACAAACTTCAATCTTTTTATGCTCAAAGCTTGATCTCTTCTCTCGCGGAAGCCAATGATTCTCTCGGATTCTCTCCTTTGACATCTGTGCAGCATCCTTTTCCGAAAAGCTTTTAGCACGACATCCTACCCAACAGGATATTTGTTCGGAAAACCGTTTGGTAGTCATAGTTCATCAAAGAATATACTTCCATGAGGATGAACCTGGACTTTCGGACTTTAACTGAAGTACAGGCGTTATCCTACGAACAGGACTACAGATGCCTGAATCCATTAACAGCATCAAAATGAATATCAAGGACCTTGTGATGGTACTTATCTTGTATGACTCTTCAGTGCATTTGTGAAGTTCATACGAGTTGGCGGTTAATACTTTCTTGTCGCGTGTAATCGTGTCAAAGGTTCACATTACATTATCGCGACCCTTCAGGTGCATTCCGCACCTACGATATCGTGTGGGATTATTTAACAAAATAGACAGTGCCAGTGTCAGGCGGTAGACAAAACAACCAAACAAACGTTTGTCAGGTGCAATGAATTAAACTTGCCGTTATTTCAAATTGTGGTGGTGAAATAGATGCTTATCCATTTCAGTGATTAAAAGAATGTGCCAAACACCAGGGAATGGGTGAAATATTTTTTATAACTAACTCATAGTTCTTACAATACCTTGTTGTGTTAACAGTAATGAATCCCTTGTGTGAACGTTTCTTGTATTCGTCAATATGATTCGGATTTACAAAATCGCGATGGATTACTCAATATTCGTCGTATTGTTCGGATACTTTTGTACGAGTGAGTATAACAAATTCAAATGCCCATTTTCTTCCGTAATACCTCCGGGGATTTGTGTATGAATACGGTGGCTGATGAACCTATCTAAAGTTAGAATAGAACACGAAATCATCTCAGGTGTTGTGTTGGCGCCCTTTGAAATAAACAAAATTGCTAGTGGAGGTGATGGTGGCATTTGGTTATCCGTCTTCCGTTTCGGCTTTTGAGAAATTGTCGTGTAATTTATTTCTAAGGAATCGCTTTTTTGACGGTGGCTGTCAAAATAGTGCTCCTTTTCAAAGGATGTATTACGCCGGAAGAAATTTCAAACTTGAATTCTGAATATGGTTATTGCTATGTTTTGTTGTTTACTACAAATTAGTATAAAGGAGGTTTTGGGGCGGGTTTACGAGTCAGCCTGGGAGTAGAATAGAAATCAGTTAAGAATATATGATTATAAACTACATTGTGAATAGTTCAACGAAACAAAGTGATCATTAGATGTGAGGCTATTCTTATTCAAGTATTTGGCTAGTGTAGGGTTATATATTAAGACAATTACTTGTTACTTACTTGTGGGTGTGCCTTAGTAGAACCTTGCCATTCTTCGGTTGGGGGAACGCTGACTTCCCTAAGCTCTGCCCCGTCCAAATCTTCGTATATTTCTTCTTTTTTTTCAACCGAGAAAGGAATCCACACCTTTCACGAAGATACCAGGAGTCTTTTCAACTTTCAAGGGGAAGAATCCACCGGGTCCAAAGAGATACAAAACACCCTTTACTGTCTGTACTTTGTTTCGTTTTTTATTTTATTTTGCGAAGAACACATATATTACATGTATATTTCGGAAGTAACAAAAATGTCACAGAAGTAATTAAATAATTCACGCCAAATGATTTTGATGAACACTATCTATCGGAATCACTGTGGTATGTAACCATTGTTTCTTCTTCTTTTTGAAATGTCTCAGGAAAGTTTCACTAATTCGTTTAAACAAGTCTAATTGTGTAACGCGACAATGGAGATGGAGCGTATATAACACTCTCACACAACGGCCAAATAATGATCTGAGTGCTGGATTCATATTTGTAAGCTTGCTGCCTCTAGGAAATGGGAATCATTCAACTGTTTGCAACAAAACCCGAAATAGACTGTGTCATATGCACCAAACTAGAGAAGTATTCACATTCATATTCTCGCCTATAGAAAGACTATTAAATTTATTTGCACAAATTGTTGATACGATAGTCACCACCCCTCAACATCAGACACGTCTTACTTGCTCGCTGTTTTCACCCAACACCATCTCTTTTTCTTTCGTCTCTCCGAACGAAAACTTTTTCCTTTGATCGCGCAGATCGAAGGATATGTTCTTTTGTTTGCATGGCTCTGTTTGCCACCCGCCATTCATTTTTTTTATCTTTCCCGCATTGGGATCAAAAGAGGAAAAAAACGAAGGAACAGTGAACAAAGGATCCTCCTGATGAGCATTTAAGATCCTCAATGTCGGTGGGCGATAAAACGAACATGTGGTTCGTTTTATGGGGCAAGTTGTTTGTTTGTAAATGGTTTAGGAAATGATGTTGATTTGGGAATGGATTTGGGTAAACTAATTTTTAGAGGCTCAAAAAATTGCAGACGCGCATTTTATGATTCTCAACAATTTTGTTTGAAAGCTGGTCATCTGGTCCGCACATTTGGATCCAGGGAGTTTTGCATGTCGAACATACGGTTCATTTATCACGTATTGGATTTTTTAAGTTGAACTCAATGTGAGCATTGTTTAGTTCAATTTGTTTGATAATGAATTGATGTATGGGGGCTTGCAGAGCGCTTTATCCTTTAAGTGGATGGTTTTACATGTACCGCGTTAAATGGCGGAGACTGGCTCCAAAGAGGTAAGCATTAAGGCGTGGAAGGTTTTGCGCGTAACAGTAGTAACATCGACATTAGGCTGCCAAGAGACCAATAAGACGGCATCAGTTATAAATAGTATATTGGATTTCATTGATTTCTTAATCCAACCGAGTTATGGAACGTGAAACTAATTTAAGAAGATTTTTAAAAAGTCGCTTTCTAGGGAAATCCTTTTAAAAAATATTCATTCTTAGATTTCGAGTTACAATTAATTTTGATCATAGTTTCTTAACCTAATCTATTGACTCCTCGGGAGACTTCTACTGTATCCAAAAATATGTTAATTTGAATTACATCCTTTAACAAATATTATAAACATAATTGTCTGCTTGTTGCAATTTAATTCGATTTGTCTTATGATTATTCTCCATTACAATTAGTATTATACTATTCTTGGAAAAATAACAGAGGAATAGTCAGCGCAGAGATCCCATAGATATGGAAGGATCTAATACTTCGCGAGCTCTGTACATTAAACTACTGACCTTTTATTGATATATAAGTTATAAAACATTTTATTGTACATAAGGGTTTATTGTACATAAGGTAAAAATTTGCACGCCACCTGCGTGGGCCTGAAGAAGCGTAACACGCACTTCGCAAAAGAATTTCCCGACAACCTCTTGTTCTTTTGCGACGAATGCACCGATGTTTCGCTTTCCCATGTCCTTTTGGCAATCAAGTGCCTAGGAGACGCAGTAGACGGCTTCCTAGGCACTAATCTCAAAACGATCTCTGATAAAATTTCACCTCTCGAGAGTAGCCTTAGGTGTATCGACGACCTTGCCTCTCTCCACCATAAGTCGCTCTCCGAGATCACATCCCTCATCAGAGACAACAACAAAACAATCGTCAACCAACTTACCCACACGTTCAACGAATACCTTAATACTTCAACTCTTGAATTAATCCACGCCATTCGTTCTGACTTGGATAAAATCCACCAATCGACTTCCAAAAATCTGCCTGTTCACTGTTCCAGTCCTCTTTTTGATGACATTCTCGGCAAGCTTAACAGCCCTAGTGAGGAGCTTGCCTTATCGCAGTCCTCCACTCATACCGACCTTATCTCGGCCGAAACTAACCCGTTACTTGAGCTTGTTCTCCATAAACTCGATTCTCTCGCTGATGAACTTTCGGCTTTCCGTTCTGTGCTTGGCCAACTTGACTCCGCGTTTGCCTCCATGCATTCAAAGAATACAAACCCCCACCCCCCCCCCTCGGTGCATTTCATCTCTTTACGACGAACTCCAGAATGTAACCTTACCCCCGCCTCTTCCCATTACACCCACTCCTCCCCCACCCCTCACTTCAATCGACATCCCACTGTTCCCACGACTCCTCAAACTGAGTCTCCACTAATAGTCCACTTTGGCACATCTTGGACACCTGCTGAATGGCAATCTCGACTCAACAAACTGGAGCAACTAAAATCTCGCAGTTACTTCATACCTATTAAAGAGCGCACCAAGAACTGCGAACCCAGCCTGGATTGCTGAGTTCTTCCTGACGAAATTCAGCATTCCTGTAAAAGAATCTTACCCGCTTCCTGGCAGTAAGACTAAACCTAGTTTCCGCTTAGTCCTTCCCTCCAGATATGACTGGATTTTCCACTCAGATAATAATGCGCACTGTAGGATCGGCAGGATGTCGTTATCCCTATGCAACCCCAACAAACCGTCAAAACCATTGCCATCTTCACCTATACCCACCCATGGATATAACAACAGTACTGTCCGTCCCAAATCGACACTCGCTCTTCCTCCAAAATCCTCCAGACGGCCCCGCGGTCCAGGTTCAACTCGTCCTGTAAAATCCCTGCCCAAGCCAAATATTATGCACACTCCGTTCCCCATCCCCAGAAACACGCGCACTCGCGTCCTCGACTCATCCCTAAGTCGACCCACCAAACCCTCTCGCAAGCCTAGGTTCAAACGATCCTCCCTCCCTTTATTTCACCGTGACCGCATTCCTTATCCCAAACCCGCCCCCACACATTCCCGTAATGTCATCCTACTCAACACCAACCACACCACCCCCCCCCCCACACGACTCATCCAGCCCTCAAACCCTGCCCCTTTCCGCTCTTTGACCTTAAAACAGGTGCTAAATATACCAATTTCCTCAGATCGAACACCCTCTGAGACCCTCAGGCCCCGCCCACGAAAGTTCAGCCCATTTTTCCTCTGAACCGTGCTCAAGGTCGAATCTCTTACCCTCCCGCCCCACATCCACACCTCGACGCAGCCCCCCCCCCACATTTTTGATCCCCTTCTACCTCCTCCCGTCAAGATCACGCAACAATCCCTTAAGACATCCGAATGCTGCTATTCCCTCTCAAAGCTTCAAAAGAGTAGGACCTACGATAACGTCCGCATATATCTAGCTTATCTTCATGGTAAATCTGATGCAGTTTTCTATGAAGGCAAAACGAAAACGAGCGTTAAGATCTCCATTCAACAGGAAGGTCTTGTGGCGGTTCCGCCGAATCCCACGGTTTACCTTCCTGAAAAACCCCCATAATCATCACCCAAGACGCTCAAGTCCTCGCCAATGCATTCACTGCTCCTTAAGATTTCTTTATTAGCTTACCAGGAATTTCCATTCAATTTCGGCATCTACGTCGCCAGTCAAATTTCCTTAGATGAATTCCGGTAAACAAAATAATTAGATTTACATACATTGTAACCTTCATGACAGGGATCATAAATACTGCGCCGTCTATTTTTCCCAGCCGCGCCATGTGTACAACAATGTTCCCTATATACACATTGGCCGACGACTTACACCCTAGGGACCAAAGCAAATACGCATTCCGCGTCTCTTGCATCAATTTAATCCTACAGCATATTCAAATGCAAATAGGAACTCAATACATACCCCTACTAGCGTTGCCAATAACACATTTCCCATTGTGTAAATGGAAAAACCATTAGCGCTTCTTCCTAATGGCGATACATTTACCTACGCATCCGCACCACAGCATAGACACAGGTCATAAATCTCTTTTATCCTACATAGTTCTGGATCCGTTTCCCAGTAACATTCTCACATAAACAAATATCTCTACGATCCTTTCCCTTGCTTTGTGTTTCATCATAGCGTTGAGCCATGAAAAGAACCGACGTACACACACACTTGTGTATTGTGAAGATCTCCTCTATGAGATCGGTTTGGTTACTCAAATGAGAGACTTTACGTCTCTCTTGGAACAGGAAATGCACCCCTAATTTAAGAAAACCAATTTCCCAGCTGAATTTCTATTAACAACGATTGAATATCGTTGAGTCTTTTACCATCCTTCGACCCGAGCAGGTCGCGGCTCCATCGCTGCCCTGGTGCGCACAGGCAAGCGATAATGAAAAATAATCGTTTGTGTCGTCGTCTCCGGAGTCGGTATTGAGTGCATATAAATTTAATATTAACGTTTACCTAGGGAAAATAAAAACCCGATGTCTAAATAATAACTACACCAGTGTTTGTTTCATTGTTCCTGTGCTGTGTCCACTCTGAATTTTGAACTTGTTTCCTGCGTCGAGAGGTTTTGTTTAGTGTCACTTTCCTTAGCGCGAGAACAATAGATGATGGGGGTGGAAGTGAACAGAGTGCCCATGCTGGTACATACTTCCTCCCCACAGTCTCCCCACCGATTTCCCTAGCCTTCGTAATCTGTTCATAAATTTCCACGAAAAGTTCAATATTCCCCCTCTTAAAGTAACCAAAGACCTCTCGGCTCTCCTACAATACATTTGCTCGAAAATGGCATCTGCTCCACCACGCAACGAACCCACTAAAAATAAATTTGTTCGGCCCGAATCGGCTGCCCACCCCACTCTCTATGGGGTCTCCCAATACTTGTCCCCTAACCTTATACTATCAGAATGTCAGAGGACTTCGCTCCAAAACCCAGTCGATTTTACACAATGCCCACTCCTGTCCCTATGATATATACGCCCTGACCGAGACCAACCTCACCCCCAGTATCAACAGCCTAGAGCTGTTCCCCCCTCCCTCGCCGTTTTTCGTGACGTCCATCACTCCTTGCCGGACACCCCCTGCCGAGGCGTCCTGCTTGCCGTCCAACACGGACTAACATCTTCTCTTATCGCCTTCTCTTCTTCTCCTACCTCGACTATGTCGCTATAAAAGTTGAACACTGCTTAAAGTACTTGTACATCATTTGCTTCTACATTCCACCTTCGCAAGCTACTGAGGCATACGAACTCACTATCGCTGTAATCGACTGCTTAGCGGAACTGAGTTCTTCCCAAGACGACATTGTAGTCCTGGGCGATTTCAACCTCCCCAATTTCCAATGGTCGCGGTCTGACGATGAGTCCCACTATATCTCTAGCTCCTCTACTACCAAGGAGTGTCTCTTAATAGACAACCTCACCGACTCTAGCCTTTACCAAGTCAGCAATATCCTAAATCATCTGGGCAGACAACTCGACCTTGTGTTCACGACAGACCCCTGTAACTCCTCGGTTATCTCTAGTCCCCACATTCTCTCTACCATTGACAGTCACCACCCCCCACTTCTCTTATCCTTATACCGTCACTACTCAGCCTACAGCACACCCACTCCCCTCCACTACCAATACTCTCACAATTTCCGAAAAGCCAATTTCCGGCTCATAAATGAGTACCTCAGCAATATCACACCCCGCTTATATGATATTAGTGCAAAGGTCGCCACAGCCTCGCTCTACACAGTAATCTACAACGCCGTATCCCTATTTGTCCCATCTTCCCGTAACAGGTTATCATTCTCATCGCCCCCTTGGTATAACCGCAGACTCCGCACACTTCGTAACAAAAGGAATAAGTTGTGGAATACTTTCTTAAATACGCGTTCTCCTATGGACTATTCCAACTATCTCGGTTACTTTTACCAATTCACCGAGGTTTATAGCTCCCTTTACCACAATTACCTCGCCAAAGCGCAACTCCATCTGATAAATGACCCCAAATCTTTCTACCCCTTTATCAACAATAAACGGAACTCAGATGCCTATCCCAACTCTATTTTCTACGACTCAACTACTTCATCTGACTCCCAAACCATAGCCAATCTTTTCGCGTTCTTCTTCAAACTTTCCTTCACGGACGACTCGTTCGAGCCTAACCCCTCCTACTTTACTGGCACGTCTGAATTCTCCCTTGGCCCACTCATCCCTCTACACATTCCACAACACCAAGTTAAAGAAAAACTAGAACAACTGAAAGATGATTTCAGTCCCGGCCCAGACGGACTCCCTGCTATCTTCTTAAAAAATGCTCCTCTTCTCTCTCTCTCTCGCTCGCGTCAATCTTCAATCTATCCCCTGCACAAGGTCCATTTCCCGACATTTGTAAATCCTCCTAGATAATCCCCATACATGAAAAGGGGCCAAAAAACGATATATCCAATTATCGTCCCATTGCTAAGCTTTCGCACATTCCTAAACTGTTCAAAGGCCTTCTATACGAAGCGTTATGTTTTCGCTGCCCTCCCATCATCTCTCCTAACCAGCACGGCTTCCTCTCCGGCAGGTCCACTACTACCAACCTTGTCGAATTTACATCCCACACACTCCTTGCCCTAGAAAACAGCGCTGAGATTGATGTAGTCACTACCGACTTTAGCAAGGCCTTCGACAAAATGTCCCATAACCTCATTCTCTTTAAATTATCTTCCCTTGGTTTTGAACCCCTGTTGATTAAGTGGATCTCATCCTATCTTAACTCTCGAACCTGCCGTATGCGATTTAGATGCACCCTCTCCGATCCTTTTTTTCCAACCTCAGGTGTCCCCCAGGGCAGTCATCTCGGCCCCCTACTATTTATCCTAACCATAAACGACATAGGCTCGTGCATCAATCACTCCCTCATCTCGCTTTACGCGGATGATACCAAACTTTTCAAGACAATCCGCTCTCCCCTTGACTCCTCACTTCTCCAATTGGATCTTGACAGCTTTTCGATATGGTGCCAAAATAACTGCCTAGAACTGAATATCGCCAAATGTCACACAATCACCTTCTCTCGGAAACGCTCCCTCACCCAGCCACGTTCCTATCACTTGCTAGACCAACCGATAACATCGGTTGCTCGCATTCCTGTCTAATCGGAATGCTCGCATTGCTCTCTAATATTCTCCTTAAAGACTGCGATTGTTTGAGGTTTGTTGGCATAAACCCGAGACTTCAATTAGCACGAAAAAGAGGTGTATGGCATGGTTAAATCGGGCGATTTTGCTGGCCATGCCAAATCGCCAAAACGGGAGATTACGCGACCTGGAGACGCTTCGTCCACAATATCCATTGTGGCTCGTGCTGTGTGTACGGATGCACCGTCTGTTGAAACAACGTGTTCACCAACCCTGCTCATCCAATTCCGGCAGTAAGAAATCGTTTCTCATGACCCTTTCAATTTTTCTATTAAAAATAGCCAAATGTGCCGTTTCTAAAGACGGCATCAATGACGATAAGACGTACTATGGCGGTTCCCTTGAACGCCACTACTTACCTTCCCACCAATTATTAAGAAACTGCTTCCTAAAGCACTAAAAACCCTGGAAGACATTTACTTACCTTACCACTGTTTGCTCAAACTTTCGCCTAAAGTATCTTGACCCATAATTTGCGCTAATGCTATTCCATTAGCAACAAACAGGTACTTTCCTAAGGGCATGGTTATATGAAACGCACCATGTTCCCTAAAAGCAATTCAGTTGCACCACTAAGCAACTGACATAACTCGAACCATTTCGGTGCACATATCTCCGAACGATTCCGTCGCACACATGCAGGAGATATTCTTTCTTTTCCTTTTTGCTACAAGTACATCGGTCGCTAAGCCGACCGACAATGCAAACACGAGAGTTCGACCATTTCAAGACGACACCAATGTGCGCGACCAGCGTAAATGCTGTACACATTTGGTTTACACCAGCTGCAAGCACTTCTATTGATTTTCCCCTAGGTTGAATTTGTGTATCCACGGCTCGCATGCTCATGGACACACAGCATGAGCGTGCGAAGTAACCACATCTATGTGCATGCACATCCTCACCGTGACCAAGGAGGATCATCCCCTATTGGTCACCGAAACGATGGATGAAATTTGGTATTCCAAGACATTCTTTAGTCTCATCATAAATCCCGTGGAGGCAAGTCGCGGCCTGCATGTAAAACGTAGTCGATTGTCCACCGTTAGCGAGTGCACAGGTTATGGGTTTGAAGCGGAGAGCTCTTAAAAATAGTTAAATCTAAATTTCATATTATAGAACGGTGCGGAGTGAAGACCAAATTTGTGTTATGTACTTTTTAATTTACATCACCCAGTGATTGCACTTTTAATTTAACCAATTAATTTACATCACCCAGTGATCGAACTTTTAATTTAACCAAATAATTTACATCACCAAGTGATTGATCTTTTACTTGATGAAAATAAATTTGTACCATACAGTTATTGACTTTTTACTCTATAAAAATAAATGTGTACCATACAGGTATTGACTTTTTACTTTATAAAAAGAAATTTGTACCATATAGTTATGGAACTTTTAACTTACCAAAATAAATTAATATCACAAGTGGGTCCAGTTTTTTCTTTGTAAAGTAAGAACCGTTGACACCAGGCGCGTGACGGCAGTAGAACGGGGTGATCGTTCCGATTCAACAACGCGTAGGGAATTTTAGTGAACCAATTTTATCAGCTCCCACTCCCTAAAATCTCTTCCCTTACTAGATTTCCCCCGACCAACCCCGAATATTTCTCTGTTAAAATAAAATTACCCCGCAAATCAATATATGTCATCTGATTATCCATTTTCCCCGTCCACTGAACCGTACGAACTAGCAATTAAAACTATCAACTACATAATTAAGATAAGGGATGATGTTGTTTTTGGCGATTTTAATCTCCCACACCTACAATGGACTCTGTCAGATGACCATTCCTCCTACATCTCCATCCCCTCCAGTGCCAAGGAATGCCTCTTCATCGACCACCTAACTGATTCAAGGCTATATCAAGTTAGTAATGCCGTAAACCATCTAGGCAGACAACTAGACCCTATTTTCACGACGAACCCTATTAATTCCTCAGCAGCCTCCTTTCGCCTTATTCTGTCTACCATCGACAGTCACCACCCACCTCTTACCTTGTCTTTTTTCCATAATTCTGCAGGGCAGGCCAAACCACCCCGTGACATTTACTCACATGACTTCCACAAAGCTAACTTTCGCCTTATTAACGATTACCTCAACAAAATTTCATTTAATTTTGATCATCTGACGGTAGAGGATATGTGGCGTTTCTAACAGACACACACTCAACATACACAAGCAAATAGTGAAGAACATCGAACGAAAATCGAATAAGAAAATGTATCAGAGCCGTATACCATAGTGATAACATTACAATCCCACATCCGTTGACTGTACTTGAGTTAGAAATCGAATTCGTACAGGCGGCAGTGGCCTGATGTGTTGAGCATTGGTTTCATTTTTAGTCATTCTAACTGTCATAGCGTCGGTTCGAATCACACGTACTTCACTATCCTCGCAATACGTTATAATTGGTGACTCCGACGCGATCTGTGTACACACACACACACACTTTCCCATAGTAAACAGAACTTTACGACTACGTTCACGACTTCCGCATAGCGCACCGGGACACTCGCCTGCTCCGACGTTCTCTTGCTCGCTCGTTCCTTGCTCCGTCGTTCGCACACGAAGTTGATCGTAACAAAGTTACTGAGAAGGGAGTAGTGTGGCGTATCTAATAGATACACACACAATACACAAGCAAATAGTAAAGAACATCGAACGAAAATCGAATAAGAAAATGTATCAGAGCCGTATACCATAGCAATAACATAACAGTTCCACATCAGTTGAGTGCGCTTGAGTTTATAAATCGAATGCGTACAGGCGGCGGTGGCCTGATGTGTTGAGCATTGGTTACATTTTTAGTGATTCTGATTGTCATAGTGTCAGTTCGAATCACACGTTCTTCACTATCGTCGCAATACGCTATATCGTTGTTTCTTTTGTCTTTACTGCTCATTTTTCGAACATATATCACGTCCCGTCGCCTGGATACAGATCAATCACCCGGCCTCTAAAATTGTCATCTTAGGGTATTTAAATATACACGCTTCCACTGGTTGGTGAATTCTAACAGAACCGACGAGGCTGGGAAACTGGCGAAGTTGTTCGCTGTTACACAACTTGACTCAACTCGTGAAGAAACCTACGCGAGTGCTGGATGGCCGAGGTGATTATGCGAACACCCTAGACCTGTTTTTGACATCCGCACTGGGTATTTATACCGTGCAGATTTCTCTGCCACTAGGAATCTCAGATCACTGCTCACGCATCAAGCGAATAATCGACCTAAGCACCCTCGCCATGTGTGGGACTACTAATTGGGACGATTTTATGATGTTAACGCCTGCTCGGAGTCGGTGTACAGAAATTATCCTTCTAGGGATGGAGATCTACATACCGCATTCCATCTGATAAACTGTTGTTTGATAAAAAATGGGAGCAGATTACAGCGGCAAAAATAAGACTTCTAAACACTGGGCGCCCAAATCCTGCGGAGGTGAACAGAACGAATCAGAATCAGAAACGCGTGCAGCCAGACGATTGATACAACGAAAAAGACTTACAACGACAGAGTGACCAATAAACCCCTTGAGTGCGCAACTGGTTCGCGTCCCTTCTGGTCAATGGCAAGGTCTGTCAGCAGTAACTTCGCTCCTCCTATTTTACTCCGTTAGTGACAGGCAGGGGGCGTTAGTCAAAAATTCAAAGGATAAATCTAATGTGTTCCCGAATTTATTTTCCGCAAATTTAAATCTCGATGCCGGTCTTTTGGTGCCACCTATGATCCCGCCTGTACGGTCTTCGAGGCGGGTTGTTAGGTTCCGCCCGCGTACTAATCAGCACATTCTATTTAAACTGGACTGTAGGAATGCAACCGGCCCAGACGGAATACCAGCAATAGTCCTTAAGAACTATGCTCCAGAACCATCGCCGGCTCTTTGCAGACTCTTTAGCCTATCTTATGAACGGAGAACCTTCCTACCTGTTGGAAAATCGATCGAGGGAAAAAGAGAGGGGACAAAATTACCGTCCGATAGCATTACTGTCTATTTTATCTAAGGTAATGGAAAAAGTCATCAATACAGAGTTAGTTAAATATTTGGAGTGCAACGGACTTCTGAATGATCGTCAATACGGATTCCGTGGCAGGCGATCTATGGGAGAACTTTTGACACTTATGGTGAGTCAAGGGGGGACGCATTGGACATCTCCAAGGCTTTTGATCGCATCTGGCATGGGGCATTGCTGAGCAAACTTCGTTCATACGGGCTTTCCCAGCAGCTTTGCACCTGAGCGAAGAGCTTTTTCCAAAATTAATCGATCTGGGTTGTTGTGGACGGCTAGTCTTCAGATCTGTATCTTGTTAAATCCAGGGTGCCTTAAGGTTTTACTTTGACTCGAACCTTGTTTTTGCTTCTGATTTGTTGGAGTCGATGGATAACAGGTTCAGTTCCGGGGATGGTAGTACGCTTGTCTCCACTTTTTCGAGTGACCGACAGATTAGAGCATCAACCTCGCACCAGCTGAGATGTAGCCAGATCGATTCTCTGAATCGGGATCTAGACAAGGTCCTGTAGTGGGCAAAGGCCAATCTCGTCGGCTCAATGGAACGAAGACACAGTATACAACATTCACAAAGAAAAGCCCGCGCCGGTACGGTGGATGGCGAGCGACCCGACCGCTTGGAAGATTGACTTGCGACTCAGTGATAATCATCTCGTGCAGATCTGATTCGCTACGAGGGAAATTTTTACGGGCATTTTCCCTGTGAGAGAAAGTATTTCCCTCCACTAGGGAAAAGATTTACCTACCACTAGAGAAACGTAAAGTCTCTCTTGTGGGAACAGAGAACCAGATCTCGTAATGCAGATCATGGTGGTGTGTGTGAGATCGATCGTTGAGATCAGATTGTTTACATATGCGTGGAGGCAATGGCAAAACAAAGCAGGCAGGCGGCAAGGACAAGGAGATCGAGGAGATCGTTGTCTATGAAGTACGTCGCGTCTAAATAAATAGACGACGATACTTCGAAGAAATGTGGTAAAAGAAAAGATGAGACGAGGGCATCATAAAAGTCTTAGATGAGTGATGCCTTTGTGTAAATATACGAATAGACATTGGGAAAGGTGCTAATGGTTGCGATACTTTATACAATGAAAATTGTATGTCATATAATTGGAATTGCTTGCATTTGTATATGCTCGATAATTAGTTTGTGGCAAAGGCGAGGGATCATGTTCGGGTATATGCCAGCTGAACCAACAAGCTGCCCGACGCTGCTTCGCAGTTGGACAATGAATCGATGTGTATGTAAGACAAGTTGTACACATGTTAGGCTGTGAATAACCAACTCAACGCTAAGATTCCCTGACTATGCCGTTACATTATATGTGAACCGATGTTTTCTTTTGGGAATATGCTGTTTGGAACAGAATTCTTAAGAGGAATTTTGAATTCGAATAATTGAATGCAGGTAAGAATTCTCTTCCAGGAGCTTTTAGGTAAAGACATTTGGTGAATTTTATTGTGTGAAGCTTTTACAGGTGCTTAATGCGATTGTATTAGCAGAAAATTGATACAGATTGGATGTAAATTATGGGGGTTTTTTATGTAAGTGAGCCGTGGGGTTGGCGGAACCGCCACAGTTTCCACAGCTGATGATGAATGGACAGGCTCACGAATCTGGGAGGGCATGAAAGTGCTCGGCGTCACGGCCTTTGGGAATGTATCGTGACATAAACACGTGTCGAACTTCGCCGGGTCACATCAAAGGCGCGTAGCTGACCTCTGTCTGTTTTACAGATATTATCACGGGTACTGTTCTTCGGAGAGTCGTGGTGTTGTTCCGCGCCATTCGGTTTATGTGCGCTCTACAAGACAATCCGACGTATCGCACCAATTCGTGGTTCATCTCCCGACGGCGCGAACATTCTTGCACCAGAACTCGTTCCGTTACAGAGCTGTGGAATGCCCTGCTCGCCCAAATATTCCCGCAGCGTTACAACCTACCACTGTTCCAAAAGAAGAACAACAGTTATTTGGTAGCATCTCGAGGCGCCATGTCAGCGCTATAGGTTCGCCTCTCCAGTGAGAATATATATTTAAAACAAAAAAAAAAAAAAAATAAAAAAAAAAATAAAAAAAAAATAAATAAATAAAAAATCAAAATAAATAAATAAATAAATAAATAAATAAATAAATAAATAAATAAATAAATAAATAAATAAATAAATAAATAAATAAATAAATAAATAAATAAATATAATAAATAATAATAATAATAATAATAATCCACTGAATTCATCCACATCCATTTGCCTATTTTGTGGTTATCTTCTTGCCTATTATTTGAAAAAGGTTATTGTCTAGAATTATCAGAATTAATTGGTTGTGACTGTCTGTTAAACTGCCTAGTTCCTGACTTCTATTCGTAGTTGTTATTATATCTGTTATTTTGTGTAACCTGATTGTAACCTGAATGCCAATATTATTTCTATTAAAATCCTGTATAGAATTTACGTTCGGTCTTGATAGAAATCTATTATTCACTTGTATTTGGCGAGAATAGTAACTATATCTGGGTTGCCAATCATTATTTTGCTGTTTATATGTTGCACGGTCTTACCAGTACTCATGTATGGATCCGAGACCTGGGTGCTTAATAAAAAGCACTCTGAACTCTTGGCCGCGTTCGAGAGAAAGGTCTTAAGGAGAATTGTTGGCCCCGTATGTGAGGGAGGACGATTCCGGAGACGCTACAACCATGAGTTGTACGCAATCTACCTTGAAGCTCATATTGTAAGAAAAATCAAGCTCGGTAGACTCCGGTGGGCGGGACACCTAGCTCGAATGAGCGAAGAGGACCCTGCCCGGAAAGTCCTTTGTGGCAGGATGTATGGAAGGAGACAGCGCGGCAGACCTTGTCTGCGATGGAGGGATGGCGTAGACCAGGACGCCCAGAGCCTGGGAGTGCTAAACTGGATGACATCGGCTCGAAATCGGGACCGGTGGAGAGATTTGTTAAATAAGGCCAAGACCGGATCCCGGTTGTAGTGCCGATGATGATGATATGTTGCACTCTTAATTTTAGTATCTTTACTTTCAGGGTTTTTATTCGTATAGTGGACATTTAAATTACCTTGGTCTAATCCAACAAATTTATGTACAATATCTCTGATTTCAGTTAAATTATATTTATCTATAATTACCAAGGCTAACGAACCAGAAAATAATTCTTTTAATTTTTGGACTAACATTCCACTGAATATATCAATTTGTATTTCCCTATTTTCCACAAAAAGCTAGATATTCTGTTATATCTTCCACTAGTTTGGCTAATTTCTTATCTAATTCATCGATACTACTTACTTTTAGGGACGATGTTTCTCTGCCAATCATCGTTTAGTCCTTTGAAACTCTATAGTATTTTTTAGGAGTTGCCCTGCAGTCCTGCCAGTTTTGCGGTGGATTAACGTTGAAAATATTTTTGCCGCTTCTTTGATCTTCAAGTCATAGATAATCTTGAACGCCAATGCGTATACGTAATCGCCTAGTACTCTTGTAACTCCATCGACGAATTTCTCTCTCGATTCTTGCCCTTGCACCTGATTGTTGATTTTGTACTGCTTACTATATTAGCATCTGTAAGTACAATTGAATTTGTTAATTTGCCATGTTTCGATTGTTCATTCATTCATTCTTTTATTAGGCTTAATCCAAGCTTAAGTTAATATAATATAATACCTTACAGACTAACTTAAAACTAAAGTAGTAATTTAAAAAAAAAAAAAAACAACAAAAAAAACGAGGAAGGAGAAGAGGACTTGGGGGTAGGGGAGGAAGTAGGCTGGAGAAGAGCGTGTGTTTGTGAGGGTGGCAAATGTGGCATTTGTGAGACAGCGACAGTAAACGGCAGATCTGTTGTAAAGTGTACGAGTTGTAAGGGTATAGACGATGGGTGGAGCAAGCTCAGGAGGGGAAAGTGAGGAGACGGAGTTTGAGTGCAGTAGATGTAAGGTAGAAATCGAAGGAGGTAGGGTAAGAGTTTTGTGGCGGTTCTACTAACGCCACTGCTTACCTTTCCACTTACCCCCAAATCTTCCTGCCCTAAAGCTCCAGAGATCTCATCGTTTTTCGCTTATGCAAGCGCATTAACACCCTCAAGCATTTCTCCCACCGATCTCATCGGTTTTCGCTTATGCAATCGCATTTAACATCCTCGGGCATTTTTTCAATCAAGGGCATTCACGCATTTAATGCGTTATAACATTTTCCCTGAAAGAAATCGGTACTCCATTACCACATACATCAATGCACATCAGCATTGTTTTGAAAAGAAAAACATTTCGGTTGCCGTACTGGGTAACCGCAATAAACTATGGAAATAATCATCGGAACCCCTGTCTGCCTACATTTTCTCTCCCACGCGTGCGCGGCAGTTTTTCGTGGTTTATCTGTACCCAGGGCGGCTTTTATTCAACCAACAAAGCGTAGCGCAACTCGCGCCTAGCTGCCAAGAGCCGAATTCTTTGCCAGTGTAATTATTCACACTGTAATTCGACCCTTGACTCGCTATGGATGCAATGCGCAATCGACCTAGATGTATACATAACCATCATAGTGTAATCACCCCAATCGCATCCTAATCACCAGCACCATATTGAAACAGCTGCAAACACTCGTCCACCCATGAGTTCGCATCACGAGCAAACAAAGTGATCCGCGCGTAAGTGGACACACCATCGCTAGGATCTGTGTACCGGAGATCCACTCCTATTGGTCGGTCCCAAAAGGAAAATGTCTGTTCCTTTTTCACCACACCTCCAAACTCACCCCAAACGAGGGTTGAATCATTAAGTCGTATTTCTACCAGCAAGGCGATCGGCTCGTACCGGCGCCGGTACGGTGCATACACACAAAGCCTCTGCGCGAGTTCCTACGCCAAGTCGGGCGTAGCCGAGTAAGTGAGTATCGGGTTGAGAAAGTTTTGTTAATTACTTAAAGTGTGCGCTAACCTGATACGCTCTGCGATCACCGTCCGCGTAACAAATTGTTCGAACCCATCAGTCATATATCTGCCGCAGCTGTTTAAATCCATTTTACCTTTATCGTGAGTTCGTCGATCCCAGTGCTGTAATCGGACGCGATTTCAGCTTTATTGTTTGGGACACGTTACGAATATTAAACGCATGATATACACGCATCAAATTTTATAAAGATTGTAAAGCCCGAAAGTGAACCTTATTTAACAATAAGAACGAAGTAAAATAAAATGTTAACAAATCGTAAATAAAACGCATTCGAAGATTAAAACAGTGTGTTTCATTTACTTGCTCTTCTTGCGTTTGGTGGACTTTGTGTTGTGGGGTTTTGTTTCGTTTTTCTTTCGAGTGAACAGTTTTTCTTTGGTCCCCGTCGAACTTTTAGGAGAGTGGGTTAGTAGTAGAAGCAGCGCCCATGCAGGCGCCACGACTACCGCCCCCACAGTTTGCCCACCTCCGCATTCGCGAAATGGGTTCATTAGAGCCATTAGGACAGTTTGTTTGTTGTCAAACAAACTGTCACTTTTCTTTTGCCGATTAAAATTTGTTTATTTATTTTTTCCTAGTGTTGTTTTTGCGTACATTTGTAAATATTCCTTTAACTTACTTCGTAGCTCACTTTTAGTGTGTTCTTATATTTCACTCCAATTGATTCGACCACTGTATCTCTTTTCTTTTTCTGACCGACTGCGCCATATATATATATATATATATATATATATATATATATATATATATATATATATATATATATATATATGCTTGATACAGCATACGGGATTTAATTCAATAAAGCAAACGATTTCAAAAAGAGACATATTCGATTAAAAACCATTTGCAGAGTGCTCACAGATAATATAATTTCACATGGTTCAATTTAGAATTGTAGTGGTTGTCTATACCACATGGAGAACCAACCCACAAGGCCAACCAATCTTGACCGCTAACAGCGCGTCACCTCAACCCAACTCCCCGTTCAAACCTGAAATATACACACATCCGCAACCATGTAAAACCTGCAAGCGCATTTCCCAATTCTCCACGCAAAATCCGCAAAAGCATACATCACAAACCTTCGCAATAAAAGACACTCCAAACCCGCAACAGAATACAATTCAACAGAATATATTTTAAATCATCCCCGCATACATTTTCCCAAGATTGCTTCGGTCAATTCTTTATCTAAACCATATTCCTCCCTGGCGACCAAGCAATCTTAATTTTCCCGAAATTCATATGCCGTAATAAAACGCATATTCAAATCCACAACGGAACATTAACCATCGCTACCAACTATACCAAGCCGCATACATTTCCCCGAAATTACTTTGGTTAATATCTTATCTAAACGATATTCCCTGCTTGCACCCCAGGCAATTTCAATTTCCCGGTATACACAACCAACGAATCCAACTCATCTTGTACGGCGAGGATTTTTTTTCATTTCATTAACCAGGTTGCGCACATCGGCTCAATACTCAGTCCCTGGTAACGTGCACTCCGGAGAGGGGGGGGGGGGGGGGGGTATCCTCGGGTATACAATCAAGTCTATCGCGTCTCAGTCGAGTGGGGTCGGGCCCCTTGTGATTCCTACCCGAAAAGCATTTAGTCGTATCTCTTAATGTCCGGTGGACTGGCAATCATTTACGAGAACCTAGTGAAGAAACTAAACAACTTATGAGAAATCCTAATTTTATATAAGGACCGGAATTCGGTGCAATCGTGTCGGTTGAGTGCTTGTCAGTGGAATGGATAACTCATGTGATGGTTCAGATCCTTGCCACCGTCAATAGCGAGGAAAACGAAGGAAGGACACAATAAAACGACTGTAGTCCTGGATATTAATTAAATTAAAGATTCCCTTGAGCAGCCACCGGTTATTGTAGGCTGTGCAAACAAAGATGTATAGTGTAATAAACAAACAAAATTGACCCGGTATATGGTATGAGTGCGTTTTATTTCTCGGCCCGTCACCTGCCCATTTTGCTCGCTTCTTGCGGACGTGCCGTCAGCAAAACAACTCTCTAGTAGGGCGATAGTGAACTGGTGCCATACGTTGGCGCACCTACACCCCTCCCCCAGAATTATTGTACAAAATCCAGTGCAGTCATCGATTTATTCTTTGCATTCACACCGTTGTCATTTCGCTGACGGTGCGAACGTAAGTTTTTTGTTCAGCTCAAATTAAATTTAAAATATTATTGATGACCGGAGGTTTGTTGAACTCGGTGAGTTGCTGGTCGTATTACATATAACTGGCGTGGACAACACCAACCCCATTCTCACTGACATAAAATCGCTAAAATTTAATATTTTTGCGCGATAAGTTTATATTAGCTCTTATAACTAGTGTGGCAGAGCTTTATCGCATTTGGGTCCAATTTTTTTTTCATATAACAGATCATATAATGATCATCTCGCAAATGCTACATAGATCTATTTCTAAATATTGTTGATTCTAACCATTTATTGATACTAATATTTTTCATGTAAGGTGTTACCTTCTTTTAATATTACCTTTTTTTTTGTTTTTTACTGTATCGTAGAAATATCATAGAGCGACAAGGGTACAGTTCAAACGGGGACATTTTTATGTAATGTCAAGTATTTCTGAAAAGGTAGAAAAATAACTTGAGGACAAAAGCCCCCACCAGAATTCAAGATTATTTCTGTACCAATCTAACATCCAGTTATTAACGAAAGGAAAAAAATAAATAAACATCATAAAAGGACTACCTCCATAATCCTCTTTCCATAATGCTCTCGATTTGACATCCTCTTAAGCCCACAATTTTAATGGTGAACATTATAGCTTTGCTTAATTAGTAAACCATTCATTTAGGCTTTTGTGAAAGCCTCTTATTCGAAGATAATTCCAGAAAACTCCAGCTATTCACACCTTCAAAGGATAAATTCGGTAAAACATGTTCCTGATTAAATCTAAATGCATTCAGATCAATTCCTGTCTGGGGGCTGCAATGAAAAACTACTAGACATAGGCCAGTGAAAACCACAAATTGGATAGAACAGATAAAACCTGAGTAGAGTGAAGGCAAAATAAAATAACTACCTAAACAAGAACCGAAGAAAAGGAGAGTGGAAAGACGAATGAAGGCAAACAAACAAAAATCAGATATAAGGCATTTCTCACATTCCACCACAACGCCCCCCACTTGTGATCTAAAGCTACCATCAACCGGCTGGTCCCACATTCAATTGCTTTATCTGCATCTAACACAGGCAAAAGTTTTTCGAAGCAAAAACACAAACATCCGTCATCCGCCTCGTTTTGCCAGGATTTAATCTGACTTCTTGTATTCTCTCATCGGATAGATAGTAAATTGTTGAGGGTGCTGCAAGTCGGTTGGTAATACCGAGACCGCACCCCCCAACCACAATTCTGATCTTCCTTAGTGTTACAGTACTTCAAGGAAATTCGACTGGGAACTTCCAGCACTAACCGTTATCAACAGATTTGTGTTGTGATGCTAATGCTCCCATGATGCTAACTTTAGTTTCATATAGAAAGGAAAGGGCAAAAAAAAAAAAAAAAAAAATGGTTTGTCCCCACGCAAACCCGAAAAAGCAGTTTTCCTTTTTTTAACTCTTAATACACTAAGAACTGTGAATGAACCCGATATTTAAGGACACACACAACACGAAAAGGAGCGAATCCGTATACGAGTGCTACACAGAGGGCTTTCTGCGTCAATTTTGTCGGGTTGTGTTCGCTTTAGAAACGGACGCCCACCCAAAATGGGACAACAAAAACTTTCTCAGAAATTCCATTCTCTGCAGCAAGGACTACGCCGTAATGGTGTTTACTTTAAATTGAATAAAGGGATCTCGATGTTTGCGGTAGCCGGAGGATGAATATGAAAGGAAGGGATAAACGAAATGGCAGGCAAGGTTCTGAATGCATGTTACTCGCAGATTATGACGCTGTAAATTAATGTAAACATGGGGTTTTCCTTTCTGCCCCACTGCGTCAGGCAGTTAATGCTGAATGGCGACAGTAATAATGGAAAAGGAGCCGCTGATCTCAGTCAATGGCTTGCAGGAGATTTTGTGCCAATTTGGTCTAGGTGTACAAAGATTATCCTAGTCAAAAAGGTGTATAATACTATGAAAATATGTTCTTGTAAAATTATCCATTCATTGAGATTTACTGGGATGCAATTTCCACTCTTGCAGTGATGTGTCTGTTTTGTTTTTTTCTTCTCTCATAATGTACACAATTTAAAGGGGTTACTAATTCCCTTATAGTATTAAAAAATACAGGGCGAATAGGAACTTGAAGGAGGGATTATGATGATAATGAGGCAGGCCAAAGTCGAAAATAAACTGAATAGAAAAAAGAGTGAGTACAGTAACGCTTTGGTTCTTCATAAGTGTGCATTATTATTGTCAATCATCCATACCCAATTGGCCTACCCCTCTACATAATCCTAATCATTACCCCCAATTGAACCATATGCGCGACAAATTAAACCAAATATTCATTTGTTGCACATTGATTTATGGCGGTTCTACCGACGCCACTGCTACCTTCTCCACTTACCTCCAAATCTTCCTACCGCAAGCATCTTCCTCACTAAGGACATTCACGCATTCAATGCGTAATATCGTTTTCCGCGGGAAAAATTCGGTACGCCAGTACCGCATACATCAATGCATCTCAGCATTGTTCTAAAAGACAACATTTCGGTTGCAATACTAGATAACCGAACTGGATTATGGCAACAATCAGCAGAACCCCTGTCTGCCTGGGTTTGCTGTCCCACACGTGCGCGACAGATTTTTATAGTGTATCCGTACCCAGGGCGGTTTTGCAACCTTCAAAGCACCAGCACAACTCGCGCTAACTGTCAAGAGCCGAATTCATTGCCAGTGTAAATACTCACACTGGAATTCGACCCGTGACTCCCTATGAATGCAATACGCAATTGACATGGATGTAAACACAACCATCATTGTGTAATATCCCAAATGCAATTCCCATTTAACGAGTTCCAGCTTATTTATTTAGCTGACCCTAATCACGGGCCAATGCATTAGGTCTCTTCTCCTTTGTTCTTTTTCTCTTTCTGTAGGTCTTGTTTATCCTTTTCGAAATGCATCGATAAGCACGGTGATGCGTACGAACACACATACACACCAGTGCACTAAAAGATCGCATATCCCAGGCGGTCACACCCTTAAGAGAAAAATGTTCTCTCTCTCTTCTGTTCCTTAACCCTAACCGAGGATGGAATTCAAGTCTGAGTTTTATCCTCGTGGAGTCTCATTTCATCGGCCGCTCAGACTGGTCGTGTGATCTCCCGCTACCCCCGGTGAACACGGGGATGCGATAACCCGTCGGAGTCGTGTGTGCAATAAAATAATGTTCCTGTGTCGAGATTGTTGCTGCAATGAAAAGAGAAAACCGAAACAACAAAGGGCGCTTACTCTAGCGACGCCTCAGTCTCTCCTTTAGTGGACTGTATTCCGGCGCTGGCCGGCCAAACGATGTTTTCTTAATTCGAGGGATTGTACCTCCAGAGCCGGACTCTTCTCTGGATTGGCGGGCGTTTGAGTCCTGCCCAGTACAAATCCTTAATCTACGCGACCAACGAAGAAGACAAGCCAACCGACCAAGGAAAATTTCAACGAAGCGAAAAAACAGGTTGCAATAATATCTGGGGAATACTTTGCTTATTTCCTATAGTTTATTTGCTGAATATTTTATTATTTATTATTTTGTATATTTCTGATCTCTTTAGCTGGTCTTGAGCAAGACCGATTGGGTAGGAGTTCCTTCGACGACTCCTGCTGCTCCATCGAAAGTGCCCGCCTTATATAGGCCCGCAGTCGTCCCCTCCTTTGCTCGTTTCCTGGGATCTGCGTTTCTTAGTGGCTCCCCGGAATCGGTGCGCCGCTGATCGTCGTTTCCCTGGAAGTGGTATGTTAGCGCTTGCCTTGCCTTTCCTGGGAATTCGTGATCCATCGCCAACAGTCTCCCCCACACTGCGAAGCACTTCCTCAGGTGGCGGCGATATTGTCGCTGGAACCAGCACTACGACGCGGCGAGTTGGTGTTCGTAGTGCCCCCATGTCGTCCTCACGTCCAGGACTCTGATCCTTTCATCGGGCCCGGGATACACCGCTTGCACTTCTCCACGCGGCCAGGTACTACGGGGCAGCGATGATCAGCCACCAGGACTATATCTCCAACTTGTGGGTCGGTGGTATCTCGGCCGAAGATCCTTCTTGGCATCAGTGTCGGCAGGTATTCTTTACCCTTCTTCTCTGGAAGATGGTCCGTCAGCCGCTGCGATGTTCTCCAGCTCGTCCTATCAACAAGTTCGTGGTCACCGAAGTCATCGGGTGCCGTCGGCATGAGCGCCCCAGCAGGGAGTGGTTCGACGTGAAGCATTCTTCGTCGTTCGATTCCAAATCGAACCATTGTGGTCGCTTTGTAGCAGGCTTTCTTTCACCAGCTCCAATCTCTGCAGGTGCAATAGTTTTGACCGCTCCCTTCACCACCTGGTCTGGCGGTTTTGTTCGTTTCGTTGTCTGCTGTTCCGCCGTTGGTGTCGTGTTGTCAATACGGCCATAACTGTTTTGATACCTTGCCATAACGTCATCGTCGATTTTCGGAAACCATGCTTTCTTCGCGGTGTCCCAAAGGAATATAGCTCCATTCTCGTCTGTGTATGTCCGTTCACCATTTTCAAAACCATACCTATCCTCATTCACGAAAATCTGATTTTTCGGTATCCACCGATTCTTGTTAACATCCCAACGATAATATTCAGTTTCAAATTGTTCACCATTCGTCTCAAGACCTTTTCGGATCCATTGATTTGTTTTCCCGCACCAGCGATAGTGTTCGTTTTCGTAAAGACTATTTTCACTGTCGTCGGGTTGACCACCATCTTCTCGCCAAGGCAGCCATTTCTCTTCGATACCGCACCCCTTGTATTTGTACTTGGTTGTTGGGTCGGTGTAAATGGCTTCTCCCTCACTGATGTAGGGTACATTTTCAACGTTGTTTCGCCAATTTGATGTTCCGGTGGAATGTACTGTCCGCGGAGTTGTCAATTCCCTCTTTCTTCTTCTCCTTCTGGGTCTACCTGGGGCTCGTTCTGTTGGTGGTTTACTTCTCGTTTCTTGGATTGCGAAGTTACGTCTAACGAGCAATTTCGCCTCGTCTTCCTCCGTCCTGCCGTGGTTAACTGATCTCGCCGGCGCGCTGTTCCTGGTCTCACACCCGTGCAAGACCCATCCCAGGCTGGTAAGCGAAGCGACTGGTTCGGTGCGTCTCCCCTTCCTCAGACTCCTTGTGACTATCAGGCTCCAGTTGTCCTGGCCGATGAGCAATTTAGGTTCCTGTTGGGTGTAGGTGAGTTGGTCTCCGAGGTCTCGTAGATGCTCGCATCTCTCAATCGTCTCCTTCTTCACCTCCTGCTTCGAAAGTTTAAAGTTAGGAAGGGTTCTTGCCTCGATCGAGTATCCGGTCCGGCCATGGGCTCCTTTGACTCGCACATGGACTCTTTGCGAGTCGTTCCTCCTGATGCCCAGTTCCCCGACTGCCTCTAAAACGAGCGTTTCCCGCCTGCGTTTCGCACCGATCTTCTCGGCGACCGACGAGTCCAGTAACGAAATAGTGGATCCCTCGTCAAGCAGAGCCAATACCCGAGCCGACCCCTTTGGGTCCGTAAAGATCCACTGGAACCATCTTTAGGTAGCCTTTGGTGCTACTGATTGTGCGCATGGAGGTGACCACCTCCCCTCTAGTTTGCTCGTGGTCGTGGCTTGATGGCGAGGTGTCCTGGTGTGACCTTCTTCCTCTTCTGGGTGCCGTTCCTGGTGGAAGTTTGTCTGGGTGGAGGATGACGTGGTGTTGCCTTGAACATCTATCGCACGGTGGTGCCCTGCAGTCTGCCTTTCGGTGGTTGGAGCAAAGGCATTTAAAACAAAGCTTCGCCGTTTTTGCCAGTTTCCATTTTTCCCGATTACTGGCCTTCTTGAACGTGGTGCAATTGGGGATGTCGTGGTCCTTCAGACAAACCGGAGACTCTGGTTTGCTTCCGTTCCCAGGTGCATCATTCTCTCGAACGGCATGGATCGATATCCTTCCTGAATTGCGTCGTCCTTGGGATGATGCTCGTTGATGGTAGCCTCCTCTCGGCTCCCATGATACTTCTAGTGGGGCGAAATTGGCACACATGTCTGCCTCTACCTTCATAAAGTCGCTGTAACCCCTCAGCTCCGGCTGGTCCTCTCCTCCATGGCTGTTGTAGTACGCGAACCACCTGCACCTCGTGGATGACGGCATCTTTGTCGCCAGGTCTCTTCACGCCTCGGGTGCATTTAGAAACTGCTGCTTGCCCAGCTCTCTGATGGTGCCACGGAGTTCATAACCGGCTGGCGAAGACTCCAATATCGCTCGGATCTTCTGTGACCCGAGGCAGGGCTCTCAGCTTTGTCAACTGCGCTACGGCCAACGCTCCCGGCCTCCCAAAGCGAGCCTCCAGTCCTTCCATTACCTCCTGGGGGCCTCGGCAATAAACAGGAGGCTTCTAACTGCCTCTCTTGCTCTTCCCTTTAGAGCTCTCCGGAGATGCGCCAAGTTCTGCGCGTGTGTGAATCCGACGGAGGTATCCACAAATGATCTCCTGAATGCCAGCCACTCTTCGCTGGCACCGTGAAGTCAGGTAGTTCCACCATTTGCCTCGAGGTATCTTGCTCCGGAGGCTGCTCGCAAGAGCCTGGCTATGGTCTGGGTCAGATCCTGGATCTCGCTCATTCTCTGTTCGCGATGTGGTGACTTGTCTTCTTGGGCTAGCTCCTCCTGCCTTTCTCCAGGCGGTCTCGGCAGTTCGTCCCCTTGATTGAAGGGGTTCCGCCTTGAACTCGCCCTGGTCTTCATCAGCCTCGCTCTGGCTCGCCTCGTCCTCGGAGTCTATCCTCAGCAATTCGAGCTTCTCTCGGGCCACCTTCGCCTTCGCCTCTTCCGCCTTCGCCTCGGCCGCCCTCCAGTTCTCGCATGGAAACTTCTAACTGGCTGCGTCAGCTCGCCTCGACGACTTTATCGAGCTTCCTCTGGAGACGGTGCCTCGTGTTTCGCGCCGCGCTTCGATCTTGGCGCGGTTTTCTCGGGTCCTGTCTTCTCCGGCTACGCTGGTCTTTCTGTGTTAACGCTTCGTACATTAACCCGGTCCCCGCCTGGGGGTGTGGGGTCCGGACTGGGTCCCCCTTGCTTCCGTCGCATGGCTGCTCTCCCTCTTCTGTCAAGCGCTCTGACAGGTCGCCGTCATCTCCTTCAAATCGCCGTGGGAGATACTTCTTCTGTGGCGCTTTATCCTTGTCCTCCCGCAGGAAACGGCAGCGTCCTCTTTGCCTTAGCCGATCTCGTTACCGGCATCGTCGTTCTATCGCCGAGATCCGGCTCGAAGGACCAAAACTGTTGCTGCAATGAAAAGAGAAAACCGAAACAACAAAGGGCGCTTCCTCTAGCGACGCTTCGGTCTCTCCTTTAGTGGACTGTATTCCGGCGCTGGCCGGCCAAACGATGTTTTCTTAATTCGACGGATTGTACCTCCAGAGCCCGACTCTTCTCTGGATTGGCGGGCGTTTGAGTCTTGCCCAGTACAAATCCTTAATCTACGCGACCAACGAAGAAGACAAGCCAACCGACCAAGGAAAATTTCAACGAAGCGAAAAAACAGGTTGCAATAATATCTGGGGAATACTTTGCTTATTTCCTATAGTTTATTTGCTGAATATTTTATTATGTATTATTCTGTATATTTCTGATCTCTTTAGCTGGTCTTGAGCAAGACCGATTGGGTAGGAGTTCCTTCGACGACTCCTGCTGCTCCATCGAAAGTGCCAGCCTTTCGAGTCGTCCCTCCTTTGCTCGTTTCCTGGGATCTGCTTTTCTTAGTGGCTACCCGGAATCGGTGCGCCGCTGATCGTCGTTTCCCTGCAAGTGGTATGTTAGCGCTTGCCTTGCCTTTCCTGGGAATTCGTGATCCATCGCCAACAGAGATAAAGAAAAATGTAAATCGCCACATTTTCGAATAAATCATATAGTGAATAAAACCGGACCAAATAAATCGTAGTGTTTTAATATTCCACTGTTTTCCTTCGGCGTGGCTAATGTGCTTTCCTGACCACCACTGGGTGTTCTGCGGTGATAAGATTAAAGTCAATCAGAAGTAGTCACAAGTGATATATTTTAGTTGTGTCGAACAACAATAAAAGTATATAGGTTGGCGGACAATGTCTGGTGAAACATTTGCGGAATTTATAGTGACGATGGCGGAAGTGAATTCGTGTCGTACGCCGGCGCACCATACTTCCCCGCCACAGATTCAATTCCCAATAATCCTAACTATTGTCTATTGCCAAATGCATTTCAGGATTTTACCTTCCGGGATTTTTTTCATTTGTTTGAATCGCATATCCTTCAGAGAACCCTATTACAATTGAAATACAAACAAAACCTTGTTTGTCCTTCTTGGAATTTGTATACACATTTTCAAGCAAATCTCCGTGGGTAGAGAATATAAAAGGGCACCGCATCTTAGATTCATGATTAAATAAATGTGTCTTAAGATTTTTACAGGAAAATTCCACATTTGGCTACGTAAGCTATTTTGGCGGATGTTGGCCTTATAGTTGAAATAAATGTTTACGACTGTTGTGTTCCGCCGGACACTGCTAACACAAAGAACACAACGGAGCGGGAACAGCACAAATAAAACACGGAGAGAATAGTTTTTGAATTTTAGTGTTTATTTTTATTGTTTATTAAATCCAGTTTTATTAAAACATGGATTACGGATTTACACGTTTGATCACCTGTTCACTAATTTTTGTGTTGTCTTTAAAACGACTATAAATAATCGACAACGAAGGTTATTTTTGCATCCGATTTTCACACCCCACGTTTTCTCATGGAATTTAATTTTTAGTTCGCGGTTACTCTGGACATATGTATTTCGTCTCACGGTTCGACCTCGTCGGTGGGGTTTGCTGTCAACTGACGCTCGAAGTAGACTGTGTAACTTCTCTGGGAATGATTCCATTCACCCCAGAGTTTTCCTTTCCCTTTTTCTGGCGGTGACGTTCTCTCGATCGAGAACCTTTTTACCAGAGAGAATCGCGTTCACACATACAGACGCGGAGGTTATTATCTGCATGGTGTAGATCATCATGTGATCGTCAAAATGTTCACACCTCTAATGGATTGTTAACGTAAACAATCGGAGGAGGGTTTTCTTCTCGTCGATCATGGGATAATGTAATTATCGCTGTTTACATATCCCTATGGGAACAGCATTGGTTTATTGCTGATGCATCATGTTTAGACGAAGTAGTTCTCCAGCAATTAGCTTACCGCCGGAGATGTAAATTCTGTTGACATCTGGCGCATCTGAGCCAACCGTTTGTATATATCCAGTTAATGGATTGGTACACAATTTCTATGCTGTGTCATGTGCTTCGATCGCTATGTAGGCGTGGGACAATTGGTCGGACTTGTGACCCATGTATCTGTGGATGTGTGCCACACACATTTTACTTACGTAACAAAGAAACCGACAACCATGGTAACACAAACTATTGACTACCAAAACAAGGCGTAGAATACATCAATAAACTTAGACTGCAGATGTACAGAGCAACAATCATTATGCTTTAAAGCAACATCTCCCCAACAAAAGAAGACAGACGGGAATCGAATTGCCTAACACAGAGGCCAAAAATATAAGACCTGTGGGTATTTAGACTATGCGTCGTCATAGGCGCAGGTTCCGCGCAATACCTTACAACTTTATTGGAAGCACTAAATTGACTCTCCAGGAAAACACAGAAAAAGTTGATCCACCGATGTATTTAAAAACAAAGACACACACAGTTGTTTAATCATATATGCTTGTTCCACTTTATTAAACCTTGTTCTTAGGCGGAACACGGTGAGATCGATTCAGTGCATTTACTTGTATACATTAACTCAAGGCTTTTAACCGGACATTCATATACTGGTGACGATTTATCACGACCACCACTTTTATTGACGAAACAATACGTATCAAACGTTAAAAATATGTAACTTAAGGTTCCCGGCCATCCGCCTCGGGTGTAATAATCTGTCTCCGTTTAAAATAAACAATAAAACGCACAGCGCGACAACATATGTGTACGCGACGGGGGTTCAATCCGACTCAAACCTACAATCCATATCTGCCAGATTCAACGGTGTGGAATACATTGGTGTGGGAAGGATTCTATATGTGTCTGTATGGGACAGATACGTTGCCCTTCAGCCTGCATATCGGCAACGACGAAAAAGCACATGAATACACATGTAATGAATAGCAGGCATTATGAGATACGCGATAGCGAAGTCCCCGAAGGGAGAAATAGGTTCCTGTGTCCTATATAAACAGAAACGGTATTTCAAGGTTCATAAATCTTTGATGACCTGCGCCTGAGAACGAAATAGGTTTTTGCTTTAAGATACACAAAAACGCTATTCAAGGGTCGCGACGATATGCACATCGTGTTTGTTTATTTAACAGGCTGCAGCATCGTTAGGCATGATCTGGGGTATGATTGTCTAACGTCAATCATATTAGTGCCCAAATCCCATGATCGGTAGATAACCGCCAAAGGAAATTGGTCGCACGTGTTGCGAACCTTGGGACTGGGGCAATAAATGGATATGAACCGTAGCAAGAAACCATCGGCTACAGCTATGTCAACAATTACGCTGGCCAGCTAGTATTTATCTATTATAATTGCTGACAAGGAGATATAGTACGGTTCATAAACGGAAAAATTCAATGTGATGCATGCCTTAATGAGGTTTAACTTTCAGGTAAAAGTTATTTGAAAGACAGCTTAAGCTGCTCGAATGCAGGTAAGTATTATGGGTTTGGAAGGTGGTTAATTTAAGAGGACGGGCGGTTCTTTGGGAATGTATTAGAGAACCGCCACAGACCACGACCCATCCACATTAAAAATATAACGAACCTCAAGGAACTGATTACGATGCCCGAAAGTACCTTAGGCAATTTCAACACAAACACAAGAGGAGGTTTTAGCTCCTTCACAAGAACCACTTTAATGGATTACAACAAGGCGGTAGAAAAACGTTTGCAACATAAACTCGCACTCCTCACTTTTCAACATGCACAGTTGAAACCAGCGACTTTCATTATAAGACATATTGATCCAGTGTGCACCAATGAATAGCTTGTAGCAGAAATATTCAGGATCAATCCGGAACTGAAAATGAACTGGCTGGACTGCTTCCAAACGGCATACGTGCGGACTAACAAGACCCTGCATCTACAAATTATGCAAATTCCTCCAATTGATGTCAACCGGCTCAAACAAACAAAATATCTATTTACACATAAAATTCCGATTGAGAAACCACATCAACAAAACATCCTTCACTGCACAATATGCCAAGGCTCAGACAACTTGGCGACTGCATGTCATCTAAGTATACGATGCGTAAAGTGTGCAGAGCAACATCAACCTGGAGAATGCAATGTCAGCCTACCTGGAATGGAACCAGGAACAATTCAAAAATCCCGATGGATCTATTACAACGAATGAAATCACAGTGGCATGCTGTAACTGCGGAGGACCCCATCCTGCTAACTTCTCGCAATGTCCTCATAAGCTGAGGATTCTCCAAAGGCGAACAATACACATGGCAACGAACAAAACTTCAGCAACCAAAACAACATCACTTCAATCCACATATCCTACAGGTCCGGGAATGTCACACGCTAAGGTTGTCAAGGATTCCCATAACATGACAAAAAATCACCAGTTCAACTGTAACGATCTTAATCTGGACATCAGAGGATACATAAGTAGCTTACAGAAAATGCTGCCTACGCTGAAACACGCCTGAGAAATAGAAAAAAAGGTCCGATTTTATCTCTTATAACCTCACATATCCTTTCCATTAATGGCTAATTTAATCATAATTTCCCTCAATGCAGAGTCTATATATTCTAAAATTCGCAGACAACACCTCCGATTGTTCGTTGACAAGTTTCCTCCAGATATTCTCCTCCTCTCGGAAACTTGGCTTAAACCACACTCCCGAGTATCAATCCCTAATTATACACTTGTTTCTAATCCACGCACCACTGGACCTCGTGGAGGTACTGGAATTCTAATAAACAAAAAATTCCAATTTTCCGAAATTAGGTTCACAAATATAAATAATATTGAGTACGCGGCAGTTAAAATATTTTGCAGAAGCAACGAAGTGCTTGTACGGTCCTCCGTATACATTCACCCTTCCCCAGAACCAAAGTTCCATAGTTCCGACATCACTGAAATAATCCAAGACTCTCTGTCTGCACCTTTCATAATAGGAGGAGACTAGAATGCTCAAGATACTTCATTTAACGGCACTAAGTGCGATAAATACGGTCACCAACTTCTAGTACCCCTTCCAGTCGATCCATATATTTATGCGGACTGTCCATTACAGTTAACACGTATCTCCTTTTCAACTAAATCAACAAGATCTTTTCCTAAAATCTGTAGACATCTACTCAACTTACCCCCCTACAGTATCCTTCGAATTCCCATCCGATCATGGGTGTGTCCACGCCACTGTCCAAATTCCTGCCCTCTAACCACGCTACTTATTAAATCCTATCCCGAATTTCTCCAGGACAAACTGGAGAAGAGTTAATAGGGACATTGCTGCCAGTTTTACAGACTATACTTTGCCTGAGACCTCCTACTGAAATTGATCAAGTAGCCTTAAGAATAGAGCAAATACTAAAAAATGTCCTCTTCAGCCACATACCTACGTCCATTCCTGATAATCACCTAGGAAAACCTTTACCCGACATCCTCACCAAACTGTTACGCATAAAAAAAAAAAAACAGCTTTGACGAAAACTACATGGCAGTTACTCATCTTTTATTAAAAATCAAATCCAACTCTTGACTACCCTGATAAATGGACAACTAAAACAATTTGCCGACCAGGCTTACACGTCTATACTTAACAATATAAAACCCAATCGTGATTTATGCAAAAACATCAACTGACTAACCGGTCGAAAATGCAAACCCCGAATCGATTATATTTTCAACCCTACTAACAATCACCCAATCCAATCAGATATTGACATAGCAAACTGTCTAGCTAATTACTTTTATAAAATCCGTCAACAAAACGCCTCCCTCTCAGTCTCCAATTTCCAAGTCACCCTAAGTGACTACATATGACGTACAGTAATCCCATCCTTCACGCCTTTCATCGCGGAATTCAACGAAACAAACAAAGCCTCACATCCTTTAGATAATGCGTGATTCCTAACAGCAGGCGAATTATCAGAAATTATAATATCACACAACAACAAAAAGTCGACAGGTTTAGATGGAATTCCAAACCTTCTGTACAAAAGACTTCTCCCATCAAATCTAGTCGGTATTCTCATTCTTCTCAACGACATAATTAACGCGTCACATTTCTTAGACAACTGGAAAACTACGGTTATAGTCCCTATCAATAAGTACAGTACTTCCAACAACTATCGTCCGATATCGTCATTAAACACATTAAACAAGATACTGGAATGTATCTCGTTTCTTTGCTAATGACAACACTATTATCCCAAATTCCCAGTTTGGCTTTCGCCGACAACACTCCACCTGTCATGCTCTGTTGAAACCAACCCACGATGTCACAACTAATCTTCAAAACCAAAGCCCGACGGTGTGTATCTCTCTCGACGTATGTAAAGTACATCCAAAACTGCACTACACGTGCCCGATTGGATGCAAAAGAGACCAGTGAAACCTATTGGGGACCTAGTTCTGATTGGATCAATTCCGTCGTTAGAACATATCCGCAGCGTATCTCTCTTCTATAGGTTCATTTTCCCAGGATATCCGTTAAACTGACAATGCGGATCAATTCACATTGAAAGTCAACTTCAGGCGCACAAATAAACATAGAGAGTCATTCTTTAGCCGAACCACGTGAATGTGAAATGCTCTACCTGATCATATGTTTCCTCGTCGTTGTAATGTCCAGGCATTTAAGACCAATGTACATCGATACTTCCTTTCCTTATCTCCATCCGTTTGCACTGGACTCTGACATGTAAGGGTTTTTTTTTTTTTAACATACTTCTCTCTGGAGAGGCGAATCTATAGCACCGACACGGCGCCCCGTGATGCCACTAAATAACTCTTGCAGTTCCTTTTGAACAGTTTCCAATTTCCCTTTTGTGCCCGCGTTTGTGTACAAAAGAAAAAACATAAAAGCATTCGACAGTGTTTGGAGCTCAGGACTGCCTTACAAGCTGCACTACATACTTGGAGTAAACACCCACGCCACCAAACTGCTCGCTTCCTACCTCTCTGGTAGCAAATTAATTACTATTACTATTTGTTGGCCTGTAGGAACCCAGAAGCGCATGAACTCACCGACTCGGCTGCGTCATCGTTCATAGTCCTGTGCACTCTCCTTCCACGCTTGACCATCTGATACGATCTCCTCAAGGTCAAACCTTACATTGTTCTCCCATCTTCGTCGCGGCCGTTCTGTCGGTCTCTTTTCCGTTGGTCTTTCGTCAAGAATTCTACGCACGGTCCTATCGTTGCCCATTCTCGACATATGTCCGGCCCATCTTAATCTTCGCGACCTGATTACTCTCACTATTATAGGTTTATAGTAAAGCTCTTCCAATTCGTAGTTGTAGTGTTTCCTCCATTGTCCTGCCTCCTCGTCATATTTACCGCCAAAGATACCCCTTAGAACTTTATTCTCGAATACGCGGAATTTGTTTTCTTCCCGTGAGAGCCGGTGTTTCGCATTCGTATAGAGGAATCGGTATGATTATGGTTCTACAGACACGGAGGTTTATGTTACGTGATTGCAGTTTGGATTTCAGCAGTTTACTGACTGTGTGGCAACTAGCGTTACCGGAATGTAGTCGTTTGTTAATTTCCTACTTAATTTTGTTACTGGCCGTCAGTATGGTCCCCAGATATTTAAATTCTTTAAGTTTGTCAAACATCTTACCTCTGACGTTTATATGTGTTCCCTGGGGTGCACCCGCTCTCGCCGTAATCACGTATTTTGTTTTGTCTTCATTTATTTCTAGGCCCACCACTTCTGGCGCTTGCATGATGATTTCATTGTTTTTAATTACAGTTTCTAGATTATCGTCCCAAATCGGCGAGGTTGTGGCGGCGCCGCCAAACCCCACGGTACACTAACCTAAAACCTCACATAACCTCATCCCAAGTCGCATAAGTTTTTGCTAATGCAATCGCATTAAGCACCTGACAATGCTTCACGCATTAATTAGATCAAAGATATAATCGTAAAGTCGCTGTAAAGAAAACTTACCTGTTCATGCATCTCATCACATACAATTTTCCGGAAGATTTCTTTATTTGCTCATCTGGAATTCCAAACCAATTCGGCACCTACGGTACCAGACAATTCCTATAAACAAAATGATTCGGTTTGCATACAATGTAACCGTCATGACAGGGACCATAAATATTGCGCCGTCTATTTCTCAACTTCACCATGTATACGGCAAATTTCTTTACGTACACATTGGCCGGCGACCTTTTTCTCCCAGCAATAAAATTCTCTAACTCGCACCATGTGCAAACAGAAGAACGCTGTTCCTCCATAGGTTTCCTGCGATACCATAAACAATTCATATCGTTTGTGGTATCCGAAAAACGGTTTTTTCATTTAATGAGCGGCTGCTATTTATTTAGCCTACCCTCATTACCGAACGGTGCATAAGCAAACCCATTAGCATCCGACGAGTTCGGTTTTATTTGCTTTACCGAAATCGTACCCTATGAATGCACTTTATGCCCTTTCTTTGTTCTAGGTTCGTTCTCATTCATGAAAGAAGCATGCCCACACACCACTGCACTAAGTAGTGCATTTCCGTGGCGGCCACAACCTTAAGAGACAAGTTTTTCTCTCTCTTCCCTTTTCTTAACCCTAACTTAGGATGGAATTCATGTCAAAGTTCTATCCTCGGAGAGTCTTTTTACTTCAGCAAACCAGAACGGTCACGCGATCTCCCGCTCTCCGCGCGCTGCGGAGAAGCGCATATATACGGAGCCATTGGCGTAGTGAATTTTATTCGCCATACATTAAGTCGAGCGGTGTTTTGTCGATTTGTTTTTATTTGAACCAAACGATTTCAAAAAAATTACATAAAACTCATAAATCCAGCGATATCCAGTCCAGTGTTCGATCATGAAGTGTAATAAAATAAAAATTAATTAAGAACTGCGTGCATTTTACTTCCTTTTCCTGTTGTGGAGGTTGCATCGTGGAGTACTGTTTGTGCTTTTCCTTTTGTGTCTGGCGAATCAACGGAGTGTTTGTGGGGACGAAGTAGAACTTTCGCCCGCGCGGCGTCGCGACTTCGTACCACCACAAGGTCATACGCATATGCAAGCACTTGTGTGACCTCGTTCAGGAATGATCCTGCCATGTTGTCGTCTTGTACCTTTCTGATAACATACTCGAGTACAAGGTTATAAAGACACGGTGATAGACCATCTCCACGTAGGTGAAGCCTGATGTTACCGGATTTTACGTCCGATGACCCCGATTTCTGGTTTGGCTACGCCCAACAGACCTCTAGCTGAGAGGGAATCTCAGACGAACAGGACAATTTTTTCCTGATAACACGGGATGTAGACCCAACCTTGCTCCCTTACGCGAAGCACTTAATCAAAACCGCATCGTCCCGACCCTACAACATCAATTGAAGAACCACCCATGGAACAAGTAAGTAAATGACACATGTAATTCTATCATGAAAGACCGACTCCATTTATTTACAATTACTAACGATGGGGGAAAATAAAAATGTAAAAATAATGAGAAAAATCGAACTGAGTCTTGACCTTTATCATTAAATGCATGCATAAGTGTTTCAAAAGTCAACCATCATCATTTCCTCACCTCTTACCGAATAGGGGATCATTTTGACGAAGTCAATCCCTGCGTGTTTCGGGAAGAAATAATTATATAAACGTACTTCTCTAGGAACATCTCTCTTTGGCATGCAGAGTATTTTTAAATTGGCCACAAAACCAGCACTGTCATTTACCTTTTATTGCAATTCCGGTTAGCTTTTAATAAACGTAATTGATCTTAACCATTTTAATAAATATCTTCATATTTTATTGCAGTTGACCTACAAACGGTTCATAGCCTGGTTGTCACAGAGATTCATGTACCAGCAATCGTCGATTTCCGGGACAATGTGACATTGTCGTGTAACTACGATATGGCGGGGCATACGTTGAACTCAGTGAAATGGTACAAGGACGAGATGGAATTCTTTAGGTGGGTTTTATTTATCTACTAGTTTATTTACATGCTTTTACATCCAACAGTCATTTCATTTATTATTCCATTGAATGTTCCATTTTTTACTGGGTGATTTTGTTTGTTTTTAAACGCCGTTGGTTTTCTCAAGTTGTTTTTAATTTACAGGAGTGTTTTGTGTCATACCCATATTAAAAATACTTCATCGACGCGATATTTGTGTAATAATTATATAAAATAACGTGAGGATACCTAGTTTGGGGCAATATTTTACCATTATTTCGTTTTAATGCTCTGGGTTTAACAAGCTTTTTCTTAAATTCAAATGATTTGGTCGCATTTTTACCAAGTTTAAAACAAAATGTATGGTTGACTCTTTGGTCTTTATTCATTTAGACCGATGCACATAAACTACTATGATTTAATACGTTGTATGTCGGTTTACCGGGGAATGAAAATTACAGAGGTAAATTTGAGATAAATGGTTCACAGTCACATCGGAACAATGGAGACAATCTGAATTTTGCTTAGTCCTATAATTCACAGTCAATCAGAACAGGGCACTCTTCATAGGGTGAGCAATGGCATAAAAGAGAGTCAGTCATGAAAACTTTAATAAAGTGAATATTTTTATCCCGCCGTTTTCATTGAACGAAATGCCATCAAACTATTTGTTAAGAAAGGTCCACACTACGTCTATCAGAAGCTGACAGATGGGGTCAACGTTACCATCGGTAAATTCCGATTTATTTCGGAACAGATAGTGTATTGCTCACTGCTGCTTCGAATTCATGTAGCTTACTTTTCATAAGATTTACTAGATGAGCATGAATTGTTGTTTGGGGTGGGGTGGTGAAATCCACAAGCTGGAATTGGTAATTGAATATTCAGCATATATACGAGGGTGGGCTGAAAAGTTTTCGACGTAACAAAGATACAAGACATTGTTTCTTAAAATTTATTTTTATTTTGCTACATAGTCTCCTTGTAACTCTACACACTTCTCCCGGCGATGGTACTCGGCGTATTTCTCTGCAAAATAACTGTTCACGAAGCCTCCGCTTTCGACGAAAATCTCTGTCCTCCGAGCGCAATTTTTAGATTAGGAAACAACAAAAAGAAGTCGCTTGGAGATAGATGTGGTGGGTAAGGCGGATGGTCAAGCAGTTCAAAACCGTGATTCGTGGATTTTCGCCATGGCAACCGCTGATGTGTGAGACGGCGCGTTGTCTTGTTAAAACAGGATTTTCTTTTCCTGCAGATGTGGCGTTTTTCGGCAATTTCTGCCTTCAGTTGGTAAAGTAATGATGCGTAGTATGCTGCTGTAATGGTTTTTCCTTTTTGAAGATAATCGATTGAAATAACTCCATGACTATCCCAAAAAAAACAGTCGCTATCACTTTCTCAGCCGAAAAAACAGTTTTTGGTTTTTTGGAACCGATTCCGCCTTTGCAGTCCACTGTTTTGGTATAATGGTATACCCAACTTTCATCGACAGTAATTAATCGTCGCCCAAAACTTGGACTTATTGCGCCTAAATTGCGCCAACAGAACGTTGGAAATATTCGTGAGTAAAGGCGGCACCCAACACGCAGACATCTTTCTCATGCTTAAATCTTAGTTTAATATCGTATGTGACAAACACGTTCTTTGGACATTTACATAGCCTGTGCTATCTCTCTCACTTTAATTCGGTGGTCGTCTAGCACCATTTGGTGAACTTTGGCGATGTTGTCGTCAGTTGTTCCAGTTTTTGGACGTCCCGAACGTTCATCAATTCCCAAGCTCTCACGGCCGCGTTTAAATACAGCTACTCACTGTGGTAAATGATGAAGGCTAATAACCTTGCCGGACACACAAATTATTATGGAAAATTTAACAAGCCTCATACTTGTTAAATAAGGCCAAGATAGGATCCCGGTTGTAGTGCCGATCATGATGATGATGAAATAATGGTCCAGAGTCCCCATACACAGAGTCCAACTCATCTTTTATTTGCGTAGGCGTATCGCCTTCCAAAAACAAAAATATAATGACAGCTCCATAGTCAATTTTATCCATTTTTACGAAAACTCTCACATGCACAACTACATTCACTAGTTTTTATTGACAAGTGCTGGTATCTTCACGTTGAGGTCGGAACTCAGTCCACGCATATATTTAGTCCGGGACATTTATAAATCTAGTTTTCATTAAATTCATGTAGGTGAAGCTCATAGGATATATTTTATTCTTAATTTTTATTTATTCAGTTATTTCTACGATAATAATGACAATTTTTTTTTTGTATTGAACTTACTGCAAGTAACTATCTGTTGTATCTGTAATATGCATAGTGCTAGATTTTCTTTGATAGTGCGACAACAGTTTCTGATTTTCATCCATTCTGTTCTGATTCGAGATTTCTCTTTTTTGATGGATCATAGCATCTTTCAGAGTATAGAACCAGTAGCTTTTTTACATTTTATACATTAAATTCCGCATTTATTTCACAAAAAAAAAAAAAAAAAAAAAAAAAAAAAAAAAAATTCATTTTTCACTTAAGACCAAATGCATGTCCTATTTACAGTTATTGTTTTTAACTAACTTTGGGGCTCTTCACAAGCACTCTAAATTGTAAAATGTCTCTTTTTTTTGGTTCGAACACACAAGCATTTTAGAACCACACGAAACATCATCAGCAATTTAAAATAAATCTGAAATATCGGAAATAATACGAATGTAACGTTTGTTTTTTGTGTGTTATATACGTTGCTATAAATGTTGTGTGCCTTTGTGTCAACTAATGTTATAACAAAGATAGCTAAAGGGGGTGCTCACTTTTCAAGGTGGATGTCACCTGGGGCCAGCGACAAATCAGCTGGGGAAACTCCGGCTCCTCAAGTCGTTCCCTGCGAGGGTTGTGGTTGCGACGATCCCCATACTTTAGTCGTCACTCCAATACGATATAATACGATCCAATACGATCCAATGCGTTCCAATACACTTCTGCTGTTACCTCAGCGATTGGTTCCCTGGTGGATATCCAGCCGAAATGCTTCCGATTCTCCTAGGCCCAATGCAAGTAGGGTCGATTGCAAGTCGAGTTTCAGGGTTAACACTACAATGGTGGCATGTTTATTCATATTCAACGGAGTTTTACTTACGGGGGATCTGGTAGATCCCCTCCGGGTCTCGTGTAGCAGCGGCCACCTCCGGACAATCAGCAGCCGACTGCAAGTCGGGCCACAGGTTTAACTTTCCAGATAATTCCTGGGCTCTCCCGGTAAAAGCCTTCCTCCTCCACTCTCACTCGAATCCCGCAAGCAACGCAAACAGCAATTCCACCATCGATTCTATTTGGCCTTCCCTTTACTTGCACATTTAGACCTTACATTAAAGTACTTTTACTTCCAAGAAAAAACAATCTTCCACTCCTCCTCGTGTAGCCTTTGCTACTCCCAAAAGAAACTTGCGGTACAATTAAATTATTACGTCTTTTTAAAAACACGACACCGACAGTTAATAACAAAAACCACACAGCAACTGCTTATGTGAGACTAAAAACGGCCTCTCTCCAAAAATTTTTACGAATAAAAAAACGTATGCGGCTCGCATCTCCTCCCCGTTATCTCCCTGTCCTCACTGCTTCGGCGAACTGGTCGAAACGCCAGCGCCTTCCCAACCTACTGGGTTGGCACATGTATATATAATTTTATAACATTTACTCCTATTTCAAAAGCTGTTAACAGTCAGCCAAATAAATCCATTTCTAATTTTTATTTTTTTTCACCGAGACGGGGGAAGTTACTGTGGGGGTTCTTTTAAGCTTGCGCGAAGGACCCCCTATTATTAGAACCCAACTTCCATTGTCCCGCCAATGCAATTGCATTGGCACCTGAAAACATTTCCTTTTCCAAGGACATTAATGCATACAACGCATTACCTAAAATTCCAAAAAAGAATTTCACCAACAAGAGCATTTGTCCATGCATCAACGCATCGGCAAAATTTTCCCAACAAAGATTTCTTAGCATTCGTAATCCAATGCATCAAATTTACTTTCCTTAAAGAACAAACATCAAATTCCTGAAAGATTCTGTTCACACATCCAATGCATCATTGGAATTCGCTGGAAAATAATTCGTCTGCATACATGTATCATGATTAGGAAAACTATTCCGGCACCATTGTTTGCAAGCAATTTTGTCGCTCATGTGCACCCTAATCTTCCCACATGCACATATCTAGCAGACCCTTTGTCCAAGGGACAAAAGCAAATACACGCATCTCGCGTCTAGTGTCGTAAACCAAATCCTATAGCATCACCAAAATGCAAATAAGAATGTTGTTCTTACCCTTGGCAGCGAAGCCATAAACATCCAATACCCAGAGTGAATGTTAAAACCTCATTTAGTACAATTTCCACGATGCATTGCAGTCTATCTATACAGATGCAATGCACACCATAAACAATGATCTACACAATCCCTTTGCCTTTCAATATTTCCTGATCCGCTTCTCATGACCTCGCGGCATGAGCAAACAGAAATCCAATAGCACCCAATCAGATACAGCTTGTTTACTTAGCCGAAATCAGATCTCAATGATGCTCATTATTCCCTTTCGATTTTTCAACTCCGTTCTCACGGCCTTGTCCCATGAAAAAAACCAAAGTTCACACTTACATGCATACCACCATGGTCTTCTCTATGAGATCCGGTTACTTATCCCCAAAGAGAGACTCCACGCTTCTCTTGTAATAGGAAACGCATCCCTTAATCAATAGAGCATGCACCACTGGCCGAATTTCCCTTGTTAGCGAATTCACAGTACGGAGTCGTAATTCAACCGTTCGTCTTCCGCTCCCCGTGGCACGCCGGGGACGCGTAATTAACCAGTACAAGATTCGTGATCGGGTTGCCTCCTACAGCCAATCTTTTAGTCGTTTGTTTGTGCAAATGTCCCGAATCCAAAATAATATATCAATATATCTCAGTGCTAGGTGCTCAACATACGAGGGTTGCCTTTCATATTTCGGGATTAAAGAATAAAAACAAATATTTATCATCGAAAATCACTTTATTGTTTTTCAAAATATTCCCCATGAAGATCTATACACTTTTCCATGCGTTTGAACCAATTGTCGAAGCCCTTTTGCCACTCTGATTGAGGTATCTCCAACACATGCATTCTGAATGCAGCAACCGCTTCTTCAGGTGTCGAAAAACGTTGACCTCTCAGTTTGTTTTTTACGTACGGGAATAAAAAGAAGTCATTCGGTGCCAAGTCAGGACTATACGGCGGATGACCCTTCAAATCGATGTTTTGGGTGCTCAAAAATGCAGTTGTCGCAGCCGATGTGTGAGAGCTCGCATTGTCGTGGTGAAGAGTGATCCGTCTTCGGCGGTTGGTTTTCCTGATTTCTTGGAAGACAACTGGCAAACAAATGGTTGTGTACCACTCAGAATTGACTGTTCTGCGTTGTTCTAGTGGTACGGTTGCGACATGTCCAGTTTTTCCGCAAAAACAGGCGACCATTTGCTTGGAAGTGCTTCGTGCGCGAACAACTTTTGTTGGATTTGGCTCATCTTGAAACACCCAGACAGTCGACTGCTGTTTACTTTCGGGCTCATACGCGTAAATCCACGATTCATCACCTGTCACGATGTCATAGACGTGTTTCAAAGCACCGCGACCGTATTTTTTGAGCATTTCTTTCGACCAATTGACACGAGCCTTTTTTTGGGCGATTGACAAATTGTGTGGTATCCAACGTGAACAAATTTTTTTGACAGTCAAATGTTTATGCAATATTGAATGTACGCTGGTCCCACTAACGCCTAAGGTTGTCTCAATCTCACGATAGGTCACATGACGATCTTCCAATATCAGTTCGCGCACAGCATCAATGGTTTTCGGAACAACAACTGATTTTGGACGACCTTCACGAAATTCATCTTAAAGTGAACTACGACCACTATTGAATTCACCATACCATCGATAAACACTGGTCCTTGATGGAGCTTCATCGCCAAAAATTGAATTAAGTTCATCCATGCACTGTTGCTGAGTTAATCCACGCCGAAAGTTGTAAAAAATAATCGTACGAAAATGTTGACGATTTAATTCCATTTTTGGGCCGAGATGAATCTTTTAAGTTACTGTAAACAACACAAATAGCGCTCGTATGTCAAAACGTTCTGGGTGCGTATAACCTCAAAAATGTCCAACTTTACGACAGAGCTGTCAATTGCCAGATTGCAACACTAGGGTTGCCAAATCCCGAAACATAAGAGGCAACCCTCGTATATACATCAGTGCTATGTACATTTCACGTTTAATTTGTGTTATCACCAGTAATAAGTAAAAACAGGAACCATCAGTTATAAATAAACATAAAGATAAACACTACAAAATATAACTCTATATTCTCCTCTGTCCGCTGGCGGACGGTTCGTTGCTTGGTTAGTTCAGTGTCACAAAGAGTGTTTCCGGGAGCCGGTGGTGAACTATTTACAGTGGAATTTTGTTTTAGTATATCGTGGGGACGGAGAAGAACCCCGTGCCGTACGCCGGCACCACGGCTTCGCCCCCCACATTACCACGTAACACTAGTACTAAACCTACATCCCGGGAAGGGCATTGCGCCTGGGATGCATTTTATTTTTTGGGGCGTAAAGTCCTCTTTTCGTCCCACATCTATCACTAGTCGGTCTCTTTTAGATTTATCTCTTTCACTGATCACCGTACTGAAAGGTAGGCGTTCTGGAACAATAGAGATATCGCTATCATGGAGACTTCGTTTATCCTTGGCACCATGGAAAGCTTGTTAAATTATAGGGACACCATGCTTGTCTTGGATAAGACCTTTCCTATCCAAACAGGGGAACGCTTCTGGGGGAATAAATCCATTCTGGAGAGTACTCTCCAGAAACATAGTATTAGAATAGACTGCGTGCGAAATAATATTATTTTCATTGCACATTACCCTTGCAGTGTGCCCACGGATAATTTTGATTATGAAGTTGTCTATCGTGTTTAGTCCTGATTTGTCGTAAGGGAATTTATTGGGGTAGAACTTCTTATGTTGCTGCTCTGGTGTTCTATTCATTCCAAAGCAGGTGTGCAAACATTCCTTCTCGTACAGCCGAAACGTCTCCATGTTGAATGGCGAGATGTTATACCATATCGGGGAGCTATACACTAATACCGGTCGGATGAATGCCGAGTATTAAATGATTATGTCTTTGGAGTCTAGAAAACTGCTATGGAAGAGACTTCTTGTCGTAGCATAGACATTTTTTTTTTTTTAGCTACGGTTTATTTTGTTGTTGTTGTACTTATCAAAGTAAAGATACTGATTAAGCCATATACCAAGGTATCCAACTACACTTTTTACTTGTAGGGGAAGATTATTACTTCCTACAACGATAAATTTCTTCCAATTTGGTTTTGTATCCCCCGATGTGATGCACAAGGGCGTTCCGACAACGATATTCTCTGTTTTCTGAAAATTGATCTTTAATTTCCAGTCGTCGCTAAAACGTTTGATTGTATTGAAGTCATCTTGCAGAAGTCTGTTGATGACATCAATCTTTTCTCCACATCTACACATAACAAAGTCGTCGGCGTATAGAATGGCATGGTCGAGAGAACCAACTAGATCACTGGTGTGAATGTTAAACAAGATACGAGAATTCTCTGCTGCCCGCTGTAAGCCGTTTTTGATGTGAAAGGTCTTGTTGGATCTTCTTCACACTTCACCATAAACTGTGTACCCATTACCATATCCTAGATAATGTATAATAAATATTCGGGCATACCTAGATGATAAATTATATATAAACCCTTCTAACCATACGGTATCGAAGGCCTTTTTAAAGTCAACCAAACAGGCCCGTGTGCATTGTTCCACTGTATGTCTGAAACAAGTTTCGCCGCAACATGAACGGTGTCCGGTTCTGAAACCGAATTGCTTGTTCGAAATAATACTATTTTCATCACACCAGTTTATCAATGTTTTATCTATAATTCTTTTAAATACCTTGCTGATGTGTGGAAGCAATCTAATCGACCGAAGATTGGCGGGGCTGCCTCTCTCCTTGCGCTTTTTTGAGGATGGGATGGACTACTGCAGTTTTCCAACGGATTGGATAATATGAATTATTTAGAGCGTTGTTGAATAAATCAGTGTAAACCTTCACTGCTTCAAGAGGCAAGTGCCTTAGAACAATGTTTGGAATACTATCTTTTCCAGAAGATTACTTGTTCTTAGGGGATCGAAGGATGTCCGTATGTTCATCCTTGTGCACAAATATACTTGTGTTTGGATTTCTAAGAGGGGGATTCCCTCTCTTATCTACACTAAACGTGATTTCACTACATTTGTAAACGTGACGACTGCATCAAGTTGATGCATGTACAATAGCTCCTGACCCTAGATCGATTTTTTTTTTTTGCTTTGTTAACAAACAATTTTGTTTTTTAAGTTTAGGTTTCCATTTTTTTATTCATTTCTAATTATTTTTGTTATACTTACGCCGTACTTCTTCTGTTTTGAGAGAGAGCGTAGCATGCCGAATTAATAATTCGTTTTATTATTCGCTCCTAGAACGTGCTTCGTTAGAGTTGTAATCTGTAATTCGTCCTAAAAATGTTGGTTTTTCCTCTTATACTGAAATTCTGAAACACGTGAAAGTTTGTTTGGCCAATTATATTTGAGCAGCTGCCTTGGTTGCTCGATATTGTTTTTGCTGATGGTATTTAATCAGCTGCCATTGTCTTTGGATTACGAAACGATCGGGAGTTTGTTATTTTGAGCAGCTGCCATGGTTGCTCGATATTGATTGGGAATCGTTCAGTTTTATGGTTTTAATAGGATGGTGGATAGGATATGATGGGAGTCTATGAATGGGCGGAGGGGGGGGGGGGGGGGGGGGGTGCTATTAATGCTTAGCTTACATAATTTTGTTTCAATATTTATTTCCTTAGACTGTATTTGCAATTATTCTATAATTATATTTTCAGATACTCTCCTATGATGCATCCTTTCTATATGAAATTCCCCGTAATCGGCGCAGAGGTTCAAGAAGACCGACATTTTTGTAATGAGTCAATTTGCCGAATAGATTTGGGTACTTTAGGCAAGAAATCCTCTGGAGTGTATCGGTGCGAGGTTTCTGGCGACGCCCCACATTTCAAGTTAACAACAAAGACTGCCAATATGACCGTAGCTGGTAAGAAGGTTTGCAGATTTTCTAGATTGATACTTTCCAAAACAGGTGTACAAATCGGCGTATTTTCATATTTTTAATGTCTTTCAATGGCGCACTTGGAGTGAGTTCCATTCTTTACCCTGCGACCTTGTGATGGACAAGATAAATGTTACATATTGAGTACAATCAAATATGACACCTAGGTGAAAATTTAGTATAATGTTTAATCGCCAAGTTTTTCAAATGAGATATGCTATTCAAAATTTACAAAAAAAAAAAAAAAAAAAAAAAGCAAGTTTATCATTAGAAAAAACCCCACATGTAAACATTTGCGTTTACATGTGGGGTTTACAATGTTGGCATTAAGGGTAACATTTGGCTTTGTGTTTTTTTTTTTTTTTTTTTTTTTTTTTTTTTTGAGGACCCTATATTATTAGTTTTCTATAACTTGTGTATTCAAATCCTCATAGTATAAGATATGACCATTCAAAAAAGTCGATAGTCAAAATAGAAAAGACAGAGAGATTCTAAAGAAAGGAGTGAGTGTCAAAATATTTTAACATATGTTTGCAAGCTGCACTTATGGTAAACATTAATACACTAAAAAACATATGTTCGATATGCGAAGGAAATCCATGTGTTTCATGTTGATTTGAAGACTGTATATAACATGTATGCACTATTTGGCTCTCCAATTTCTTGCCATTTTAAAGACAACTTCACAGAGCTTCTCTCATAGAAGAACTGATCCCTATCGTTGAAAAACTGGATTAATCGATATTCACAATATGATGTTGATAACAATTCCTTATCACACTGGGATGTTTTGCAATGATAAAAGAAGATGGTAGTCACTTCTTGCTAGGTATGGGCTATAAGGTGCCTGCATCCGAACTTCCCTGGCCCTGGCTCCTCGATAGTATAGTGGTTAGTATACCCGCCTGTCACCCGGGAGACCGGGGTTCGATTCCCCGTCGGGGAGCCTCTGGCGCAAGACTAATGACCTTGCCCAGAAAAAATAAATCATTATGGAAAATTTAACAAGCCTCAGGACTTACTAAATAAGGCCAAGACCGGTTCCCGGTTGTAGTGCCGATGATGATGATGATGATCCGAACTTCCCATCCAAGCTTGCCACTATAGACTTGTGTGGTCTGATGTTGCTCTGGTGGAACATAACACATCTTTTGTAGACCAATTCTATTATATTAAACGATCAAATTATATACAGTGGTGGTCCGAATTTAGTGTCGGTGGCTATACAACAGTTTGGGAAGTATTTTTCTAAGACAATGTGGGAAAAAAATATCTGACCAATTCCGCGGCGTAAGAGTTTTTTAGATTTCGTCTTTACTAATTCCGCGGCATAAATACTCTAGAGTAAAAATTCTTTTTCTTTTTTTTTCGTTTAGTGTTTAATATATTTACGGAATACTTATAATTAAATTGTGCCAGACGTTGTTTCATTAACTTATTCTTAACCCCGACTAAAAATTCAAAGTGATACTGTAAGAAATTTAAAACCGATTGCCTTGACTTTTAATTTTTCATTCTTCAGACAAACTTTGATAGCAAAACTGTGTATAGGAACCGAACGTTTGCTATACAAATTTTAAGCAAAGTGTTTCTAAAGTGTAATTTGGCAAAAATGCAATATTAGCCTTACATATCCGCGTCAGAAGTCGTGAATTAAATATGCGACTGGATCTCAGTACGCCCCTCCTTCTGTGGTGGACTGTAATAGAGGATTTTACTTCATTTACTTCCAGCGTTAGCTGTCCAATGGACACCTGAAAGGTGGACCAAAACCCACCGAAAACAGTGATCGAAAATGACTTATGTCTAGATCGTATCGCTTCTGCCGATTTGAGGTATCTATTGCCCTCCCCTCCCTTGCGAAGAGCTCCTTACCACCAATGGATGTAAACGCCTCTGCGGACCTGAAGATAAATCCAATCCTGAGCACACACTGGAGAAAGTCCTCTGGGGAATCTGAAGAAAGAAAACGACTTCTCTCTGAATAATACAGCAAATCCTTCCTATTATAAGAGTTTTGTTTTTTATTATACCGGCCGGTGCCTCGATATACTACGAAATAACAGTTGGAGAAACACTCGCGCGGTGACAAAGTTCTACAGTTTTCCATTTTTTTCTTGTGAATGTTATACCATATATTGCGTGTTCGTTGCAATGAAGTCGACGGGATTGGCCTTTTTCCACTGTGCGATTTTATCCGAATCCTGAATTAGAAAGTCGATCAGCTGATGCGACGTTGATGCATTCATCAGCCGTTCACTCGAAAATGAGGGAACAAGCGAACTATCATCCACAAAATTAAACATTTTGTTAACAGTTCTTTCCAACAAATGATTAATGTGAAGCAAAGACAAGGTTGGAGCTGAAATAGAACACCGGAGTACCCTGGAAATAATAGAATACAGATCCGAGGACAACCCGATCGATTCTCGGCGAAGATCTCCGTGTTGTGCTCCTTCTCTCAGGGGGCGTGTCTCCTTGTCCTGAAAAGAATGAGGCGAGCTGTTGCGGTCGCCACCGTGCTTCCGGGGCCTCCGGGAAGAGTGACGACCGATTGTTGAATAAAAGAGTTCTGAAATTCGACCGAATCCAATAAACATGCAGTTTTTGTATTAATTTTAATATTTACTTTAAATGATTGGCGTCCTTAAACGTCGGACGCCAACCTAGAGACTTATGATCGAATAGACAATTCATCACCCTTTTATACAAAATCTTATCGGGATTTTGTATCGCGGATGCATCGAAATGCAAGCAGAATTTCGAAATGTACTTCGACTGGAGTCGAGTACTGGAGAAACGGCTGCAATCCAGATGGAGATAAGGATTTTAGAATTGTGTGTATGGGAACGAAATGGATATCTTTTAACATGTGTTTGTTTGCATATGAAGATATGCATTGTGGTGCTTAGTTTTTACCAAGGATTTGATATTTGAACATTGGATTGTTAGTTTGGGGATATGGACGCATGAAATAGTAGGTGGGTAGAAATGTATGTGGGAGGAAAATGGTAGGGCTTCTTGGTGCACTACATCCGCCCACCCGCAATGTTTTTGGGAGAGTCCGTATGAAAGCAGCTTACTCAGCAGGGTTGTTGGGATTCTCTATACCACGTGGAGAACCCACCAATTTTGACAGCTAACAGCGCGTCACCATAACCCAAACCGGCAATAGCACACACCTCCCAATATGCAACAGCATCCGTCCCCAAATCTGGAATTGCATACATCCCCAAACTTACCAAGAATCCATTTCTCAAGGTGTAATAAAATGCATATTCAAACCTACAACGGAATATTAATCATCTCCCTCAGCTACACCAACCGCATACAATTTTTCCCCAAAACCACTTCAGTTAATTTTCTATTTAAATTACATTCCTCGCTTGCAACCGAGCAACTCTAATTTCCCCCGAAAATCATTCTAGCTCACTTCCTGCTTGAGCTATTTTCTCGCTTGTAACCAAGCAACATTTAGTTTCCCCGAAAATCATTTCGGCTCCCATCTTATCCAATACCAATTCTCCTTACTGGTAAGTCACCAACACGATGCTCTGCATTTCTGCGAAACAACCATCGCAACGCCCAAGACCCATATTCCTTTGTCTAACCGACAACCCATGCCCATACTTGGTCGCGTTTCCAAACTAATTTCCCCGTATACATAGCGACAGAGGAATTTAACTCAGCCTATACGGCAGTGATTCTCTGGAACTAAATTCCCTATGTCAGTATAGCAACCGTTTTCGAGTTCCAAGTAAGTGGCAGTGAGTTTATTTAGCTATGACTCCACTGCCACGACGCGATGAACTTTTACTTGCCTTTAATGAGTCAGTCGAATCACAACCACCGCCGAGCGCACATCGCTCTTCCATCACCCCGAATCTCCCGGGAAATCCGGGGAAAAAATTAAAAAAGCGAATTCCACCTCGGTAGACTACACGCGAGCGGTAGTTATAAAATAAGTTATCGTGACCACGGAAAACTTAATGAACAACATAATACGTCACCGCAGCCTCGTAACTCAGTGAATAAAGTAAAGTCGCAAATTAGCGGAGATCGATAACTTCCTACGCGGAGGTTTGTGTATAAAACTACTCTTTGTACCCCATGTGCCTAAGTGCTACAGACCTGCAAATTGTGGTAATGGTGCAATTTTGCGTACTGTATAAAATATTGAAGAATTAAAGAACATTAACGTGGAGATCATTCAGTGCTTTTCATTCGTCTTTTACCTTGTGGTGCTTCCCCCTCTCGGGTGACAGTTTCGCACCAGACCTTCAAGTGCTTGCAACGTGGCCGAAGTGCGATCTTCCAGTGGACGGCTAACGGCGTATGACTACAAAGTATGATCCGACTAGTCGAACCTTTAAAATAGGTGGAAACGATCTAGACTGCCTCGGTGGTGACCGTTCCTTGGTTCTGAGTTCCGGATGAGAGAAGAAAAATAGAAAAAACACGAAGTGCGAACGGGCTTACCATTACTGGTGCTATTACCCGCAACTATTTGCCGTTCCCCGGACTTCTGTCGGCGGGTGAGTGTGAACCCGCGCCGTACGTCGGCGCCCATACTTTCGACCTCCAGGGGGTCTCATGCCAGAGCGGTTAAAAGCCTTGGAGATATCCAATGCGATAGCACTTGATTCACCATGATTTTCTATTGGCTCATATAAGGCCAAAAGGTCTTCCGTGGACCGTATGCCACGGAATCCATATGGACGATCATTTAGAAGTTCATTGCATTTTTCAGCAGGCAGGAAAGGTCCTCCGTGCATAAAATAAGCAGAAGAGTCTCCCAAGATGTGGCGACAGTTCTCGAACACTATTTTTAAGGACTATTGCTGGTATTCCACCCGGATCGGCTGCTTTCTTCCATTTCAATTCACGGAGAATGCGTTGAGTAGCTCGTATGCGGAACTTCTCATCCGTCATTGGAGACTGCACCGGCGCGATAACAGGCGGCATCAAATGATTGGCATCGAGGTTTGAATTCGTGGAAAATAAATTCGCGAACACGTTGGCTTTCTTCTTTGAATTCGTGATTAACGGAGAAAAAGAAGAAAAAACAAAGTTACTACCGATAGCCATTGGCATTGATCAGAAGTGACGCGAACCAGTCAGATACTCAAACAGTTTGGACACTTTGTTACTGTGAACTTTCTTCGCGGTATCAATAGCCTGGTTGCAGGCGTTTCTGGCCCCGACAAACTTTGTTCTGTTAACCTCGGTGGGATTACAGCGCCATTGCATAAAAATCTACTCGCATTTTTCATCGAACCAGGGCTTTTCGGATGAATTTCATCTGGTGCAATGCAGAAACTCCATCCCGAGAGGTATAATCGTCGTGACATACTCCGCGTATGTGCTAACATCGGAGTCTCCAAAAAACACATTCTGACCACGGAAAGGATGCGAAGAAGTCCCACAAATGGTCACAGACCTCTCTCTCTCTCTCTCGCTCTCTCTCTCTCTCGCTCTCTCTCTCTCCATACTTGCCGAAGCTGTTTAAGTTAGTTATTTGTTTGAAATATAAGTAGTTTCGCAGCCGATATCTAGCAGTGATCTGAGCTTACCCATGGCGAAGTTATTTCCAGGTTAAAAATGCCTGGCTCGGGTGGTAGAAACAGATCCAGGGTATTCGCAAAATTACCTTGCGCATCCGGAATTTGCGTAGACTCCTCCACGAATTCAGTCAAATTGTGGCTAATAGCGAACGTCTCAGCCATTCACCCAGTCCCGTCCATTCTGTTAGAATGTACCAACTAGCTGGAGTTGTGTATGTTAAAGTCGCCATGAACGACAATCTCAGAAGTCGGGGCTTGCCCAGTGGGTAGGGCGTTAGTAGCATGTTCGAATATACCCACAGCTGGGCCGGCTTGTCTTAAAAAGAGGCTAGAGGTGGAGTGGTAGGTGGAGCGCGAAAGATGGTCGAAAAGTGTCGCTGGTCGGTCGTCATTCGGGGAGTGGTAGCACAACAAAGAAACTTGACAAAATTCTTCAGCACAATTTTTATCCACATGATACCCAAGTTATTGGGTTCTAACGTTTCTTCCCTTTCGCAAGGTAAATCGGATCGGAGGAAGACACAGACTTTACGCTTAAAACGAAATCTCAAATATAAGTCATATGCTGGACAAAGAAGATTGTATTGATGAAACCGTTGTCTCTGATGTTGCAAAATGCTGTTATTAGTTGAACGTCGACAGTGTTTCGCAGCGAAACCGATTACGCGGTGACGAATTGTTTAAAGTTCGGTTATTTATTAGAATATTTGAATGATGTTCCCCCTAATATAGTCTCTCTCTTTCTAACTCTCTCTCTCTCGCCCTCTCTCTCTCTCTCTCCCTCCCTCTCTCCCTCTCTCTCTCTCTCTCTCTCCCTCTCTCTCTCTCTCTCTCTCTCTCTCTATCTCAAAAAGTGCCATGATGATCCCCATTTCAGTTCGAACCATCAGTCATACGTGCGGAATATAGTCGAAACTTCTCGCGATGATATCACGGAATATACCACGTGGTAGGGTGGTGTCCTTGCGGCCGACTTATCATCTAAATTGACCGTTTTTCGGACCGATCCATCAGCCGAGCTCCAAGAGATGGCCAGGGACTTCTCCTGACCATTTCACGCAGCCTATAGTTAAAAGAGATGATATTTCACCGAGCGACAGAGCATTGGCACTCCACCTACCACTCCACCTCTAGCCTCTTTTTAAGACAAGCCGGCCCAGCTGTGGGTATATTCGAACATCCTACTAACGCCCTATTGACTGGGCAAGCCTCTCTCACAATTCAATCTAAATTGCAAAACTATTCCTTAGAGCGAAGACAACTTATCCTTGTACAGTCGTCTTCCTCGTCTCCCATTATCGTGTTGGACCTGCTGCTGTGTCCGTTTCGTCTTCCCTGGAATCGAACGATCTACTTTTGGGATAGCGTCTTCCTGGGAATTGGCATACGGTTGTTTTAAGCAAAGTCTTCCTTGAAAATTGAGATCACGGTGTTTTAGTGCAGCGTTTCTTACTCCGAATGTGTACGCTGTTCTTCGATATAGCGTCTTCCTGTGAATTCTCCTTCCGGGAATTTATTCAAGTGAATTGGTATGACGCGTCGTTACCTAAATTAGCTCGTAGTATATGACGTTGGCCTTTCTAACAGATACACATAATATACAGGCAAATAGTGAAGAGCGATCATTATCATCATCGGCACTACAACCAGGATCCGGTCTTGGCCTTAATTAACAAGTATGAGGCTTGTTAAATTTTCCATAATAATTTGTTTTTCCATAATAATTGTTTTTTTGGGCAAGGTTATTAGTGAAGAGCGATACCAGACGAAAATTTGCAGAATGTAATGGATGTTCACCGTGACCCATGGATTGCATACTGCTGGAACAGTGGAGCAACTAAATATAGAGGGGATGCGGCCAGGGTTTATCGAAATCGAATAAGCAAATAGTGTCAGACCCGCATACCATAACAAAGTATAACAATTCCACATCAGTTGACTGTATTTGAGAATAACGATTGAATTCGTATACGCGGCCTGATGTGTTGGGCATTGGTTCAATTTTTAGTGATTCTAACCGTCATAACGTCGGTTGGAAGAACACGTTATGCACTATTGCCACAAACTCTATAACGTAATATAGCGTTTGCGATTATAGTGAAGAACGTGTGATTCGAACTGACGCTGTGACAGTTAGAATCACCAAAAATTGAATCAATGCTTAACACATCAGGCTACTGGCCGTGTGTACAAATCCGATTTCTAGACTCAAGTAAATTCAACTGATGCGAAATTGTTATGTTATCGCTATGGTACACGGCTCTAATGATTTGCTCATTCGAATTTCCTTTCGGTGTTCTTCACTATTTGCTTGTATATTGTGTGTGTATCTGTTAGAAACGCCACACTACTCCCTCCTCAGTAACTTTGTTACGATCAACTTCGTGTGCGAAGGATGGAGCGAGAAACGAGCGAGCGAGAGAACGTCGGAGCAGACGAGTGTGCCGGTGCTTTCTGCCGAAGTCGTGATCGTGTCGTGAAGTTCTGTTTTACTATGGGACAGTGTGTGCTGTGTGTACACAGATCACGTCGGGGTTGTTGCGTTAATCAAGGATAGTGAAGAAGGTGAATTGAACACACGATGAAACGGGTGAGAAGCGAAGCAATGAAGCATCAGGCTACCGGTCGCGTGTGCGTATTCGATTTCTAAACTCAAGTACACCCAACTGATGTGGAATTGTTATGTTATCGCTATGGTATACGGCTGTGATGCATTTTCTTATTCGATTTTCGTTCGGTGTTCTTCACCATTTGCTTGTGTATTGTGTGTGTATCTGTTAGAAACGCCACAGTCCTTCCAGTTCAACTGAATACACATCAAAATCTTACCCATTATAGGTTCTGTATTTGCTACCGTTTGAGTCGGTTCGCTGGTTCATTGTAGTGTTCGTACTATATTATTATATGTTATCCATTTCTCTCATTATCTCTTGAAGATTTGGATCAAAGTTTCGTAAATGGAGATTCGATCTATCATGTTTGTTTACTTCAATTTATATGTCACTCAAAATTCCAGCTTGACGCATATGGTTTCAAATTTCTTTCGTTGTCTATCTTTAACTTCCGAGCGTTACTATGACATCCAGCAAAAAAATACTGAACTTATATTTCGCTAAACTAAAAAAACGGGATGCTCGAAATCAAAAGGCTCTATACTGTACGGCCAAGTTGCCACAAGGCATCTTTATGACATATGTCACTGATGTTGTGTCAACTAACTGTGAATTATAAAACAAGTAAACAAATATATTTACACTTCTTTCAGCTGACTAGCGAGGAATTTTGTCAAGGAGCCGAAAAACTCGATCATTGAGGCAATTTGTGTCAACTAACCGTGAATCAAGAAACAAGTAAACAAATATTCACACTGTCGAAAACTGAACGTGGATATGAATAATGTTTTCTCCGAGCGACTATATAACCTTTTCGTCTGAAAATAAAAAAGAAAATGTCCCCGGGCAGTAAAATGATTTTCTCATTCCGCCTGGGATCGTTTTGTAGATCCCTGATAAAACACATTAAATGTGAGATTACTAGAGAGTCGCCACAGAGTATATTTCCGTCTCCAGTTGTTAATTCACTGGTGTTTGTAATGGGTGTTCAGCGTGATTCATGGATGACATATTGCTGAAAGAGTGGAGAAACTAAATAAATAGGGGACGCGGTTAGGGTTTATAGTTGTTGAAAAGTTTGCATGTTTCTATGGTTGATGCAGAGGTTAAAATGAAAAAAAAAAAGCAATCAAATTGCGAAATCACAAATGCAATGAGAATCCATGTATACATGTGGCAATAAAATATAAGTTTGGCTTTTATGTTCCGCAGCTTTACCCCAAAATAATCCTCTCATCAGTGGATTCCATCCAATGTATCATTTCGACGAATTAGTTACGGCTAACTGCTCATCGGACTACTCAAGTCCTCCAGCACTCCTATCATGGCATATAAATGGTGAATTGGTATGATTGCTTACAAAATGTTTTACACTCTCTAAGGTCAAGATAAGAACTATCTGTCTACATACAGGCTCTTCCCGGTGAACTACAACCTCGAGTGGAACACACTTTTGCAGCCAACGACTTCTATCTGAAACGGCAAACACTACAAATACATTTTTATGTTAATGGACCTCGGTTTTTCTATTCGAGGAAAACACTAGAAGTAAAGTGCGTCGCGGAAATCCTTAATTTTCCCCAACTCCGAAGAGAAACGAAATTATCTGCGATACTTACACATGATCAAAACCTCAACAATCAAATGCTACTCAGTGCAGGTAAGTTTGATTAATCTCTCGGATCCAGGTTTCTTATTTTATGACTATATTACGTTACAGGAGCTCAGGGGCTGTCGGCACCATTTTTACTTGTTTTCATCTATTTCTATATGAGATACGTCATGGGTGCACTAAATATTGATGCCGATATCTTCAGCTAGTTATGTTAAGCTCTAGATGTTAAGAAGCATTATTTAAGATAATTTAAAGCAGACGTAATGTATCCTGACGTAGACTTCTTCTCAACTAATGAGGAAAAGGATATTCACTTAAACACTCATTGTCACAGTAGAGTAATTATTCGTGTAAGAAATCTAATTTCATCAGCACTTCAAAGAAAATTCAGGTGGGGATTCACACATCTATATAAATATATAAATATATATATATAAATATATATATATATATATATATATATATATATATATATATATATATAAATATATATATATATAAATACATATATATATATATAAATATATATATATATATAAATATATATATATATAAATATATACGAGTATGTATATACATATATATATATATATATATATATATATATATATATATATATATATACATATATATATGTATATATATATATATATATATCTATATAAATATATATATTTATATATATATATGTATATATATATATACTTAATCAGACACACGTATATATACTAGTATTTAATCAGGACACAAATATATATTCTTCAGGTCTCTTAGGCTTTAAATATATATTTAATGACGAAATGGATTTTTGTACTCAAGGATTGACCTCCAGTTGCATGGACATGGTCGCAAACGAAATAGAATGTTCTGTAGATAGGAAAATGTTGTGTATGTGTGTATGTAAATTTATTCGTTTATATTGTACATTGGTTTGTTTGTTATTTTTGAATTTTAAGAATAAAACAAATATTACTATCTTTAAGATACAGACGGAGCATGCGTTTGTTTTTATCAAGGTTCTACACATAAGACGTTGACAAAGTAAGGTATTTGGTAGTGAAAAATAATGAATAGATAAGGAGCGGCGAATTTAAACCGCCTCGTTTTTTCAATTGGTATTCCAGGCCCTGGCTCCTCGATAGTATAGTGGTTAGTATACCCGCCTGTCACGCTGGAGAGCGGGGTTCGATTCGCCGTCTGGGATCCTCTGGCGCAAGACTAATGACCATGCCTGGAAAAACCAAATCATTATGGAAAATTTAACAAGCTTCAGGTCTTGCTAAATAAGGTCAAGACCAGTTCCCGGTTGTAGTGCCGACGATAATGATGGTGATGATTCGAGGCCCTAATAATTTACACTTCTTCAAATTCAACTGGTGATGTCTTTTAAAGTGTTGATCAATTAAATGCACACTTGTACTCATTGGAACAGCAACAGAAATGTCCGCTGAATCTCTGGGAAAAATAATGTTCTTATCTGAGTTAAAACAGTCGTCTTACTAGTGGATAAACTCCACTCTGGATTCCAAAATTTAGTTGAGAGGTTTTCAAAAAGTCAAACAATTAGTGGTAAATACTGTGTAAATTGGCATCATCATCTAATTCCAAAAATTAGAGAGCAAACGTCTGGCTTCCAAAAAAAGAAAAAAACTCATCCTGCTCCAGGATAAAGCACAAAGGCGCATTGGCAAAGTGAAAACTAGAAAATGTTCCCACATTTTGCCTACTTGTCAAATGTTGTTATATAATTAATATCGGTTAATTAGCCCCCCCTAAAATACATAAAACCCTGACATATGCATATCCTTCCCCAATACCAAAACATCACTTTAACAGTAAAATAGAATATTCCCACCATGCAATAGACAAATATATAAAATAAAATAACACCCCTAAAAATACCTGATCCCTACCCCAGTAGATAATATTTGGTTCGACCTAAGAGTCCCAAATATTATAGACTGTACGCAATAGTCCCCCTAATTTCGTTTCCCTCCAATGACAACAGTTCCTGCAGTGAGGGGAACGAAACAGAAGGGGATATGAATAGACCGAAAACAGGATGCGGGTCTTCTGAATATAGTGGTTGACGCGAACGGTTCGGTTTTAGTCGCGAATTTAAAAAATTGCACTCAGTGATCTCCATGTATTCCCTTGTGGCTCAAAAATAGTTTGGAATAAATGAAATGGTGTTATCGAAGGTAAGTAGATGCAATATTTGGAAAATCTTCCAGGATCTAGTTATTGAGGAAACGTGCGATACCCTAGTAGATACCATCAGACTTTTTTAAGTCTTTCCAAGTGTTTCTATTTTTCATTAATATTGACGTTAGCACGTTGATTCTCAGAATAATATATATTAAAGGTTTTTTAAGAGAGGCTGTTACTGATCTCTAATCACATCGGATCATTTTGCAACGAACTAAATGGGCTGAAAACTCGGGATTTTTCAATAGATCAGGCAGACCAGGATATGAACATGACTCTTTTCGAGAGGCTCATCTGTCATTGTTTATGTAAAAAAAAAAATGGAAAAACAGGAATATCGCATCTTGATCAAACATTGTTTTTTTGATGAGGAAAACTTTTGAACAATCATTGCGTTGGTTGCAGAAATGCTATCCCACATCTGGTCCTTCGAGAACAACAGTTTATCGGTAGTTTAGTGAATTTAAAACGGGCCACAGACGCACCAAAGACGCACCTCACTCATGAAGGCCAGAAAAGACTACAAATACGGACATCGTGAAGCAAGTACTAACAGAGGTACGAGAAAGAGGAAAACAGACACAGGGAAAGGAAAGGGTCTGAGTTTTCCCGCACTGTACACTTCCACACAATTTTCACACTACGGCGCGAATCCCATAAATATTACTGCACTATACTCGGACGCGTTTGTGGTGATCCATTTGTTTAGTTCGAATCCCACAGAATACTGGACGCGCGAACCGATAGTGCAATTTGTTTATTGCTCACCCACCGTATTATCCAGACTTGGCACCCAGCGACTATTATCTGCTCTCAAACCTTAAGCGGTGGGTCCAGGAAAGAGATTCAGATCGAATGAGGAAGTCGTCGGGGAAGTTAAGGCGTATTTCGAAGGCTTGGACGTTTCATAGTACAGAAGCATATAAATATAACTTTGCACAAAAAAACGTGAATTTTCATTTAAAATCCTGGGATTTTTCACCCTATGTGGTACTTCATGTAAAAGTGGTATTGCGCCGGTTCCACTAAACGCTACTACCTACCTTCCCAATTACCCCAAGCTTCCTGTCCTGAAGCTCCTAAAACCCCATTGTTTCACTAATGCAACTGCATTAGCACCTACAAACAGTTCCTTTCTCATGGATAATTAATGCTTTCAACGCATTACCTAGAAATGCCTGAAAAGAATTTCTCCCACAAGGGCATTCTCGCATGCATCAATGCATCTCAGCATTACCAACCAAGAACCGAATTCTATATTGGTGTAAATATTCACACTGGAATTCGACCCTTGAGTTGCCATAGATGTTATATACAATCGGCGTAGATGTTATACACAACCGTCCTTGTGTAACCATCTAAATAGCTTCTTAATGACTTGCAACTATTGATTCAGCTGCAAGCGCTTCTCTCAGAAATGCTCCTTCGTTTGAATCTCCTTTCCTCGGTTCGCCCACCCATGATCAGTTTCTCCATCTGACAAACAATCACCAGCTTCGCGCTTAGTCGCCGAATTCGAATTCAATAGCATAAACAAATGCAAATAAAGATTTCGTTTCATCCACCGGCCAAAGATACGATATACAAATTTTATGAAGTATCCCAAATCAATTAGCACCTAATGAGTGGCACTGTATTTACTTAGCTGAACCCTCATTACGGAACGATGCCCTTGTTCGCTTTCAGCACAATTTGCCTAACTGCATACAGCTGCAATGCACATCTCGTTAATGCCCTATATTCCTTTTAATATTTCTGAATTCGTTTCCCATGACCTTCGTGCATGAGTTAAACAATGCGATCTACACGATCACACACACACACATACACATACACATCACCGGAATTTAGCCAGCAAGATTCTCTTACTGGTTACTCACCAAAGAGAGACATTTTCTCTTTTCCCGCAAACTCACCATAGAACTGGGGGTTGGATCAGGAGTCGGATTCCAACCCTCAGTTGAGTCGTAATTAAACCACTGAACGGTCGAGTCGTTTATCATCCCCTGGAGGGTGTGCACGAAAGTGTATACCCCTGAGTGTGTTCCTTCGCGAAGTCGAGTGCGCTAATTTCTCCTTTACTTATGAAATGTGTATAACATAGAACTATTAATGAATGATAACACTAGTGTCGCCATACGCCAATAAACCTAATTAACTCTTTTTGCCAGTGAATTGATGTAAACCGGTGTTAATTAAACGGGTGTGATTAAGATAAGCACCAAACCTCTACCAGTGTGATTGTTACGCTGAATGTCCGTGTCGTACAATTTTCCGAACTTTACCCAAATAAAACGTTGTTACTAACATTCAAAATTAGTGTTTTATTTTTCTTGAACAATAATATCGTTGCGTGTTGAACAATAAGGTAAGAACCAGTTACTAACCATCAACCTGGGTGCGTTGTATCTTTCCTTAGAGATCGTTCTGTTGTATTCGGCGGAACAGACAGTTGAGAGATTGATGGGGATGGGAGTGAACCCGTGCCGTACACCGGCTCACCCTACTTCCTCCCCCACACTAACATTACACTTAACTTATCAGTATATTTCGTTTCGTTAAAATGTAGTTCCAATTTTTTTCTCAACTATTATGTGTACAAATAAGTTTCCGCCGTTTGGCAAAATATGGCTGCACCAGAAAATTATGTAGAAATTGTCAGATGTCAAACGTAATATCGTGTGTTTGAACAAGTGTTAACATCACAACCTCAAAATATTAAAATGTCAACTTCTGTACCAATAAAACGTAGTTTGCGAGAAGCTTTAATTTTCGAATTCTATTCGAAGAAGGAAAAACGCTGAAAGTTACTGCATTTTAACTTAAGTTTGTGGTGAGCATTTTTTACTAATTTCAACTTAAAAATACTAGTATAGTTGTATACCAATGAAATGGAACGCGAAGTGCATTTGAAAATGAACGATTGGATGCATTGTTAGACGACTTCGTAGTAAAAACTTCTTGAGACATCATGTGTGATAAGCCATATTAATTCGCCACAAACCCATGAATATCACCCAAAAGCAAGTCAATCGGGTCCACATGAATAAAACAACGCTCATATGGTTACTCCAAGACACACATCCCACAAGTACATGGGTATTTCAAGACATATGACCATAAACCCTAAACTGTCAAACGACCAATTTGCCAGGTAAACGAAATCAGTAAAGTTGAGCATCTGTATATGCTAGAAAGCTTCAAAATGCCCAATGATAACAGTGCAATCAAAGTAGCCTTGAACGTAAATAGATTTTACGATCTCCCTGAATCAACGCCGACTGAGTTTTCCTTCATGGAAATCTTTTCAGCATGAGCAGCATTAAAACTATTTAAGAAAACTTAACATTGTTCGTACATGACATAATCTACGTTACATATTTCCATTGGAAGCTGCAACACAGAAGTCAGTGGAGAATCATAAGTCTAGACAACCGGAGGTCTACAATCTGTGGAGGAGTCAAGCAGGTCGAACAATATTGAGAAAGGAATCGTTGCGTCTGATAGCCGTCATAGCTGTTAAAATGAAATTTTGATCTATATAAAAACAATGTTCAGTCTTCTCAAGACTTATAAAAGTATTGTAAAGAATGTTTGTATACAAACTTACAACTGTTTGTTTACGATTAACTACACAACAATGGAGTGTTTTATTTTTATTATTTATATGTGTTTTATTGTTTTTTCGTTAGGATCGCGTTCCTAAAAACATCACTGTAATAAGGGTAATAAACAAGCATTTCCCTAGAGTGACATTTAATAAGGCCGCTAATCCATTATTTTTTTGATCCACTGTCGAGTTCCACAAGGCTGGAATTTAATTCACATAAGAAGCATCGAATAGCCCGTTGTAGTGAAACGAAAGCAAGCAGTCAGTCAATTCATGAAAGCATTAATATTTGCACTTCTTACAATACACTGTCGAGTTCTATAAAGATGAAGTTCAATTTTAATAAGTGGGTAGTATCATAAGACACAGCACTGTGTGAGTGGAAACTAGACTAAGCTGGGAAACTGAACAGGGCCAACACTTCGTACACGTAATCTTTTATTCTTCTCACCATCCACTGTTGGGTTCTAGAAAGTGGAAATTCAATATTCAAAGTGATCAGAGACGTCGGAAACAGCGCTGTGTTACGGCTTACTCAAAGAAGTAGTGTCCAGGATTAACATTTCATAAGAGCATTGGCGATGCTTTTGATGATCCTCTGTTAGGTTCCACAAGACAGAACCGTCATTCAAATAGTCGAGCAAGAGCACTAAAAACAAAATTATATAAAATGGTCTAGACCCAACTGTTCTTGGGAGCATTTTCCGCTGGTCCTCCTATAATACATGGTTACGTTCTACAAAGCTGAAATACAATTTAATTAGGCGTTAAAATATCGATAACGGCTGTGTGAAAGCATATAAAAGGAACAGTGCCCATGGCTAACTTTTTATAAAAGCATTAAACTTGTTGTGATCCACTGTTAGGTTCTACAAATTTGAAATTAAATTCACATCAAAAGCATCAAAACAACACTACCGGAAACAATACTAAAAAAAAAAAAAAAAAAAAAAAAAAAAAAAAAAAAAAAAAAAAAAAACTACCAAATAGTTATAAAATCAGTCGCAAGTCATTTTCTTATAACACACCGTTGGGTTCCACAAACCCGACATTTAATTTCCATAACTGATTTACATAGATGATGACAAAGGCAATACTATGTAAGAGGAAACTAAAACAAGCTGGGAAATTTACCATAACAAAAGGTTCGTAATATTGATCTTTGGTCTTCTTATCTTCCACTGTTGGGTTCCACAAACCTGAAATTTAACTTCCATAAGTGATGAGGAGCATTAAACACAATAATGTGTGAGCGATATTAGACGGGGTTTGTTCAGTCTAACAGTACAAATACCTTATTTTCGCGTTTTCTTTTGGGGGCCGGTTGTTCGTTTTAGTGTCCCTTCCCGTCTTGCAGCGATTTGCGGATTAATAACTAACGCGAGCTCCCCATCGACTTGACTACGGCAAGAAAGATAACACGCGACTGTGCGCACTCTACGGTGGTTGGACAACGACTGACTGGGCGTGAGCGGACGCAACGGTGGATGAATCTCGACTGACTAATGAATGGAAAGAATCCATTCATCGCGTCGTGGCGGTTGAGTCATAGCAGAAATGAAATCACTGCCACTTGAGGTAGTGAGGAAGAGGAAAACAATAATCTGGGCACTAAATGGGCATCGATCAGAGACACAATCAAACAAACAGCCCAAAAGGTATTACGATTTAAGAAAACAATTAAGACCAAACCTTGGTTTGAGGATGAGTGCAGGGCGAAGATCGAAGAACGTAAACGCCTCAGAGTGATCCACTTAAAAAGATATGACGAAGTCAACGCAGAAACATACGCGACAATTCGGAAAGAGACAACGAGACTTTTCAAACGCAAAAAACGCAAATGGGAGAAGACTAGGATCGAAAAAATCCTAGAAAATGCCCGAGCAAAGAATATCAGAGGTATGTATGCCGGCATAAATTCAATTAGAAATGGCTACCGAGGAAGAACCAACATAATCCGACACACAAACGGCTGTCTGGTCACAGATACAAATAATATCGTAACAAGATGGAAGCAGTACTCTGGAAACCTGCTCAATGTGCGCACCCATCAACCACAAATAAACGCACCAGACGTACATACATCCCAGAGCCCTCTTTCAACGAAGTTTTAAACGCGATAAACCGATTGAAAAGCAACAAAGCTTCCGGAGTCGACTGCATACCGGCAGAGGTTCTAAAGCATGGAAGAGTGGCAAGCGCTCGAAAGATCCACCAACTGGTTAAAATAATATGGGACAAGGAGCGTGAAGAATGGAAAACCTCAATAGTCGTCCCCATTTTCAAAAAAGGTGACAGATCTGACTGCGAGAACTACAGAGGAATATCGTTACTCCAAACCACATACAAAATATTAACAAATGTCATACTGGCAAGAATCACCCCGTACGCAGAAGAAATATTGGGAGACTACCAATGCGGATTCCGTAGGAACCGGTCAACGAGCGACCAAATGTGGGAATACGGAGAGACGGTTCACCAACTGTTCGTTGACTTCAAAAAAGCCTTCGACTCAATCGCAAGGCAAAGACTCTACCATATTGTAGTTGAGCTGAGAATCCCGAAAAAATATGCCGTCCTCATCCAAATCTGCATGAACGAAAACAAAGGGCGAGTTAGAATAGAAAACCACCTCTCAGAACCATTTGAAATCCGGGACGGACTAAAACAGGGAGACGGCCTCTCACCGTGTCTCTTTAACCTTGCCCTCGAGTATGCCGTCAGAAAGGCACAAGACGACAACATGGCCGGATCATCCCTGAACGGGGTCACACAAGTGCTCGCATATGCGGATGACATCGCCGTTCTGGGCGATAATCTAGAAACTGTAAGTAAAAACAGTGAAATCATCATGCAAGCAGCAGAAGAGGTGGGCCTAGAAATAAATCAAGACAAAACAAAATACATGATGACGGCAAGATCAGGTGGACCTCAGAGAACACATATAAAGATCAGGGTCAAGATATTTGAAAATGTCATAGAATTTAAATATCTGGGAACAAAACTGACGGCCAGTAACGAAATGTCAAAGGAAAATAACAAAAGTCTACACCCCGGCAAGGCTCCTTGGCATGCAGTTAGTAAACTGCTGAAATCCAAACTGCTATCACGGAATATAAAGCTCCGTATCTATAGAACCATAATCATGTCGATTGTTCTATAAGAATGCGAAACATGGCCTCTCACAAAACGGGAGAAAACAAATTCCGCGTATTCGAGAATAAAGTCCTAAGGGGTATCTTTGGCGGCAAATATGACGCGGAGGCAGGACAATGGAGGAAACCCCACAACCACGAATTGGAAGAGCTCTACCTCAAACCTACAACAGTGAGAGTAATCAAGTCGCGAAGATTAAGATGAGCCGGAAGCGTGGCGCGACTGGGCGACGATAGGACCGTGCATAGAATCCTTGACGGTAAGCAAACGGGAAAGAGACCCACAAGCCGGCCGCGGCGGAGATGGGAGGACAATGTTAGGTTTGACCTCGAGGAGATCGGATCGGATGATCGAACGTCGAAGGAGAGCGCAGGGGACAGGGAACAATGGCAGAGTCGAGTCGGTGAGGTTATGAACTTTCGCGTTCCTACAGGCCAATAAATAGTAATAGTAAATAGCATCCAAAACTGCACTACACGTGCTCGATAGGATGCAAAAACGAGCAGTGAAACTTATTAGGGACCCAGCTGTGAGTCGATCAATGCCTATCTCTTTTCTAGAGGTATTACCACGGTCGTTGCTCAATTGGACTTGCTGAATGTGATCCGCCCCCTCAGACATTTTCCCACCATACCCGTCAATCTGTGAATGCGCATCAGTTCACGTTGAAAGTGGACTTTTGGCGCACAAATAAACACAGAGAGTTATTCTTTAGCCGATCCACACGAATGTGGAGTGTTCTGCCTGTTCATGTGTTTCCTGGCCGTTGTGATGTCCAGACATTCAAGACCAATATACATCGACACCTCCTTTCCTTATCCACTACCTCTCCAGCCGCTCGCACTGTGCTCCGACATTTAAGGGTACTTCAAAATCCCCTTTTGTGCGCGCTTCTTAAAAAAAAAAAAAGTGGGTGGCGGCGGGTTTCTTTTCATCTATCATTCTTACCAGCTGGTGCTGGGACAAAAAACAATGTACACTATGCTGTTATGGTTGTTGTGGACGCGCTGAGAGTCAGCCGTCTGGCTTTAACTAGAACAGCCCAAGCACTTGGTCCTTCGACCCTGATTACAAACATCTCTAGTGTCTATAAAGTTGTGAAATATTCTCCTAGAGTATAACATGATGTGAGATACGCCGGTATTTACTTCTGCGGAACCGTATAGTGAACATCGCTACAATTTTAATCAAAATTTCCAATTGGCCAACAAAATTCCTTTCCACCACATACAATTCTGTTAAACCTGATGAACCCACAAACTAATGCATTTTTTAAGCACTTAAAGTGCCACTGAGTCCCACGTGCGTTCTTGTCATCAATAACAACTTCCCAAAAACAAGGCATTTCTCATGGGACAACCAATAAAATTTCCCGGCAATGTGGTCGCCTGTCTTGATAAACCTCCACCACCAGCGCCCCCCCCCCCCCCCCCCCGCCCTCCTCGCTTCGTTTCGCGGTCATGTTGTTACTTAACGGAAAGCTATCAAAACGTTTCATCCTCAGTTACAGTTCGAGTTGCGGATATCCAGGGTATGCTATCAATTCGCAACTTAAGATATCAGCCTTCACATAAGACATAAAATGTTTCACACTGTCCCTGGACCTCTCGCTCTTAAGCTGTGTGCGGGGGATCGGCCAACAATTTCCCCATCTAGATACGAAAAACCGAATAAGAACACATTTTACGGCTCATTGGACGGTCATCACTTGGTTTTTATTGTACAAGTTTTGTTTGGCACTTTTTTCCCTAGTGATTCTCGGACTGTTTATGTGATTGTTTCCTGCACAAGGATACCCGACCCTCCAACAATTTCTTCCTTTCTCCCAGGATTTTAAACTTCCACCACAATATTTGTAAGCGGATTTCAGTAAAGCATTTGCACCGTTTTTGGATGATTTTCGTCTTTTTTTTTTGTTTCTGTTTTCTTTTTCGTTTTGTAGGGCACTTCCATAAAAAATGTAAAGACACGCTATACACAAGTGGAACACAAACAAGACAACAACAAGGACAAAAAAAAACAACAAAAATAACAATAAAATCCAAAGGAAACAACGGAAATACTAGTGTACTAAATGTCCAAAGGATACCTTAAAACAGTTGCCTGTGCATTTTTCTTGCTACTTCGGAACGTGAACACTCTCCTGCTCATGAAAATTTCAAACAGCTAAACCCGGCGATTTGCATTCGGTCGGGCGATGGACGTGCCACAGGAGAAAGTGTTTGACTCCGGCCTCCAGGAGCCACAGCTTGGTGACCCTTGTAAAGTTTGTATTGTAAATGATTCGGAAGAAACGTAATAGAAAATGGATGAGTGGATAAGAATCATTTCGGGACAAATATCGTGGCTTACAAGGCGGCAAATGAAAATCGTTTTCGGTTACCAGTCGTAGGTGGGGAAAAGTGTGTCGATTATTGGAATTCGATTATCCTGTTGAGTCGGTGACTTCCTTTTCTTGAGGTTTTGAATGGTTAAAGGTCACAACAATTAACTTGAACAAGGTATGAGTATAGGACACGTTATTGATTGTAGACAAGAGATAAATGACCGAAGGTTGAAAACCCTGTGAAGTATTTTGAATTCTCTTATAGTCTGTAGCCAACTCAAATATTCTCTGGGGTGGTATAATTAAATATTTAATGGTGGTCTTTCTTTATTGTGGTCGGTTGATTAAAAAAAGAACTCGCCCGTAATGTGGGTCAGCCAGATGTTGCTGTCGCGGAGATTATAGTCTTTTGGTCGGAAAGTTATATCCAGAAAAGAGGGCAGTCGTTATAAGATAATAATTGTAATGAACAGGTTTTCGTATTCCAAAGGTTTAGAGGGCAACTGTGGCAGTTGAGCGGAGCTTAAGGGGTGTGAGTAAACCGGCTGTTATTAATAACGAAATTGGGTAGTTAACTTTGGATGTACTCAACTGTTGGTTGTACGCATTCTATTAAGAAATATTTGTTGTACTAGAATAATCCAACAGATGGAAATCAAATGTACTGTATAATAAGGCGCAAAATTAAGTGTACATATATATATATTTCTTTTTTCTGAAATTAATTGAGAACAACATTATATAAAAGTTGACCAAGGTATGAACTTAGCTCATTATCGCTCATAGGAAAACGTGACCGCTTCAAAATGTTATGCACAGGCAACATCTTAGAATACTTGTATACCAGATGACCTGCAAAGGTATTTTGAAAGTGAACTAGTCTTGTCCATAGTCAGCTGATCTGAAAATACTTCCTCCTTACTATATGGAAATACACCCGACAAAGGATTCAAACGGATTTTTAAATTATATTTATTTATTTATTTTATATTTTAATTTTGTTCCTTAGTTTTTGTTTTTCAATCGACCCGCCCTCAAAGGAGTTTTAAGGCTCTGTTGACATACTGTGATGTGGCTTGTGAACTGTATAACTTGGTTCTAAACCCTCTACAGCAAGCTGATAATATGTCGCAGCACTCCTCCACGGACAATGATAATTAACCGAGAATCGATTCCTAAGACGAATATCCCACTGCACCGACCACGTTTCACTTCTTCGTTCCAGACATTTTGAGGGGGGGGGGGGGGGGGGCTGATTCCCTTCTTCCCCATAACTCTTCACTGTCCGATCAAGGTTTCATCAAACCGAATCGTCACTAAATGTTCCGGCAAGAGTTTATCGCCAAACGAATGAACGAAACGCCGCCACGTTTGTAAACAACCAACAAAACGAACACCAAAACACGGAACGAACAGCACACGGACCACTAGAAGTGATTAAATTAAAGACACTTTTGTTTATTCTGGAAAGTTATTTTATTTTTAGATTCACAACGAAATTTACTGCAGGGTTCTTTATTGAATAAGTTATTTAGTTGTATTATGTTTGTGGAGACATCTGCAACGACGATGGCGACCAGTGCAAAGAGTGCACCGATCAACAGCAATTCAGGGTTCACTGTTTTAAAATAAAGTGACTTTTTTCACTTATAAATTCTTTTTCACTAACTAGAATTAACTGTGGCACAAACTCGCCAAACAATTGAAAACCGACAAGTTCAAAAATACTCCTCACAACTCCGGTATATGTACGCGTCTCTGCAGCCGGCGGAGAGCGGGAGTGACGCGTGACCATGGCGGTCAGTGGTTGGAAATCGACTCACCGAGGATAGAACTCTGACATGAATTCCATCCTAGGTTAGGGTTAAGAAAAGGGAAGAGAGAGAAAAACTTTTCTCTTAAGGGGGTGGCCGCTACAAAAATGCACTCCTTCAGTTCAGTGGTGTGTGTGCATGGTTCTTTCATGGATGAGAACGAACCTAGAACAAAGAAAGGGCATAAAGTGCGTTCATAGGATACGATTTCTGTAAAGCATATAAAACCGAACTCGTCGCATGCTAATGGGTTTGCTTATGCATCGTTTGGTAATGAGGGTCAGCTAAATAAATAGCAGCCGCTCATTAAATGAAAAAACCGTTTTTCGGATACCATAAACGATATGAATTGTTTATGGTATCGCAGGAAACGTATGTAGGGACAGCGTTCTTCTGTTTGCACATGGTGCGAGTTAGAGAATTTTATTGCTGGGAGAAAAACGTCGCCGGCCAATGTGTACGTAAAGAAATTTATCGTACACATGGCGAAGTTGGAAAATAGACCGTGCAATATTTATGGTCCCTGTCATGACGGTTACATTGTATGCAAACCGAATCATTTTGTTTAAGCTAAGTTTTCTTTACAGGGACTTTACGATTATAGCTTTGATTTAATTAATGCGTGAAACATTTTCAGGTACTAATGTGATTGCATTAGTGAAGTTAGGAAATTGGCTGCATGTTATGGGGGTTTTACGGTAAGTAGACAGTGGGGTTTGGCGGAACCGCCTCAACATACCAGGCCTTTGAACAATCACCATTCGATTTCTCCTTCTGTGCCACACGTAATCCACTATCCAATTTACTATACTTAGATGCTACTGACTTACTGTGATTCTGTGACCTGGTATTTGCAGAGATGAATGTTGCAGGTCTCCCAATGTGTGTTGAAGTTAGGATCTAGCTCTGGTCCAACTATTAATTCTAATGCTGTGCTGCGCTGGTAGAGAATCGGAGATCGGGAAGAATACAAAGACTGGTGGTATGGTGTTACTTAATTCTGTTTATTTATTCAGATTTATGTGTTTTCATTTATCCTTTTTCTCAATTACATCATCTGTTGATTCTCATTAATCCAGTTTTTTTCCTTGGTTCGTGCATCGTGTTGAATCTCACTTTCCTTGATTTACATTTAGTTTCTCGCTGTGCTTGGTCGACTCAAATACTAATTTCTATATCTCCCTTCCGATGTCTGTATTATATTTCGCAATAATTTTCGGTGATTGGTTAGATGACGATTATTGTACTTCGTCAGCCGTTATTGAGCCGACTTTGTCCTCTATATCGCCGTTCAACTACCCGGCACTAATCTCCGCTGTTCTCAACCAAACGTTATCGTCTCTCCTCTTTTCTCCAGGGCATTTATGGTGTTTTCGATCAAGAGCAGTACTATTGTATATTCTCTTGAATACGAATTGTGGGGGTTCTCTATATTACATCGAGAACCAACCCACTATTTCCGCCTTATTTCGACCGCTAACGGCGTGTCATATCATTCCCCAATTCCTCCTACCAACCTATTCACCTGAAAAGCATGTTTTTTCAAAGGACGCATAGCTAAACTCATTATTCTATGCAGACAATGAATAATTAAGTTTAGCTACCTTTTCATACGGCAACCCCATTTCGCTAACCCATGAGATTTCCACCGCAAATTGTATCATGTCGGTTAGCAACGGCATCGTCTGATCAAACGACGCGGTTGCATAATCATGCAATCGCTGGAGAAATTATCAAAGCATTTAATTTAGTTCCCACGTTCAGATTTCCCTGGCCAATTCGGCGTCCTATTCACTTTCCCCAGACACTCCATTCGCTGGGGATCAATGATCTCTTTTTGCAGGTGAATAGCTGCAAGACATTTTCCTCTCCTTCTCAATTTTATCTTCCCACAGTTCTGGGAACGTCAGGTCAACAGAAACTTCGCCAACGACGGCAAGGGTGGATGGTTGTATGTTTGCTCTAGAGGATGCATCATAGGGCATGGCCATTGATACGATTCTTTAAATAACAATCATGGGTCGTGTGAAACTCGATGATCGATCGTCGCTTGGGTGATCGATCATGAGAAATTTGACTTGCAGATGTCCAAGCCACGACTTACCCAGGGTGGCCATGGACCAACGGATGGTAGGTAAAATAAACACAGTGAGGTTACTGTGTGTTTGGTTTGGGAAAACCGATCGTAGGACACGGCCGTCGTATCCAGCTGGATGATCGGCTATCGGTTTAGGCGATCATCGTCGGAAATCAGCAGATGTGCAAGCAAGCAAGTTGCCCGGCATGCCTTTTTTATGGACCAACGGATTGTTGGAACAAGAACACGCTGAAAGATTGGCATGTGTTTACCAATCATGCTTGCAGACGAGCTGAGCCGATCGGGTTTGTGTATGGTTCATGTATTATGAACGGAATGATTTAATTGATATGCATGCCTTGCTGAGAGTTTACTTTCCAGATGAAAGATAATGAAGGGTAGCTTACGCTGCTCGATTGCAGGTAAGTGAAATGGCTTTGTTGAGTGAGGGGAAGGTGTGGGTAAGGTTTTAAGTAGGTGCCTAGTATGACACGGATTCACTCAACCTTCCACCGTCTGCTGCATAAACCGATTGACCACTAAAAGGCCAAACGAATAAAAACACACGGGTAGTTCAATTTAAATTGTTCGACGAAGAGGAATAAACAATCAAAGAGGCCGGAGTTTGAACAAACACTGATCACCTGTGACACTCAATGAATAAAACAAGTCGATTGGTTTTAGTTATATAGCATGCTTTTATTTAACTTCACTTTACACTCTGGTAAACTACCGCATAGGTTGATTTCCATTAACACTGTGTCTTCGATTTTGATGACAATTGTTTTTATTCAGTGGTTAATAAATTAAATAACAATTCAAAGGCACTTATGGTTATGACAATAAATTAAATAACAGTTCAAAGACACTTATGGTTATAACACTTTATTAATTAATCACACTTGTTTAAACACGGTACGGCCAAAAACACGCGCACAAAACGAAATGACGTAGTAAAAATAGAACTCTCAGATAAAAACTCTCGGCAACTCTCCGCGGGGATTCGTAACGAAGGTGCGCACCCTTCAAGGGATAAAATCTGACTCCCCGGTGCAATCCACGTTCGTCAGATTCAACGGTGGGGGATTATATCGGTGTGAGGGGAGCGAATAGGCCCAACTTGGCGACGGCCAATGGGCGATCGCAAAAGGATCGAATGGAAGGGTTTCCGTATGACCGTACGGTCAAGTATGATGCCCCTTTCGCCCGGAGCATCGATCACGAGCGATACCACACCTGAATCAACAAAGGGACTGCAGGCATTACTACGATGAGCGATAGTGAAGATCGCCGAAGGGAGAAGTAGGTTTCTGTGTCTTAAATAAACAGAAAGGCTATTTCGAGGGCCATAAATCATTGATGACCTGCGCCTGAGAACGAAATAGGGTTTTGCTTTAAGATACACAAAAACGCTATTTCAAGACTCATGATGGTATGCACATCGTGTTTACTCAGGAGTTCACGATAATGCCGTTGCAGGCTATACATTCTGGTAACGATGGGTCAGCCGAAAATTTGGGTTTTGTTTACTTGGCGGTGCCAGTACATGAGCATAATGGCAAGGAATTAGCCTTGCAGATGTGCAAGCGTATGTAGTGCTCCAAGAAGCCCTACCATTTTTCTCCCATATTACATTTTCCTCCCAGATTACATTTTCCTCCCACCTATAAGAAAATCCGTTTAATATCCCCAACATAACATTCAATTCAATATCAAACCAAATCGAACTAAACGTTCAAATGCTCATTTATTGAATCCAAATTCATTTCTTCAATTCAATGCATTTGTTCGATTCTATTTCCTAAAATCAAACAGCAAAATGCATTATTTTCCCATGTATGTAAAAGCAATTAGCACCCAAAAAAACCGACAAGATCCAAAACCTAAAAGTGCACGTTTCCAAACAAAGTCATATCTATTCGATACGCCGGCACACAATTCTTGCAATCATAAACATCCAAACGCATACCAGATGTTTTATGATTTGCTAATAGACACGGATTCCCAGATCCTAAACTAACAACCAATTACCACGGATCTTGTACTACCCATTTGAAATGCACGAAAATTCTTGTTTGCATTAGCCAGATGGCTAACACACAGAAAAACCCCAACAAAGGATCAAAAGATAAGTGGCGATGCGTCTTGACCTTCGAAAGAAGATAAAGATATTTGAGGATTAGGATTTTGAAGCGGCAAGGTGAACAGTTGGAAAAGTGACTTGACTGGAGTCGGGCAGGAGAGTTAGTAAGTAACGTACGGAAGGAGAAGACCTCCTCAGAAGTTGTTTGTACATCGATTAAATCCGAGAATTAAATGTCCATTTTGCCAAAGCAGCAATTGTGTTTAAATTTTAAATGTCTGTTCCAATTGACTTTTAGCAAACAGTGTTTTTCTCGAGTGTGTAAAGACACTTACGTCGCTGGTGGCTCAATATAATCGTGCGGTAACACCTTCGGTATTTTGTTCGGAAAAACAAATATACACGAGTTCGACACATCCATGAAGGACCACCACGGTACCCCACTCTTCCCGGGAAACCGGAAGCACGGTGGTGCACCGAAAAATATTATACGTACATCTCACCCAGGGTGGCCATGGACCAGCGGTCGGTCAATAGAGTAAACGCTACTGTGTGTTTGTTTGTTTAACAGGCTGGAGCATCGTTAGGCATGATCTAGGGTATGATTGTTTAATGTCAATCATATTAGTGCCCAAATCCCATGATCAGTAGATAACCGATAAAGGAAATTGGTCGCAACTGTAGCGAACCTTGGGATTGAGTCAATATTCACTCATGAACCGTAGCAAGAATACCGGCTACAGCTGTGTCAACAATTACGCTGGCCAGCGAGTATTTATCTTTTATAATTGCTGACACGCCGAGCCGATGGAGATATGGTACGGTTCATATAATAATTCAATGTGATGCATGCCTTGATGATGTTTAACTTTCAGGTGAAGTTATTTGAAAGAAAGCTTGCACTGCTCGAATGCAGGTAAGTATAGTGGTTTATGGACTGAGGGGAAAGTAGGTTGTTTTAAAGAAATGGATGGTTCTTTAGGAAGGCCGCCACAAAGGCAGGTTGATTTAAAGGAAATGGGTGGTCCTTTGGAAATGCTTTAAAGAACCCCCACACTATCACCCTGTTATCCGTTGACTCCAACAAATCATTTATGTGAAGCAAAAACAACGTTGGAGCCAAAATAGAAATGTGTTGCACCCCAGAATTAACAGGGTACAGATCCGAACAGTCGCCGTCCACAACAACCCGGATCGATCGATTTTCGAGGAAGTTCCTTGTCCAGTTGCTAAGCTGCTAGGAAAGTCCATATAAACGAAGTTTGCTCAGCAATGTCCCGTACCAGACGCGGTCAAAAGCCTTGGAAATATCCAATGCGGCCACTCTTGACTCACCACGCCCCTCAATCGCAGATTTCCATATATCGGTTATAAGGGTCAAGAGGTCTCTCGTGGACCGCCTGTCACGGAATTCATATTGACGATCGAATTCGTACACGCGGGAGTGAACTGATGTGCTGAGCTTTGGTTCTATCTTTTGGTGATTCGAACCGTCATAGAGTCGGTTCGAATCACACGCTCGTCACTGTCGTCGCAAACGCTAAAAAAAAATTGGTCTCGCACCTAATGCTGAAATCATGTAAAATTACCATTTAAAAATATATACCTTCTGTGTAAAAACCATCCCGGATTTAGCATTTAATTGAAACGCTGAAAAAGAACGCTATAAAGGCTTGAATTGCATCACACGGTTGGCATATTTGGTATCTCCTCCTACAGCGCTTTAGGAGAACTCCATGCCGCCGATCTCGGGTTAAGGAAAATGTTAGAGTTACGGATTTGTCTGCATTTTTTGAAAAATCAATTTTTTCCGTGCAGTCAATCGTACTTCTTGGTTGATAGCATTCCTATGCAAATTATTTATATTCATCTGAGAGTGTCTTATTGTCTTTTTTCGAGTGTGTCGCATGTAGAAAGATTGGGATGGTCTCTTTTATGCGAAGTATCGCGTAGAGATTAATTCATAAGATCGCTAAGAGGGATCATGAACAAACGAAGCTTTAGTTTGCCATGGAGATGATGAGAGATAATTTTTTGTTGTAATACAGGGTTTAAATTTAATGTTTCGCCATATTCGTAGTATTTCCCAAATGAATTTCTTTCCTTGCTAACAAACATGAATAAATGGGACACCGTATAAGCATGACGTCAAAAAGTGATGATAAAGATTGACCAACCTTACATGCAAATTTGTAAAACTTTAAGTTCTCCCATAGAAATAAATGGTAATACAAAAACTGTGGCACAAAATGTAGTGTGATTGAAATTCATACCACTGTCATTTCCTCGTCATCTTCGTAATATCAAATACGATAAAATTCGAATATACGATTGCATTTCAACTGCAGTGTAAAAAGCACCATTAATATAAAAAGGAATTATATTATAAAAACGAGTACCACTACAAAAAGTAATAATCCAAAAGTGCAGAAATAAGGTTAACCAATAACAACAATCAACGCGATATCAATTTGAAATACATTCCATTCGAAACTCGGCCACGTAGTCGATGGTGGACGTTTTTGAAACGCATTCCTTTTGTGAAAATGAATGTGTAGTCGCACAGACAGCCCACACCCCCGGCGTAAAAGGTTGGTTAAATTGCCGGAAGGTAGTGAAAGCGTGATGACATGACGACGCGCATTTAATTTCGACTAATTGCTTGGTGAATTTTTAAAATACTCATCGGTTTAATTGAAACAAAGAATTCTACGGCTGGTGGCACACAGGCCAGTCCTATATGCATTCGGTGTCCTTTCTGTTATACTCGGAATGGACATTTAAGCACACAAAACAATAATACTAGTAATCGTTTAAAAATTTCGTGTGATTACACTCTTTGTTTTCTTCGTTTTTGTTGTGATTCATTAGAAATGTGCACTTTACTGGAATGTAATGGCCTAATGCATTTTCAATTAAGGTGGTTTTCTAGAGCAAACATTTCTGCAAAAATCCATGTTCTAGGAAATGAATAGAATGATACATGTTCATGTAATTCAGCTGATGGTGTCTGGATAATTTGCAACTTTAATATTGAAACGGGGGGATGTGAGCGAACATACAGGGCAAAGTTACTGATTGCTTTTAACCCGGCGAAGCCCAGGACGATCCTTGTCCCTGGTCAATCCAAGGTCAAATGCAGTCTCCATCTGACACCCCTGGATAGCTACTTTTGCAGCCGCCAAGTAGTGAACCAATGCATGCAGCGACGTCCTGAGAAAAGTTGGCGCAGGGCTAATAATCGTGCCCGTAAAAATGAATTATTATGGCAAATTTAACAAGCCTCGGATATGGACCTGATACACGACGACGACCACGGAAACGAAAATAGCTAAACGATTTTAGAATTTCCTCATGGAACGTCCGCTCACTACACAGAGCGCGAGTTGCACTGCACCTAGCCGATGCCCTGTCCGACTATAAGGCTGACATAACAGCATTACAAGAAATAAGATGGACGGGGAGTGGTGTTATTCAAAGAAACGAGTATGTTATGACATTTATTAAAACTGTCATGCAAAACACCATGTGCTCGGGGTAGGCTTTTTAGTCAGCCAAAAATTAAAGCCTGCCATCATCGGCTTAAATGCAATAAACGAAAGGTTATGCACTCTTCGCGTGCGATGCAAGTTTTAGAACATAAGCCTCATAAACGTTCACGCACCTACAGAGGAGTCCCCTGACGACGAAAAAGAAGAATACTACGAGAACGTAGAACGGGCCCCCAATGTCTGCCCAAGATGCGATGTGCAAATCGTTCTTAGTGATTTAAATGCAAAAATAGGTCGGGAGTCGGTTTTCAGGCACCACGCAGGTTCCCATAGTTTGCATGAGAACACTAATGACAATGGACGGGTCATCGAACTGGCAGCATTACAGAACGTGGTTGTTGTGAGTACCAGGTTTCCGCGTGAAGACATCCACAAATCCACCAGCTGATGGAGCCACTCGCAATTAATTGACCACGTGTTAATAGATCGCAGCCACGCCACTAATGACGGTACAAACGTACCGAGGTGCCAACGTTGAGTCAGATCGCTATCTTGTTGGTACAGTTTTCCGAGCGCGGATAGCCTTACGGAGATCTATTGCTTCGCAGATCAGGTTCGAATAAATACGGCTTACGCATTGAGAACACCAACACATTAGTCATGCATTAAGACCCGCCCTCGAAGAGCTCGATGGAGGGAGACTAATTCCTGGGGCCAGAACGCCGGGCGTAGAAGAGAAATGGACAAGTCTTAAGAATTAATACTGCCATTCTATCTTAGGCAGTGGTCGTTGTGATTGGAGCGACTGGTTTGATGAGTGCAAAGTAGCAACTGAACGTAAGAATGCTGCATACCGGGCAATGCAGCTGTCCTACAGAACGCGGGTACGCGAGAAGAAATACAAAGAGCTCAGAAGATCTGGAAAAGACTCGACAGACAACCGAAAAGTGCCTGGGAAAAAAATCTAGTCTGTGAAATAGAGAAAAGTAGAGAGCGAGGTCCACACCAGGCGCGAAAGTTCTACCAAATAATCCGCAGTATGACGCGGTGCACACACGCTGGACTTACTGCAAGGGTAAAGAGGGTAATCTGATCACCGATCCTGAAGGCATTCTGGAGCGATGGGAAGTGCACTTCAATGAATTGTTAAATGGTCATCTCACAGAAGGATTGGGGGCTCCACCAATGCAAGATCAAGACCAAATGCTGCCGCCACCACGCATTGAGGAAACATTAAAGGCCAAAAGACAGCTCAAATCAAATAAAGCCCTGGAGCTGATAGCATACCAGCTGAGCTGATCAAGCAAGAAGGGCCCACGTTACATCACGCAATTCATGAAATCGTGGTGCACGTATGGGTGCAAGAGGAGATGCCAGAAGATTGGCGTCGTGTTATAAATTGCCCCATACATAAGAAGGGAGATATCATACAGTGCAGCAACTATAGGCGTATAACATTGCTGCGTACTGCCTATAAGATACTATAAGATTGGATAGCCCCATACGTTAAGCCACCATTGGTCAATATCAGTGTGGTTTCATCCCAGACACATCAGCGATTGATCAGATATTCACCCTTAGGCAGGCGATGGAAAAATGTCAGGAATTTAAGATTCCATTACATCATCTATTTATAGACTTTAAGGTCGCCTACGACAGCATAGCTAGGGTAGAACTATATAATGCCATGAGACAGTTCGGCATTTCAAACAAATTGCTACGATTTTGTAGGTTGACCATGACCAACGTAACAAGTCAAGTAAAAATAGCGGGATTGCTGTCCAAACCAATAAACATCTTTAATGGACTCCGACAAGGGGTCGGTCTGGCTGCCGCCTCTTCAAGCTGACGTTGCAGAAAGCAATCCGTGACTCTGCCGTCACAACAAGAGGGGCTATTGTTCCCAAGTCCAACCTGATACTTGCCCACGCAGATGACATCGAAATCATCGGTAGAACCGCACCGGCTGTATAGGAATCTTTCATCCAGATCATTTTTAACGGACGCCGACATGGGGACGGTCTGGCCTGCCCCCTCTTCAACCTGGCGTTGGAGAAAGCAATCCGCGACTCTGCCGTTACAACAAGAGGGACTATTGTCTTCAAGTCCAGCCAAATACTTGTCTACGCAGGTGACATAGACATCATCGGTATAACCAAAGCGGCTGTACAGGAATCTGTGCGGGTTCTCTATACCACACGAAGACCCAACCCACAATGCCAACCAATCTTGATCACTAACAGCGCGTCACCCTAATCTAAGCTGCAACCCATTTCAAAACATGCAAAAAACATCCCAATATGCAAGCGCATCCATCCCGAACTTGCAAGAATCCATCTCCCAATCCGCAATGAAAGGCATTTCCCAAAACCCACAACAGAATACAATTCAACAGAATATTTTCTAATCACCCCACATACATTTTCCCGAAATTACTTCGGTTAATATCGTATCTAAATGATATTTCTTGCTGCACCCAAGCAATTCCAATTTCCCTCGAAAACCACTTCGGTTCATTTCCTCCTTAAATTATACTTCTCGTATTAGCGACAGCTAATTTTCCAGGAAACAATCACAACGATCAAGAGCATACTTGGCTATGCCAATTCCCCGTTATACACAACCAACGAATCCAATTCAGCTTATACGGCGAGGATTCGCTGGAACTGAATTCCTATGCAAGCACAGCAATCCTCTCGAAATTCCTCGTAAGTGGCAGCGAGTTTATTTCAGCTATGACTCCGCCACGACGCGATGAATAGACTTTTCCCATCCTTTAGTCAGTCGTCTTTCAGTAACCGCCACGCGCACATCGGGAGTACCCCCTGATAACCGCCGCGACCACACGGGGGCACGCACGCCCCGTGTGAAAAGCAAGGTCGAGCCGCACCGCGTGAGCCTGCCGCGCAAGTCCCAACCTAAGTCGAGCTTCAACCGCCACCGGGGGCACACACGATTAGTCGCTTCGCAACCACCGCCGCGGACACGCGCACCCAGCGTCATGCCGCCGCCGCCGCGGTCGGCCGCGCCTCGTTGCACCATTTAGTTAGCGTAATACCCACGTTCCAACGTTGCAAAGAGTGATTGCATTTAAACGGGATTAGAAAGAAATAGAAGAGAAAACATTCGGGCGCAGTTCGTGAATAGAAACTAAACAACTTATGGGAAATCCTAATTTTGTTCAAAAACCAGTATCCGGTACAATCGTACCAGTTAAGTGCCTGCCAGCAAAATGGATATGCTTAATTTATAGTGTACGAATTCCACACTAACGATATTCGTCTCGCCTTGTATAATAAAAGAGCCTTACGGCTAATTCGGCGTGTTTCATTTTTCCTTGCGTCTGTGGACAGTACGGTGGTGAACAACTCTCTAGTGGGGCGATAGTGAACTGGTGCCATACGGTGGCGCACCGACATCGTAACCTCCACAAATCCTTCACCCAGATCGAGCAGGCGGTACAAAAACTGGGAGTACATGGTGGCAACTTCTGCGGAGAGAAGACCTAACGTTGGTCAGACTATCAGGGTAGTGGAGCACGAATTTAAAGTAGTGCAATCCTTTAACTACCTCGGGTCAATAGCATCAGCCGATAACAATATGGAAGAAGAAATAGGCGAACGGCTGATCAAATCCAACAAAGCTTACTATGGTATATCAAGGCTCTTTAAATCCCGAAATTTATCCAGAACATCCAAGTTACTTCTGTACAAGATCATGGTCTTACCAGTACTCATGTATGGATCCAAGATCTGTGTGCTTAATAAAAGGCAACTCTTAGCCGCGTTCGAGAGCAAGGTCTTAAGGAGAATTGTTGGCCCCGTATGTGAGGGAGGACGATTCCGGAGACGCTACAACCATGAGTTGTGCGCAATCTACATTGAAGCTAATGTTATAAGAAAATTCAAGTTCGGTAGACTCCGGTGGGCGGGACACCTAGCGCGAATGAGCAAAGAGGAGCCTGCCCCGAAAGTCCTTTGAGGCAGGATGTATGGAAGGAGACAGCGCGAGAAACCTTGTCTGCGATGGAAGGATGACGTAGACCAGAACCCCCAGCGCCTGGGAGTGCCAAACTGGATGACATCGGCTCGAAATCGGAACCGGTGGAGAAATTTGTTAAATAAAGCCAAAACCGGATCCCGGTTGTAGTGCCGCTGGTGATGAGGAATATTGAAATAATTGTTATCTAACTTGACAGCCTCCAATTCCAAAACGCGCAGCACATCTTTAGAACACATAGTATAACAAGCTGACTCGTTGTATCACGTCAATATCATTTGACGATGCTTCTCTAGAATCTTTGTACTTATTAATATGAATCTATGGACTGGGTGTCAAGAAAGTATCGCTGCATTAGATATTTTGTACCCTTGTAAATTTCGAACCGCTGTGCATGTGAAAGATGATGGGTATGCGGAGGTATTGAAGATTAGCAGTAACGACAAACCACAAAAGTGGGCATATGGCCTAATGCAAAGTTAATGAATGTCTTAGAGGAACCCACAAACATTATTGATGGTTACTTCAACATTTAATACATGATCTTCTTATACGTTTTGAATCTCACGTGCTTTCTCACATGGGCAATATTATAACAAAAGAGAGACGATCTGGGTCATGAGGTTTTGAATCTTAACTAACCAAAATCCATATTGCTTGCCACACTACTGAATACTGGATCAATAGAAAGATTGAATAGCTGAGTGATCCACTTATTCGAAAAAGCCACGATGGAATATTTGGGGTGTAAAATATAAACGAGAAGCTTGTTATAGCACATTTTATTCAAAACTACTGATGCAATTACTGAGGCACTAAAAGGGCTCTGTGCGAATCCCAAAGTTTGTTACTGCAATTCAATCAAGTTATTTAACAAGACCATATAGAATGTCAACAGAGCCGAAGATTTCGCTAAGCAAAGGGCACGTAATACAATATCGATTCTATAAACGCCACATACATAAAAGCCCTCTCAATTCAAAGGATCGAGTGTGTTCCACTGATAGTACACATATTTGGAATCTTGGCAACCAACGCTGATTGTACTTAAGTATATTTTTTTAATACATTCGCAAACTATAAACGACCAATCGTGAACAATTTTCCCGACCCCACGAATACCAATCAATTTTTCGTAGCAAAAACTGACATCTAACCAGAAGGGAAAAGGATCTGAGTCAATCAGCATTCTGCCAACTCTTATGACCGCATTTGATCTAAATTTAATCGCTAGTCATAACGTTCCACATTCGCATCGATTTCTCTGACTGCTAGCGAACTCAAATAGAATCCGAATGATATGTTTACTTTCAAGCCGGAAATTCGTTGACTTTAAAAATATTTCATTATGATCAATGGATACGCGTTCAAGTGACAGACAGCAAACAGAAGTTGGTCGTCATCCGAGAATCTCGACATACTATTCACATCAATACACAAGGAATCAATTTGCTACTGGCGCCATTTGAGCAATTTAGACATTTAATATGACTGCGATGATTTCTAAAATTCTGCTGTTATAGGTATTTATGGGAAGAATACCCTGACGCGAGCAGAAAACAAATTAAGGTATTATGCGGATTATAGGATTTTTCAAAAATTGATGTAACCCTGGCGAATTGTGCCTGACTGAGCTAATATACCAATCGGGAGAATATTATATGGATGAGCGCTCTTTTTCTACTCCAGGAGGGACTCAATACATAATAATTATTTGGTTCCAAAACCTGATAAGATAGTAATGACTGTATTTTAATAAATGACTAGTTATAAACATGAAACCAACGGAGACTTGTAGTGAATGAGCGCTTTTTAATGAGTGAATATTACTAAAATATTCACCCTCATCGGTTCTCTTGATTAAAGTAAAAAAAGTGCTTATTAACAGATTTCCTTGCAACCCGCAACTTTCGACATTTACTTAATCTGGTTTACTGAATAACCAAATACCTTATTTGTCTCCGAAATATTCGGTGTAGCTTGGAAATAACCATATGTAACGTGTCGTATTATAAATACAACCATTAATATTTGAGTGGATTGTTATTTCTACAACAAAAATGATTACAAGAATCTCAAACACCTTACTCCTTGTTACTCGACCACCATCAAACACAATGTGAACCTGTAGCGATGCACTCGTATCCTAAACAAGAAAAATAGGAAACCTCCTTTGGCACTCTTGACTTTGAGTTCATACACGCGCAGGTGGATATACAAGAGATGGGATCACAAGTGACCAGAACTATAGTGTGAGAAAATTCTGCCTTTCAATGACATTAAATTCGAATTACCGTTTCAAATTTTTAGTTTAGTGGTGTGACAAAAACATAATATTCATTATAGACATGTTATGGGTTGTGGTAGGGCAATTTAGAGACGGAGGTAATAGTTTGCGCTCACTTATCCATTGTAGACTAAAGAATACAACGCAATTTAAAATGGGATTTATCATTTATACTGAATTGTTGCAGTAACAAAAGAGTTTCGCGTCTATTAGTGCAACTTTCTTTTCTGTGTTTTCATTTTTAAAACATTTTTTATTTTTCTTTTTATATTCTTAATTTCTAAATTAAAGGCTAGACAAAAAATGCTTAAATTCTAGCTTAATTATCTTATATAATAACTTACTGGTCCTTCGCAGACGCTCTAAGCTAAACACTACTTAACTTTTGTATAATTTGCCTTTCGGCGACAGAACTTTGTGGCAGTACTGATAATTAGTTGGAATACAAAGAAAAATTTGAAAAACTTTGTCATTTTTTTTTGTTTTTTTTTTCTTAAAATTTAACTTACTTAACTTACCTACTTTGTTTTTTTTTTTTTTTTTTTTTTTTATGTAAAAGCACTTAACCTAACTTAACTCAAATCTTATACTACCCTAATTCCAGAAAAGCTAAGTCTATGTAAGGTAGCTGATGATACTATGATTTTATACCGACTTTGGTATCCAGGTCTTTATATGGCATTCAGCCACCAGAACTGTTGACGCTGTCTAATACTATCATCCCGGTCTCTGTGGGAGATAGCCCTACTGAAGCGCAGGAGCCCTTCTTCGGTGCGCGTTACTTCCCGGTCGTAGCACAATCGCCCGTCTACAGATGATTTACTTACATGATAGATCAGCGGAATTCCGGATCTATCCTGTATAAGCCTTTGGCGGTTTTAGTTCCAATGAAACGCAGAGATATTTCGATTTGTATTAATTTAATTTTATTGTCACATTTAGTTACACAACTGGGGATTGAATACCCTAAAACATCCGTCGTTAGTCTAAACGCAGAGATATTTCGATTTATTTTAATTCAATTTTATTGTCACATTTAGTTACACAACTGGGGATTGAATACCTTAAAACATCCGTCGTTAGTCTAAAAAATTTTACTCTGTCGATTACTTGTAAAACAAAAGGAAACACAGTTACGTCTTTCAGATCCCTTCGACCGAAAACAAGTTGTTCGATACTCGACGCTACTCTTAGGAACGACACCACAGTAAAACGACACACTATCGATATTTTTCGGGACTCGGTCTTGACACCACCAATCTTCTTCGTCTGGTTCTCGATTTCGACTATCCTTAATTCGCGTAGTTAAACATCACGAGACTTCGGGCCGGCGGTTTCTTTTATTGAGTTATTTAAATTCGTTACGCGGATAGCTCCTCGTCGGAGTTCTCTGACTGTTGCTCGAAGTAGACCGGTCGTCTCCTATGTTCGATGTCAAAACTCACTCTCTTGCAACCTATCGGATACTGTTTTTCCAGTATCTGTGTGTTTTGTATCTGCAGTTGTGCAGACACAATTTCCTGTAAGGAGAAAATTCTCACGCATACATATGGAAGCTTCACCGTCGTTGTTGACGGTGGGTTCTATTCCCACGCTGCTTGGTTAAGTCGACCATCTGGTGTTGACGATCGCCTGGACGTCTAGTCCGCTGGTATCTATTGGATTTGAAATCCAAGAGAGTTTTTCACATGGTGTGAAAAACAAACATTCCGCTGATGCATTTCTGCTTGGCGGACAGTGGCAACGGCGCAATGCTGTGCCGTATTTATTTATTGCAGCTGGCCTTCGTAAAACTCCAAACAAAGTATTGTTTGGAGTTACGTGGTGCTTGGTTTTTCGCGCCATCTGGGTGTTTACGAGGCTAAGGAATGCGCTCCTTTGTTTGCGGTGAATATTTGGGTGATCTAATGTTTAGATCAACCGCACCACGTCCGTTGGTCGGTTAATTGTTTTGGTTGTAATTCCCTGCATCTCGTGCAGATGTTCAGGGTTGCCGACTTGTGGTGCTGGCATTCACTTAGCTTGCGATTGCACACGTCGAAGGATGCACGGATGTTTCTCCTTGTTTCAGGTCGTAGGTTTTAGGTATGGAGCGTTTAGCTCGGTATTAGAGGCTTTGGGGACGTTAAGTTCCTTGCCCTCTGGTGTCGACTCAACGTTGGGTTACTGGCGGTCCCCGCTGGGCTTGGGACCGCGTCTGTGGACGTGATGTTGTCCAGGTAAGTGCGTTACCTCCAGTTGGTCTGGACTTTTTCCTGTGGGGAATTTGTACGTTCGCCACAAGCCCTTTCATATCCAAGTAAAGGAACGCCTCTGGTGGAACAAAGCCGTTGCGACGTACGCTCTCATATTACAAGGTGTTTGGATAATAGGCCCCGAAAATTAGGTCATTGGACGAGCTTATTGCTCTCGCAATATGTCCTCTGATTAATTTAATCATAAAATTATCCACCCTATTTATGTACGCTTCATTATATAAAGTCTCATTTGAGTAGTACTTTTTGTAGTCCGATTCCTGTGTTCGATATAATCTGAGACAACTTCTGAGACACTCCCTTTCGAACACCCGAATCTTTTCCATCAAATTTGGACCTATGTTAAACCATACTGGACAACCATATATGAGCATTGGCCTGATTAGCGTCATGTAGCATATGACTTTTACCCTGCTGCAAAGTTGTCTACTGTGAAATAGCCTCCTGGTCATAGCCAAAGTTTTCCTCGGTTTGAGCAAAGCAGCCTCTACATGTCTGTTGAAATACAGATACTGGTCTAGCCTGTCTATTTATATAATCGTTTATAAAAGCATTTCTTGCACGATGCGAAAGCATATTGTCATTTACGATTTCGATCTGCCTTTATATAACTTAATGGCCCTGTTCTGTCCACATCGTAGCATGGCTACTTATATATCAAACAATCTCTTCAGCTACTGTAAGATTGTTTTGTAATAAAAGCGCCTCATGAGTGAGTACGCTAGTTCGCGGCCTTTGTAACTCCCACATATCCCCACCCGAATAGTTCTTATTTATGATACCTGCAAGTCTTTGAAGGGCGGTTCAAACAAACAAACAAAATATACAAGGAACTGGTGTCTCGTGCTTTGCTTAAATCCGCCGCGGGGCAAGTGTCTGGTGTTTAGAGTAAATAGTCGTTTATGAATTCGGTGCTTGTTTTGCAAATGCGTCGTTTAAAACAACAACAACAAAAAACGAAAATTTTTATAATTAAGTGAATTGCAGTGATTGTGAATAAATTAAAAATATAGAGTTCTGAAGACCAAATTCTGTTTCTGTTTTCTGCCGCCTTAATTTTTCATTATTTTGCGCACTATATATGCTGCAACATTCTCGTCTCAGTCAACGTAAGTAAACAATTCCCAATTCAAAAACAGACAACTTTATATCGGAGAGAAGGAATAGCAAAGAGCCCCTCCATCGGCACATCATAGGGGAGTAACAAAAGAGAGGGTAACCTATGAGTATAATTAATTTTATGTTATTCTTGTGTGCAGTCCAGTGTTGAAACAATACACGAACATATATATATATATATTTCCTTGCAACAAAATCAACTGGATCCACAAGCTAAAATCCTTACTGCGAGCAACTTTGCATATCATTATCATCTCCCTCTTCTTACTATCGCACTATGCTTTGACCTTAGAGTCCCTCAAAATCATTTTTTTTTTAAATTGCTGATTGTTGGGTGCTACACTCACGGGTGCTGCCCTGGCGTACGCGAAACTCTCATGCCATTGCAATGTTTCGGATCAAAACATCAATATCACATGTGACGAAAATATTTTACTGTACTCCAAAGTATTATTATACAAAACGTGCTGGAATTCCCAAATGGCGACTCTATTTACTCAAGAGAACCATTTGTTCTTGGGAATTCCTATTTCGACTCCCTCTACGTGCGACTACCACTACTTGATCGACTTCTTATCTTTCTCGACATTTCCAAGGAATTCTTTCAACCGTCTTGTGGTTGTCTCCATTTGCATGCATGCTGAATATGGATGCATTCTATAATCACCAGCATCATCAACATCATCGGCACTACCACCGGGATCCGGTCTTGGCCTTATTTAGCAAGTCTTTCCACCGGTCCCGACAGAGTTTGGGCGTCCTGGTCGCCTTCCATACAACCTGCCATAAAGGAATTTCGGACAGGTTCCTCTTCGCTCATTCGGGCTAGGTCTCTCTCCCATCGGAGTCTATCAAGTTTGATTTTCCTTACAACGTTAACCACGATAGATCGCGTACAACTCATGGTTGTAGCGTCTCCGGAATCGTCCTCCCTCACATACGGGGCCAACAGTACTCCTTAAGACCTTCTTCTCAAACACGGCTAAGAGTTCAGAGTATCTTTGTGGATCGCCCAGGTCTCGGATCTATACATGAGTACTGGTAAGATGATGGTCTTGTACAGTAGCAGCTTGGATGCTCTGGATACATTTCAAGAGCCTTGCTATATCATAGTAGGCTTTGTTGGATTTGATCGGCCGTTCGCGTATTTCTTCTTCCATATTGTTATCGGCTGATACTATTGACCCAAAGTAGTTAAGAAGTTCCCACCATGTACTTAGTTTTCTCTGCATTAATGTGTACTCCCAGTTTTTGTGCCGCCTACTCGATCTGGGTGAAGGAGTCCTGTACAGCCGATTCGGTTCTACCGATGATGTCGATGTCATCTGCGTACGCAAATATCTGGCTGGACTTGGTGACAATAGTTCCTGTGGTTGTAACGTCAGTGTCACGGATTGCTTTCTCCAACGCCAGGTTGAAGAGGAGTCAGGCCAGACCGTCCCTTTGTCGGAGTCCATTAAAGTTGTTAATTGGTTTGGACAGCAATCCCGCTATTTTTACTTGACTAGTTACGTTGGTCATGGTCAACTTACAAAGTCGTATCAATTTGTTTGGAATACCGAACTCTCTCATGGCATTATATAGGTCTACGATGGCTATGTTGTCGTAGGCGACCTTAAAGTCTATAAATAGATGATATAATGGAATCTTAAATTCCTGATATTTTTCCATCGCCTGCCTAAGGGTGAATATCTGATCAATCGCCGATTTGCCTGGGAGGGAACCACACTGATATTGACCAATGATGGCTTTAGCGTATGTGGCTATCCGATCTTTTAGGATAGTGAGGAGAATCTTATAGGCGCTACTCAGTAATATTATACATTTGACGCTTTGTCAGTTATATGTTTTCGATCAACTGGATTGCTCATCTCTATATATTATCGCGTAGGTTGTATGCTTAGGACCAGGACTCCATAAATGTTAACACTATTCCAGTGTGGGTCTAATTTGGGATTTATAGAACAGAAAAGGTTCGAGTAGTAGGTCATCTAAATGAGAAAATAAAAGAAAAACGTCCCAATTTTCTAAAGACTTATTGAGCTGCCCTCGTAAATGTGTTTGATACCTCTTTTAAAGCCTGGGATTTTAAAGGGGGCTACCAATTGGCAATTGTTTTTACCCAGAAAATGGGTGCCACACGCTCTGTGTGCATTGAGATAGTCTTGAAGGTACTTGGGGAATATGTCCCACGTGTTATGAAGTAACAGTGTAGTGTTCTGTGGCCATTCTACCGAACGTAACTACTTACCTTTGCCATCTAGGGGTAAGAAAGTGCCTCCTAAAGCACCTGTATACTATAGAAACATGTATTATCGCGGTTCCATTCGAACGTCATTGCTTGCCTTGCAATTTAGCATGCCCAACCTTCCACTGCAACCACCTGCAGGCGTTCTCCTTTTACAGGTTTTCCCCCTTCAATATGCATTCAATGCATCGGCGAGATTTACCTAAAAGAGAAAACTATTTATGCACTTACGGCAGCATCACAAGGCACCATTAATTTCCTAAAACAATTTGGTTTCACCAATAAGAAACCGACATAACACTAACCACCGCAGGGCGCCGTCAATATGCCTTAATGACAAGAAGCACATGAAACATTCATGTTCCATAAAGGCAATTTGGCTTCACAACCAAGCAACCAACCTGTCTCGACCACCGCGGTGGATATTTCCCCCATCGAATTGTGGCATACAAGCAGGAGATACTCTTGCCTTACTTCCATGCTGCAATCATATCGGTCGCTAAAATAATCGAGATGAAATAGGTAACTCGCACCTGGCCGCAAAAGGGAATCGAGTTCTCGTTAGTGTAAATACACACACGAGATGCCTTACGCAATTACTGATCGGGTAAACTCCCCAAGTATCGTTTTCATGATACTTGCCCAAATGCAAACATTTCCTTTTATGGAATTATTATATCCGCGGTCTGCTTGCTCTTGCACAGCATGGGCGTGCGAGGTAATCGCATCTGTGTGTGTGCACATCCTCTCCGTGATCATATTCTAAGATCATCCCTTATATGGTCACCGAACCGATGGATGGAATTTTGGTATTCTGCCGCTTCGGTGGCAATAGTTAATCGCGATACGGATTCCGTGGAGGCAAATCGGGCCTCCACGTTAAATAAATCCACAGTCTGAACGCAACTCTGTCAGTGGACGAGCGTTCTTTCGAAATCAATCCGCACTTCTGAACTCTTTGCTTGCGTCAAATCAGTTTAATTAATTTTAAATCAAATAGAACATTTAAATCATAAAAAGCTGTGCCCTCAAGTTATTAAAGTTTAATTCATGTCAAATCATTTTAAATCTAATGGAACATTAAAGTCATAAAAAGCTGTGCCCACAAGTTATTAAAGTTTTTTATTTTAAATCAAATGGAACATTTAAATCATAAAAAGCTGTGCGACCAAATTATTAAAGTTTTTCGTTTTATCATTTTAAATCTTTGTGTACATAACGTAGTGGATAATCTATCAACATTATCGGACACGTTTGAACAGTGGAGTCACCTTTGTTTGTAAAGCAAGAAGAAGCAATGTTTTTATTGGTTTAGTTGTATTTTGTGTTTGATAATTTATATTAATAGAGAAAGTATTTAAAAAAAAATGTATTGTTTACAGTCAGATGTTATATGTAAATAAGAACAGCAATGGTTGTTTACATTTGTGTTACATACCAGTTTTGTGTTATATAAATAAGGTAATAAATAAAATGAAAATGAACCGTCGGTGTTTTGTTATTGACTATTGGGAAGACTCAGAGAGACAATAGATAGCGCATCCACATTGGTGACAATCCCGGGCAACGACAGCGTGGGATAGGAGTAGAACCCGTGCCAACGACGGCACCCATACACCTACCCCATAGTACCACTTTTGCTTTCCTTCCAGCCAATTCCAACTTAGCATTCATGGGGCAGTTTTGAGACGTTTTTATCATGGTTTTCGTTTTTACAGATTTCTCTGAGCCCTTTTCCTATTTTGGGTGTTACTATAACGATATATTCGCGCAGCAAAAGATCTGTACTCTCGATAGCTAGTTGATGTTTACATTCCCGTTTTGTACCACATTATAGAGAAGTGGTCCAAGAACAGAGCCTTGTGGGTGTCCTCTCTTTACGTAATTTTTCTTGGACCGACCTCAGTTGAAAGTGTGAAATAGTGATCTTAACGAAGTAGACTGGTTCTCCCAGCTAATTCTGTGAGATCATAATCGGTTTCCAAACGGTCGAGTTAAACGCCTTGACTGCGCAATATTTCTATTTCGCCTGTAACCCTCTATACAAAAGAATGTGTTATGTTAGTTTAGAATACTCAGATAGAATTGGAATTTCCAAATCGGAAAAGAATCCGAAATGACTGTCTCATTATTGGGTTGGACGATGCTCCTGAATGTTCACACCTGTGCTTTGAATGAATGAAGCTTAAGTGTAGAAACAAAACCGCCTGTAAAACTGAAGAAGGAGGATATGCACATATTGTGCGCCTACCGCTTCTATTCGCCGGATCCATTGAGTTGAAATGTAATATCTAGTACAAGATTTTGCGCATACCATTTAAAAGTGGACGTTGCGATCAATTGTGTTACCAATTCAGTCTAATACGTCCTTAAGTAAATTTCGCTCCAAATTTATAAATTGAATTTAACCCAGGCAAACCAATGCTGTCATGGAATTTCAAACTACATCTACTCTCTCAATACCACCCATGGAATAAATTTATGATATATTCAATACTATCCAAAACATTGGAAAAACTGACTTCATAGCGTCAGCATGGTTCTTAATCAAAGGAGTCCGTTGGTGTCCAGTTGTGTCCTCACTCATTCAATCATTTAAAGCAATCTTTCTCTTTGGCTTGTTTTTGTGGCGCGAAAAGTATATTCTTGTGGTCTGAGAATCACACATCACCAGGAGAGAACCTTTACCAAACATGCCTCAAAGTACCTCATTATCAGCCATACCCATTTTCAGATAATTGCCAGTCTTCAAAGTAGCTACCCTACCCATCTGGATGCTTACCGCAACAGAATGAAGCATAAATTGCAATAAAATAATAGAGCTACTTAACGTGCTGCAAAAGGAATGACAGAGTTTTCAAGAAAACTCTGGCTGTGCTTCCTACAAAACACCCAACACATCCTCACACGCCCTAACCCTCGAGTCAGATGAAAGCAATTTCCGGTGCAAAACTTGCTAAAGAAACTTTCCTACTGAGTTTTATTTTACCCCTAGGGTAGCATGAATTACTTTAAAACATATCCGGCAGTTGCATGTGCTTTCTTCAATCCACAAAGGCAGAATGTAAGCTGTTGCAACATTCACTACACACATAGATACATATATTTAGTCGTGTGTGAGTCTTTCTATGAGGATGTGTGCTCGGGGTGTTTCATAAAAGATGGCAAAAACGGCAGAAGTTGCATTCGCATCTCAAGGCATCTTGAAAGCAATTCGCTGCCAACTTTGCACTTTAATTTCTTTAAGGATGCGCTTATGGTGACGGTATGAAATTTTAACAATTCCCCTCCAACGCTTAGGGCATAATTTAGAAGAATAGGGAAAACAAAAACCACCTGAAAAAACGAAGGATGTTCACCATTGATGACTCTGCATCCTTCCTTGGATGTTAATTGCTTTATTCTGAATTTTTAAAAGTGTGTATCTAGCCCACGCCGGAACTTAAGTGAGAGGTATACTTCTAGTCTAGCAAAATCTGAGCCTTGCAGTGTGTGTCACATTTGACTGGATCTACAAATGAACTCAAGGAGTTCTTGCAAGTTTAAGAGAATTTTTATTTATTTATTTATTTATTATCAATTAGTAATGTAAAATTACATATCAATAACTTAACCTAATGAGCCTAGCAGCGGGGACTATTGGCTCTGTATTTCTAATTTACAATTTAATCTTAATGCTATTTACAAATTTATTTACAATTTCTATGTTGTCGGTAGTGGGATCTGCTAGAATTGTATAAATATCTGTATTGCGAAATAGTTTGTCTTTCAAGGGTTTTAAGTGAGGACAGTCTTTCAATATGTGAGTGATTGTAAGTGTTGTGTTGCATTTTGGGCAGATTGGGGCTGTAGATCGGTGGAGCAGGTAGAGGTGGGTAGCAGCTGTATGGCCTAATCGCAGCCTCACAAAGTTTGTGATTTTGGATTTGGACAAGTTAGTTGGGTAAGAAGGGTGAGTTTTGAAACGGTTTACCATTTTATAGGCATGGTGGTGAGTATCCCAGTTTGTTTGGTTTATTTGTTTTTGTTGATTGCTGATAATTGACAGTAGATCGGCTCTTGTGTAGATGTTGAATTTATGAACTGGAGCTCTTTTGGCTGAGTTGGCTGCGGCGTCTGCATTCTCGTTACCGCTGATGGCGACGTGACTGGGAGTCCACATTAGTTTTATTTTATTGCAGTATTTAATGATATTATTCCGAATATTGGAAATAATATCATCAGTGTTGTTGGTGTTTTTTATTGAGTTGAGTACCGACAGGCTGTCGGTGCAGATGACATATTTTTCTCTGTGGTTGGTGGCGAATGTTACGGCTTGTAAAATCGCGAAGGCTTCCGCCGTGAAAATGGAGCAAAATTCGGGTAATAGTCCGATTTTCTTTACTGCACCTTCTTCGGATGTGACCGCAAAGGAAGTATAGTTGGTTGTTTTGGATCCATCTGTGTACAGAAAGCGCCATCCGTTGGATTTATATTTTGAGGCGACTGACCAGAATAGTGCACCGTATATTTCTTTGTTTGTGTTTGGTTTTTTAAATATTGAGAGTGTTGTTATGATATTATTATTATTTAGAAGCCATGGCGGGTAAGTTGCGGAGTATTTGAAAGTTTGTTTAATATCCAATTCCAATTGCTTGGCTTTATCTAAAATGCGACTGATTGCAGATGGGATTCGGTTGGTGTTTTTGTATCCTATTGTTAGTTTGATGTCTTTGTCAATTATGGAATTTCGCGAAAACGCTAATTTAGCTATTAGTTTCAATGATATGCTTTCCATCCGGTCCTCGATTGTTGGGAGCCCAGCTTCAGCAAGTATATTTTTTATTGGTGTCGTTCTGAATGCAAAGGTGCTTCTTCTAGCGGCTTGGTGATAGATGGGCTTTATTATATTTAGAGTCGTTTTTGGACTATTGCCATAGATATAGATCCCGTAGTCTATTTTACTTAAAATTAGAGCTTTAGTAATTTTACATAGAGTGTTAATGTGTACGTTACTTTTCATGTTGCTTAAGTATTTAATAATATTGAGCCTCGCTGCTAATGATACTTTGAGTTCTGAACAATGTTGTTTCCAGGTATACTTATTGTTAAATGTTATTCCTAGGATTTTGAGGTTGGGGACATTTTGGATTGTTTTGTTGTTTATGTTGAGGTGTATTTGGGGACAAAGTCGTCGTCGACACACATGAAATAATTTACATTTATCTACTGAGAGTTTGGCACCTGAAGAATTTGACCATTCTAAGATATCTTTCACTGTTTCAGTTAAAATGTTTTTGCAGAAAGTTAGATCACTGGATTTACTTAAGATGTATATATCATCGGCGTAAATGCAATGATCTAGATGTTTCTGTTTGTGTATTATTGTACTTATGTCGTCAAAGGCGATCATAAATAGTACAACTGACAGTGGGGATCCTTGAGGGATTCCGTTGTGTAATGGAAATGTATTGGAGTAAACGTGGTTGACTTTACATTGGAATTTTCTATTGCTTAGAAATGATTTAACGTACCTATATATATTGTTGCCAATTCTCCATTTTAACAATTTATTAAGTACGGTGTGAGCGCCTATTCTGTCGAATGCTTTCTCAAAATCAAGAGAGAGTATTGTGACGTGATTTTTGGCGGATAGAGCCTTTGAGGTGTAGTGGTCAATGTGGAGTAAGGCGTCTGTGCAACCTCTGTTGGATTTGAAAGCTACTTGGTTGATGGATGTCAATTTCTTTGTTTCCATAAGCCAGAGTAGACGTTTGGCTACGATTTTTTCTAATACCTTTGCGGGACAAGGAATTAAGGATATAGGGCGGTAGCCATCCACCGTATCTTTATCTTTGTTCGGTTTGGGAATAGGTATTAGGACCGCGGTTTTCCATATTTGTGGAATGTGTGATGTTTCAAGTATTTTATTGTATAACTTTATAATTCTTTGTTTTGCGTAATGCGAAAGGTTTTTTAACATTGGGTAAGATATTCGATCTCGCCCTGGAGTTTTTCCCTTAGTTATACTAAGTGCTGACTCGAATTCGATAAATGAGATGGGTTGTTCTATGCGTAGAGCTGCAGAGTTAGGAGTTTGCAAAGATAGTGGATTGTTAACGGATTCAATTTTTTTGCGATTGAATTCGGGGTGAAAATTATTGTCGCCTGAGAATTGCGACCAGGTTTTGGCGAAGAGTTGGCTTATTTCCACTGTGTCTGAGATTGTAGTATTTTCGGAATTAAGCGATGAGATAATTGTCGGATTGCGATTACCACTTAAGCTGCGTATTTTATGCCATATTGTGGTTGTGGAGGATGTTGGATTGATTGAGGAAGTGAATTGAAGAAAGCTTTTTGCTTTGCTTTCTTTCATCTTCCTACGAAATTGTGCATTCGCTTTTTTGTATGCAACAAAATTAACCTGCGTTGGTCTTTTTTTAAATTCAGAGAGGGCTGACATTTTGCTTTTTCTGAGAAGCGTTAGGTCGGAGTTCCACCAAGGTACATGTTGCCTGGTTTCTGATTTGGTTGTGATATTTGTTTGGGGTATTGAGAGATTGGCAGCGGATCTAATTGCTTTACTGATTAGCGCCGCTTCGTGATTCGTGTCAGGTGTGGGGGAATTGCTTGAAAGAAATTCGTCAACTTTTCTTTCAAAAAGTGCCCAGTTGGCGGAATCGGTTTTGTATTTTGGAGATCTGTTGTGATGGGTTATCGGTTGCTGATTATTTATTATGCTTAAAACGGGGAAATGGTCACTATTGTAGAGGTCGTTTAGAACTTGCCATGAAGTTTTCGGAACCAATTCTGAGGAGCAACAAGTGATGTCTATATGAGTGAGGGTATTGTGTGTAGAAAGGTGAGTAGGGGAACCGTCATTCAGTAGGATAAGATTGGAGGTGAGGAGGAGGTTTTCAATTACTTCCCCTCTTTTGTTTGTGGAAGGTGAACCCCAGAGTGTACTCCAAGCATTTATGTCGCCTCCAAGTATTCTGGGCTCATTTGTTTGGTTGAGTATAGCCTGAAGATCATTTTTATTTAATGGTTGGTTTGGGGGGAGATATAAGGCAATGTAGGTAAAATTTAAAGGGTGTTGTATTTCTACAACGAGAGCTTGGATATTTGTAATGATGGGGAGGATTTTGTGGGAAGTACCTTTCTTGATTAGTAATCCTACTCCTTGCTTGTGTGATGTGTTTGCAGGTGAATTGTAGAAGTAGCCTACATAGGATTTAGGGATGAATGGTGTGGTGTTGACTGGGCAATGCGTTTCTTGCAGTGATATTATATGTGGGTTATGGTCCTTAATTAGAATGTTTAGTTCGTCAAAGTTATTGGTATAACCGTTCATGTTCCATTGTAGAATGGTGAATGGGGTTTGTTTTGGAGTGAGTTTTGGGCGTTCAGCCGTGCTAGTGTGCTTAGATCTTGATTTTGCAGAGGGATGGGGTTGTATATTCTTAAATGCTTTAAGGTGTTGGAAGGTATGGTGGGCGGGATGTATGTTGTTAGGATCAAGACTCCGCTGTTCCGGATGTTGGGCACTTGAACTCTGGATTGAGTTCAAGTGTCCAACCTCAGGAACAGCAGAGTCAGGGGCTTGGTTGTTAGTTTTATAGTTACATTGTAATATCATCATCAACTAAGGTGTGTACATTTTTATTAATATTTATATTAGTGAGAGACGGTTTACTTTTTACCTTTGATTTGGGTGAAGGGGTGCGTTGCGAATGGCTATTAGCAGAGCAGCTTGTCGTGGTTTGTAGAATGGTTTCAGTTTGGTTGTTTGTTGGTGAACTTGTTTGTAGTTGTGAGGGTTCGAATGTGGTTAGTTGAGTTGATGATGTTTGTTGAGTTGATGGCGTTAATTGAATTGATGGTTTTCGTTGGATTAGTGGTGTTATAGACGAAATTGGTTTGGTTGGGTTATGTGTTATTGACTTTTTTGGCTTGTGGGGCAATGCAATTTGAATACTGTTGATTGTAGCAGATGAGGAGGAGCTGGTTGGACGGGATTCCTTGGGTGTAGTTTTTTGTTTGTTTTGTTCCGTTGAGGGTCCTTGTAATTGGCTCGATTTTAGTGTATCTGCAAAGCTTCCTGAAAGTTGATCAGGTTTGTGGATATTTTTTTCCTTATAAATTCGTTTGGCTTCTCCCATTGAACATTTGTTTGTGGTTTTTATTGTTAAAACTTCTTTCGCTTGGATATACAAGGGACAGGTTTTATCCGCGGCCGAGTGAGGGAGCGAGCAGTTTGCGCACATAATGCGACTGCAATTTACGGGGCTATGAGGTGGCAGATTACACTTTTCGCACATTGTGGTATTGGTGCAGCGTTTTGTGGTATGGCCGAGTCGTTGGCAGTTGCGACATCTCATGGGGTTGGGGATATATTCGCTGACCTTAGCTTTATAAAAACCGATGTCAACCGACTTCGGTGGTTGGAATAGGTTGAAAGTAAATAACATAAGTCCGGAGGGTCTTCGCACTTTACAGTCATCTACTTTGGTAAATTTGTACACATCTGTGACTTTTTGTTGACCCATTTCGGCTATTATTTCCGCTTCCGAGATGTTTATGAGACAAGGGGCGTACACTATGCCTTTGCATTCATTTAATTTTTCGTGTAATTTTACCGAAACGGGACACACGTTGCCAAAGTTTGTTATTTTGAGAAAACGGTCTGCGATTTTCTGAGAATTAGCTTTTACTAATAATTGTCCGTCTCGTAGAACCGTGATTTGTTCATAATCTTTGCTAACATCGTCTATCACTTTTTTAATTAAAAATGGGCTTAGAGATGAAATAGGCTTACCATTCTCCTTGGATGATATAATTAGAAATTTTGGATCTCTTGTATTGTTCATTGTTGGTAAGCTAGGAAAAAATTCCTCTGTTTTCATAAGTGTCCTTTTCATTTTGTTTGGTCGAATATCGCTATTTGTATCTTCCGTAAGATCGCTAAACCGGTTACTATTCACATTTGGCCCGCAGGCCATTTCGTTGCAATTGTTTTACACTAGTCTTTTGTTTTATAAACACAGCACACTGCACAAGGGTCTGGTCTGTTTTTGTTTTTTTGTTTTTTGTTTTTTTTCACTGCACTATTACACAAAGGGGATGTAATATAATTTTGTACCGTAGGACTGATGTTACACGTACGGAACACAATTCGCGACGATGTAAACTCGACGACGGTTGGAAGGGGAATGGTTTAAGAGAAGATTTAGGTCGGTCTTAAATAAATTTTATTTCAAAAAGTGTACACTGGTTAGGATGCAAAGAGCATCGTTGGAATCGTTCATTTTCTCTTGGGTTAGAGTAGTTTTGGAAAGCAAATCACTTCCCTCTCATGCGTCCATGTGGAGTGAAATAAAATCAACAAGCGAATGCTTGTTACTCAGGTAAGTATAAAAAAGGAATATTCAATTGTATTTTTTATAATTGTACAGATATTCAAACCATTTGATTTACGAATTGAATTCTGTCAAGAAAGTACCGAGAATTGTTCTCGAGTACTTAAACGAATGGGAATTAAATTTTGGGCACCCTTTTCAGCGAGGGTGATGCTCTCTGGTTCCCTAAAGATAAGAAATCCCATTTAAACATTCCTTACTAACAGGGCAATTGAAAAGTCCCCGGCCTGACACATATATGGCAGCACTAGAATTCAATCCATATGATTTTTAGTTAGCCCTAACCCTCAAAAGACGGGTGTATAAATTTGACAGATGTCGGATCATTAGTTTGTGAATTATAGTATTTTGAGTGAAGCAACTTCTGTTATTGTGAAAAAAATGGATAAAAAGGAATTTCGCGTGTTGATAAAATATTGCTTTTTGAAGGGAAAAAATACAGTTGAAGCAAAAACTTGGCTTGATGACGAGTTTCCAGACGCCGCCCCAGGAAAATCAACCATCAAGGATTGGTATGCTAAGTTTAGACGTGGTGAAATGAGCACCGAAGACGGTGAACGCAGTGGACGCCCAAAAGAGGTTGTTACCGACGAAAACATTAGAAAAATCCACAAAATGATTTTGAATGACCGTAAATTGAAATTGAATGAAATAGCAGGCACTCTAAAGATATCAACTGAACGTGTACATCATATCATTCACGAATATTTGGGTATGAGAAAGGTCTGTGCAAAGTGGGTGCCGCGCGAGCTCACTTTTGACCAAAAACAACGACGAGTTGATGATTCGGAGCAGTGTTTGGAGATGATCAAGCGTAATAAACCCAAGTGTTTGCGTCGATATGTGACAATGGATGAAACATGGCTCCATCATTTCACTCCGAAGTCCAATCGATAGTCATCCGAGTGGACTGCACACGATGAACCCGCCCCAAAGTGTGGAAAAACGCAACAGTCGGCTGGCAAGGTTATGGCGTCTTTTTTTGGGATGCGCGCGGAATAATTTTCATTGACTATCTTGAAAAAGGAAGGACCATCAACAGCGACTATTACACAGCGTTATTGGGCCGTTTGAAGGACGAAATCGCCGAAAAACGACCGCATTTGAAGAAAAAGAAAGTGCTGCTTCACCAAGACAATGCACCGTGTCACAAGTCAGTGAAAATGATGGCAAAAATCCATGAATTGGGCTTCGAATGGCTTCCGCATTCACCGTATTCTCCAGATCTGGCCCCCAGCGACTATTTCCTGTTGTCAGATCTCAAAAGAATGCTCGCTGGGAGGAAATTTTCGTCGAATGAAGAGGTGATCGCCGAAACTGAGGCCTATTTTGAAGCAAAGGACTAATCGTACTACAAAAAAAGGTATCGAAAAGTTGGAGGGTGGCTATAATCAGTGTATTACCCTCGAAGGGAATTATGTTGAATAAAAAAAACGAATTTTGCCAAAAAAATGTGATTTTCTATGGAAGGCCGGAGACTTTTCAATTGACCTGTTATTCATGGGGCGAATTAATCTCGGGTAACTAAAAACAAAAGAGTGAATCGAAAAGACTTCCCTCTTAATGATACAAGAATTTTTCTATACTATAAAAGTTTATTTATAATCGTTAGTTGAACTAATCCGAACTATTATTAAATTAACGCTGAACGATTGGGATGACCTGGCGGCTCGTGCGCTCCGGAAACAGAATTAAAATGCTTTACATTTTTCTTCACCTTTGATACAGCTGCTACATTCGAAGATATTTACCAGGAATCGAATGATTCGTTGCGGCGACTTCTTGGAAATCGATCCGCTATTATTTGCGGTTTCACAACAATTGGCATGGTGTACTGAAGCAGCGTCTTCCTAGAATTGCATGGCCAACAATGTTAAAAACGATGTGTGTCTTTTATCTGAAACCTAACTGAAACTTCTATAATTAAATGAGTTTTTTTTTTAACATAAATTTGACTTAATTCTATCCTAACCTAGAAAATGTTGAATCTATGTTAGATCGTCATTTATGGAATTTGCTCTCGACTTAGGTAAACAGGTCTTCAGTTGCCATTCAACTGTTCGGTCTCCGTGATCTGTTGCCGTATTGAGTCACAGGCATTCTTCCTCTGTAACGATTATCAAATATTCGCTTGTTAACAGTTGATCGCTTTTTTCAATTCAATTTTTATTAGGTAGATAATATGGTATATTTATATTTTACAACTAGTATTTAAGAGTTTTAGGACAGCAATTTCTATACAACTTTAATCTTAAATCTATATAACGAAAATAAAACAATTTTAATGAATAATAAATAATAAATGATTAAGGGACCTCACTGAAGGTGATACCACTGCTAACATCATCAATACAAATTCTTCCCAATACTCAATTTTCAAAACCAATTAAACTGAAATGCGAAGTTTAGTTTTATCATTTAACACTTTGCAGTTCCTCACAGTTATGCGAACAAAAATGCAAGGCGATATTTTATTTTTCAACATTATTGAACTCTTCGCATTCCGTCACTAAAATGTGAACGGAAATGCAAGGTGATATCGCCCCATTCTTGAATAAAATGATTAAAACACATTGATTTCAGCAATGTTGATAAAGTGTAAGACGATACTGTTCAATGGAATAATTGCATCGCCGTGACCAAAAGTTACTGAACCCAAGGTAAGAACAAGGTGCGAAAGCAGTGAATAGAATGCGTCTGTTGATAGTGTTGAAAGAGATCGGTTTTAGGTCATCAAGCAGGGAGTCGTCGTATCTAGTAGTGAAAGTATTTTGTATGATTAAATGATAGCAGAAAGAACTTGGATGGTGCTAACTTTTAATGATATGTATAACTTGAACCACTTACTTTCAGTGTTTTTTGTTGATAATTTTTATCTCGAACTACTGCTTGTACTGGCGTTACGTGAGTAACTCGTCCGTCGCCCTTGTTTTGGCAAAACGCACACTCGGCGGTTAAATGATTGAAGTGTGGTAAATAAACACACAATACAAAGATGATCGAAGGAAATTAAATTATACTTCGATTAAGCTTGTTTTGAAAGCTAATCGAATGCAGCTGAGTTGTGTTTTGAGTTGAATGCAGTGGGCATATAAACCCAGGTTCTTTTCGGCGGTGGTATCTTCGGTTGGTTTCGAAGTTGGCCGGCATCGAGGAGAGACCTTCGTAAAATGGTTAAAACTGGAGAAAAATCAGAAGAGAGGGTTAACGGATTGGTGGATTTTGGGGGACCGTTGTCGGTAGTGCAATCGATTATTTCCTCGTAGAGTGGAAATAGTAGTTTCTTCGTGTGAAGTTGAAAAACAGCAACAGTTTTGTATAGTTGTAAAAGAAGATTCTTCGTGTTAAGTTGCAAAACAGCAACAGTTTTTGTAAAGTTGTAAAAAAAGGAAGAAGAAACTATTTTTCAGTTTCGTGACGCGTACAAGCTATTTTTCTTTGTTTCGTTAACGGTGTGCAGCGATCGAAAAAAAGGAAGAGAAGGTGAAAAGTTTCCAGTTGTTTTTTCGTTTGTTCTTTTTGCCACATATGCATATTCATATAACTCAGTCGGAAAGCTAAGTTGATGTAAATTAATAATAAACATAAAACATTATAACGAAAAAAGAACCGAGGCGTTTTTGTGGTGCATCTGGTCGAATAAATGCATGGTGCAGGAGTTGATAAGGCGATCCCCAAAGACACGAGTGGAGCCCTAGTGGCACACGTGGGTAAGTATGGGGTAGTACTCAGGTACGTTTTAAATAATTATTATAGTATCATGTATATATATGTATATATATATATATATATATGTAAATATATATACATATATATATATATATATATATATATATATAAATATATATATACATATATATATATATATATATATATATATATATATATATATATATATATATATATGTATATATATATATATGTATATATATATATATATATATATATATATATATATATATATATATATAACAAGTCAATTAAAAAGTCCCCGGCCTGACACATAGATGCCGACACTAGAATTAAATCCATATGATTTTTAGTTAGCCCTAACCTTCAAAAGACGCGTGTATAAATTTGACAGATGTCGGATCGTTAGTTTGTGAATTATAGTATTTTGAGTGAAGCAACTTCTGTTATTGTGAAAAAAATGGATAAAAAGGAATTTCGCGTGTTGATAAAATATTGCTTTTTGAAGGGAAAAAATACAGTTGAAGCAAAAACTTGGCTTGATGACGAGTTTCCAGACGCCACCCCAGGAAAATCAACCATCAAGGATTGGTATGCTAAGTTTAGACGTGGTGAAATGAGCACCGAAGACGGTGAACGCAGTGGACGCCCAAAAGAGGTTGTTACCGACGAAAACATTAGAAAAATTAACAAAATGATTTTGAATGACCGTAAATTGAAATTGAATGAAATAGCAGGTACTCTAAAGATATCAACTGAACGTGTACATCATATCAGCTCACTTTTGACCAAAAACAACGACGAGTTGATGATTCGGAGCAGTGTTTGGAGATGATCAAGCGTAATAAACCCGAGTTTTTGCGTCGATATGTGACAATGGATGAAACGTGGCTCCATCATTTCACTCCGAAGTCCAATCGACAGTCATCCGAGTGGACTGCACACGATGAACCCACCCCAAACCGTGGAAAAACGCAACAGTCAGCTGGCAAGGATATGGCGTCTATATTTTGGGATGCGCGCGGAATATTTTTTATTGACTATCTTGAAAAAGGAAGGACCATCAACAGCGACTATTACACAGCGTTATTGGGCCGTTTGAAGGACGAAATCGCCGAAAAACGACCGCATTTGAAGAAAAAGAAAGTGCTGCTTCACCAAGATAATGCACCGTGCCACAAGTCAGTGAAAACGATGGCAAAAATCCATGAATTGGGCTTCGAATCGCTTCCGCATCCACCGCATTCTCCAGATCTGGTCCCCAGCGACTATTTCCTGTTCTCGGATCTCAAAAGAATGCTCGCTGGGAGGAAATTTTCGTCAAATGAAGAGGTGACCGTCGAAACTGGGGCCTATTTTGAAGCAAACGACAAATCGTACAAAAAAGGTATGGAAAAGTTGGAGGGTCGCTATATTCGGTGTATCACCCTCGAAGGGAATCATGTTGAATAAAAAAAAACGAATTTTGCCAAAAAAATGTGTTTTACTATGAAAGGCCGGGGACTTTTCAATTGAACTGTTATATATATATATATATATATATATATATATATATATATATATATATATATATATATATAAATATATATATATATATATATATATATATATATATATATATATATATATATATATATGTATATATATTTATATATATATATACTACATTCAACGAGAGAATATTGCAACACAACTAGTAAATATTAATTAAAACTTACAATATCTGGAATTACAACGGCTGGCTATATCAAACTACAAAGAGATATCACAACAGTTGGCGCATTCATGTATTACACCTTCATTATAGTGCACCATATTTAATTACGTTACAGTGGCGCAGCCACAACTGGTTTAATACAAAATATATATATCCAACAAAGTCACCATAACATTGAAGACACCTTTTCGTCATAACACCAACACCTTACTTTCAAAAACCATAACATTTTGGTGCAGCCAATATCTCTCCTCAATTATATTACATAACAAATCTTACAATAGAAAAATATTTCATTGGCGGTTTAATACAAAACTGCTGGTTTCATTCTGTCCCTTAATTGCGAGACCAATCAGGTTTGATAACTGATCCCTTTCGACACAAAACCAACTTATAAGAGCAACCTACATAATATATAACATTGGCGCAGCCGGTAGTTTTTTTTTTTTTTTTGTTGTATCATTTATTCGATCATTGTAATTTTTGTCAATTCATTTCTGTTTTTTTCTCTCTTTTAATCGCTATTTTGATATCGTTAATACGTTATCATTGTAAGATTATTTTGAATATTATAATTGTTAAATTATTTTGAACATTATCATTGTTAACTTATTTTGAACGTTACCATTGTTTTTCCTTTATGGGCATGATACTCGTTACTTTTGGCCCTTATATTTATATTTAAGTTAAGAACACAGTTGTGATTTTGTTTTGTTTTTTTTTTCTAATTAATTCTTACCTTTCTATTTAGAACCGTGCTTCTTCTTTTCTTCCTTTCCCGTTGGCGTGTTGTATTCGTTGTTTATATTTTTTATTATTTCATCGGCTTGTTATTTTTTTTCGCAGGATCCTCACTGCCAACATTATCCCGCAGACAACCAAACAAGTGTCCCATCTGTGGGGCCTCAGGACTCGGCTCAGAGGCGGTACATACCTCAGAGCCACATGAGTCGGGCTGCTAGCGGTGCGTTTGGTGTGTCCGTCGACCACAGCCAGACCCCATGGGGTCGGCCCCGGTATGCGCCCTGGGACCCCACACGGCATCTCCACGGTGGGCCGACCCGATCCTAATCACAGGGCGGTCATGCGCCCGCGGGACCTGAAACACATTTTCTGCCCCAGTCTGGAGGTGACCACTTCCGCCGACAAGAGCCCGCCCGCACCCCAGGCACTCGATTCGTGCACCCCTTAGAAGCGCAGATGAAAGAAATACACCTTTCTGTCGAGAGTGCTGGCAGTATAGCCACGACATCGAGGACTGCCGTACCCATCGAGCACAAGCTCGCATTCCCGGACCTCCACTGCAGTATGGGCGACCGCAAGGTGGACCTGCACGAGATCGTTCGCCTCATCAGCAACAGGGGTTCCGGAGAAGGGTTCTTCCGGAACCAGAGCAACCCGCTGCTAGCAACAGACCAAGAACAAGGGTCTTTAGTGTGTGGTGTTGCTGTGAATTTTGTTGCCCCCAAGGTCACAACTGGCGCTGGTAAAAATATAAGGTGAGGTGGGAACAACACCAAAGTTCCCAAAAAATACCCACCGCAAAACATACCAGGGGGCTAAGAATACACGTCGACGTCGAAAGCTAGAGACCTGCACGGTCTATGCGGAGTGGCAGGAGCCCCAGACAGGGGGCCGGAAGAACCATAAAAGCAACCGGGGTAAGCGCCGAAGACCCTGGCGACGAAACCGTGGGACCAGTGGACGATACACGGTGAGTTCAGACTCATTCTCTGACCCTGCTGCTTTGGACTCTCAAGCGATAAACAGGCAGGGCGAAGCGGGTGCGATGGGGAGCGTCGAACGACAGGCGACCGGGCCACATTTACCTCGGCCCTCGGTGGGCAGTGGCCGGCCCAGCTCTGTCAGTTCAGAGCAATAGAGGCTCAAATGCCGAGCCCAGATGCGGCCACGGGCTCCATGAACCGGAAGCCCTTAACGGACTCAACGAGACGGGGGCGGCGACCTCGGCACGGTCGACCCAAAGTAGGCCAACATCCCTCCAGTTCCACTAGTTCGGAGTCTACTGAGGCTCCCAAGCGGAGCGATCCTGAATGGAGGAGCACGGTACAGTGCGAATTTTGCAGTCAATGAACACACATGGCGGCAGTGTGTCGACAAAAGGCAAACTGGGAGAGGTCGGGAAACTCCCCGAGGTCGGGTCTCGGAAACTCAACGTTTTGAAAAACCAATTCTTCTTAATCAGATTTGTACCTACATTGAACCAAAGTAGGCAACTATATGTGATGAATGTTCCGGTGCGGGCCATGTAGCATATAATCTCTATTGTCAATCTGGCAGCCATGAAATAGCCTTTTTGTCATAGTAAACGTTCTCTTTGCTTTAGAAAAATGGCCTCTACATCTCTGTTAAAATATAGATATTTATATAACCTAAGTTCAGGTATTTTGTTACCTTCATAGCGGTTAGGGCATGTCCTCAGGATAACTAGTTTTCAATTAGCTTTGTATCCCTAGTATTATATATCCATGTAATAAATAGAGTCTTATTTCTGGACATTGTCTTTCGGTACTCAAGCCTCAGTATCGCACAATTTTATCAATGCAATTGGTTGTTAATGATCTTAATTCTCAGAGCTATTCTGCAAATGATGAGAACGTGTGCATTCATTTTTCAACAGTTTTTATTTCCGTTTTTTTTTTTTCTCAGATTCTAGATTACAGGCTAGACAAAAATGTTAAAATCGTAGCTTAATTATCTTATGTTATAAGTTACTGGTCCTACGCAGACGCTCTAAGCTAGACTTTACAGTCTATTGTACAATTTGCCTTTCGACGACAGAACTTTGTTTGTTTTTTTAATTATGTTTATTTTAATAACCAAGAAAAACTAAAAACACGTTGTCAAAACTTATAATTAACTTTATATAGTATATACACTTTTTTTTTTAAATTGCTTAAGAACTTAATTTAATATAACTTAAACTTTACTCTACCCTAATTCAAGAAAAGCCAAATCTGTGTAAGCTGGTTGTTGCGTTCAAAACCGCCCACCCCTTAATACTCGTACCTACCTTTTTATTGCCAGTCTCCACCATTAATTGTGGTACACGCGAAACCATCCACTTAAAGGATGAACCGCTCTCCAATCCCTAGCACTGTCCCCATACATTAAATATTCCTACATCCATTCAATATCACATGAATTCAATTTAATAATCCAATACATGGTAAGCCAACCGTATGTTGGACACGAAAAATTCCCTGGATCAAAATGTGCGACCAGTAACTCCCTTGCAAACAAAATTGTTGAGAATCATAAAATGCGCGTTTGCAATTTTATGATCTTCTAGAAATCTGTTAATCCAAATCCATTCTCACAATCAAAACCATTCTCCGTTTTAACTAAACTGTGGCGGTTCCGCCAAACCCCACTGACTACTTACACGAAGAACCCCCATAACTACAACCCAGCTTTCATAAGTTTTTGCTAATGCAATCGCACCTGTAAATGTTTTCCGCAACAAATTTATCAAAGGTATTTAGCTAAAAGCTCCTCGAAGAGAATTCTTACCTTTCATTCATTTATTCGAATTCAAAATTCCCTATAAGAATTCTGTTCCAAACATCATAAACCCCAAGCCCAATTCGGCATCTTCGGTTGCCAGGCAAATACCAATATTACATACGTATTTTCCCTAGTCGAATTTCTGAAAACAAAATAATTTGGTTTACATATAATGTAACCATCATAACAGGGATCAAAAACATTGCGTCGCCTATTCCCAGTCTCACCATGTGTATAACAAATTCCTTTACATATACGTTGGTTGCGGACCTATACCCAAGGGACAAAAGCAAATATACGCATCTTGCGTCTTAAGGTATAAATTAAATCCTACAGCATAGGAAAATGCAAATAGGAATTGAATACTTACCCTTGGTGTCGATGATATAAACACCAATTCCCTGTAAATAAGCTGAAACCGATTAGCACCATGTGCAGGATGCATTGCGGTCTATCATTACAGCCGCAATGCACATTCATAAACAATGATCTATACGATCCCATTGTTCCTTTTCCCTCGCTTCAGGTTTCGTTTATCCTTTGCTAAATGCATCGATATCCACGGTGATGTATACGATCACACACGCACACCACTGCGTGCCAGAGATCGCCTTCCATTGGTCACTGGTCAAAGGAAATTTCATTTCCTTTTCACCACACCACCAAACTCACCCCAAACGAGGGTTGAATCAATGAGTCTTTTTGCAACCGCCAATCCGGTCGGTTCACCTCTCGCTCTCTGTAGCGCTGCGGAGATGCGCGCCTCCAATAGTCGTTTTTCCAACCACAAAGTAGTCGGTCGAGTTTTTTTTTTTTTAATTTATCCATCCACCGTAGCTTTTGCACGCGTACCGAGTCTTAAAGTAAATATAGATATCGTTTACATAAAGTAAAACACCATAAACAATCACAATGACAATTAAAGTCTGCTGCTCGATAAATTAAGAAACTGTGATTACTTATTCAGTGAATGTGCGTACTGCGTTGTAGAGTAAAGGTGACATTATTATACGCTGTCCTAGAATAAACCCAAATTAATAACAACTACTAAAACTGTGTATTCATTTTGCTGTGCTGTGTCCGCCCCACATCCTACTCAACTGCCGCTTCATCTGCACCATGTGAACACTAAAATAAAATTAATAAAAAAATTAAAATCATTTGGTGTTTTTATTCTTTTTGTGGTGATCGTTCGCTCCTTATTTTGAAACTTGAGCATTTTTGCGACGTTGCCAAATGAACAGTTCGTGAGACGAAGTAGAACCCCGTGCCGTACGCTGGCACCACGACTTCGTACCCCACAAAACCAAGTTAAAACAAACAACTTGCGCCATAAAACGTACCACATGTGCATTTTATCGCCGACCGACATGGAGGATCGTAAATGCTCATCAGCAAGATGCTTTGTTGATTGTTCCTGTGTGTTTCCTCTTTTGATCACAATCCGGGAAAAATAAAGAAAGGAAATGGCGGGTGGCAAAAGGGCTACACAAATAATGGAAAGGATCGATCGCCCCGAGGTGAGATACCACCCCGTCACGCTGTACATTCCGCGATATCTCCGGGAGAAATCTTAGACGGTATTTCGGATGTGTGGTTGATGGCCCGGACTGACACGGAGATAATTCATGGTGGTACGTTCTGATATAAAGAATTCCGGAGGTAAACTAGTCTCCCATTCGGATCTCAGGGGGGGGACTATGTCAGGGGGATCATCATGCAGATATCATGATAAATAATGGAACTTTAAGAGGTTCGTCATCGCACAACCGGCCTCGCTCTTGAGGCTCTGCCCACGCTCGACTGGTGAAGGCATTTTGTTACATCAGGGCCATCGGTTTCACCAATACGAATGTCAACGCCATCCACCAATATTTGCAAACAACGAAACCTGATACCCTTGCCCTAACTGAGACCCATGTCGATTCGTCAACTGATTCGACATATCTTCGTTGCTCGGGATACGACTTACATTCGAGATTCCGTTTTAAGGGCGGAGTCTGCGTCTTCGCGCGGTCCAATCTGGCTTGCCAGAGGATGGAGGCATTGGAACCCAATAATATGGACATCATATAGTTGAGGGCCGTGCTGAGGGATTCTCTTAAATTTCTTTGTTGTCTTTACCGCTCCCCAAATGACGATCGCCCGGCGACATTTTCAGAACATCTTTCACATACCGTCGACTGAATACAGATCAACCACCCAGCTTCTGAAATTGTTGTCCTTGGCGATTTTAATGTGCAAAATTCCGGCTAGTTGTTACGAACTGAATTTCGACCACCACCACAGATGGTGATAATGATGTTCGATGATGAGCGAGAGCAATTAGGGAAATTTTTCCGTGTAGATACAGATACCAGCTTTGAATCTAGATATCTGTGTGGGCAGACAGTTAGTTAGATTCGAATCGCCAAAGGGTCGATATAGAACTTTCGAGCGGAGAGGACAGACAGTCGAATAGGAGGGAACGAATAGGAGGAATTGAATCGCGTTACGTGAAATTCACCGGTGTAAAAACGTAGAGCGTTAGAACGTATGTGTCATCGCTAGTATGTCCCTAAGACACATATTATTGTATGTTTAACGATTTGTGCAAAAACATAATAAAAGTAAAGTTAAAGTAGAAGGCGATTCCCGATGTTTTATTTGTGACGGCATTCGTTCTGGTGCATCATATTCACCGTGTGACGTACTTCCTCGGGATTCTCATAGACAATTAATCGCATCACCGAAGTGGCTACATTAACCCGCCAAACTCTCATGTTTGGGGCTCGGCTCCTAAACATACCCTCGACCTACTTGAGAGCATACAGAGACGAGCGATCCGACTGATCGGGGACTCGGCGTTGACGTCGGGACTACAGTCGCTATCACATCGAAAGCGCGTAGCCGACCTCTGTCTGTTTTACAGATATTATCACGAGTACTGTTCTTCGGAGATTCTTGGTATTGTTCTACGCAATTGGGCTTATGTGCGCTCTACAAGACAAGTTGACGGATCGCACCCGTTTGTGGTTCATCTCCCGACGGCGCGAACATCCCTGCATCACGCGAGTGTTCCCGGAGCGTTAAAACCTGCAACTGTTCAAAAAGAGCTGCAACAGTTATTTGATGGCATCTCGGGGCGCCTACTCGGCGCTATAGGTTCGCCTCTCCCGAGAGAAGTCTAATAAAAAAAAGAAAAAAAAAAAATTTAGGAACGCCGCCGGTGGAACGAAGCCACTGCGGCGACCCTCTTAAAATACAAAGTATTTGTATACTAACCTCGGAAGATTGGGTCATTGTACGCAACTATTGCTCTTGCAATATGTCCTCTGATGAATTTGATCATAAAATTATCCACCCTGTTTATGTAGGCTTCGTTATATAAGGTCTCATTTGGATTATACCTTTTGTAGACAGATTCCGGTCTTTGATATAATCTGAGACAAGTTCAGAGACATTTTATTTCGAACATCCCAATCTTTTCCATCATATTTGGTCCTTCACTGAACAACACTGGGCACCCATATATAATCATGGGCCTGATTAAGGCCATATAGCATATAACTTTTACCCTGCTATCAAGTTGGCTGCAATGATATTGCCTCTTAGCCATAGCAAGTGTTTTCTTGGCCTTGACCAAAGCTGCCTCCACGCCTCTGTTAAAATACAAATACCGATCAAGCCATATGCCAAGGTATTTAACCACACTCTTGGTTTCCAGCTTGTGTTCATGCGGCCCTATGATAACTAACTATAGCGAGTTTTTTTCTTGTGTTATTCGAGGCTTTATGCAACGGGGTTCTAAATAGAATAGCTTCACATTTCTGGAAGTCTATCTGAAGTTTCCAGTCGTCGCAATATCGCCGCACTTTATTGAAGTCGCGTTGCAGTAAACTGTTTATGATTTCAATTTTCGGGGCTGTTTTATAAATTATAAGATCGTGTGCGCACGCAATTGGGTCGGGAAGTGCGCTTAATATGTCGCTAATGTAAATGTTAAAAAGAATAGGAGAGAGTACAGCTACCTGTTGTAAAACATTCTTGATACTATAAGTTTTACCGGAGGTCACTTTGCCACTTTTGACCACGAACCTCTTGTTCTTTAACATATCATAAAGTATATAGAGTAAACGTTTTTACATTCCTTGTTTGACAATTTTGTAATATAATCCTTCAAGCCAGACGATGTCGATGCCTTTTTCCAACTCGATCAGACAGCCCCCTCTGCATCGGTTCTTGCATTTATTCCATTGTATGTCGGAAACTACTTTAGCTGCGGCATGTGTGGTTTCATAACCCGCCTTAAAGCCAAACTGGTTATTCGGAATAATGTTGTTGTCATCAATCCATTTTAACAAAGCTTTGTTTATGACTTTCTCGAATACTTTACTGATGCTTGGGAGTAAGCTTATCGAACGCGTGTTCATTGGGTTTGTACAGTCCTTGCCCTTTTTTTGGTATAGGCTGAATGATTGCTGTTTTCCAACGCTTGGGTAGTGTGCATTATTCAACGCGTTGTTAAATAGAACAGTGTACATATCCGTTGATAATGGTGGTAGATACTTGAGTACGTTATTTGGTAGTCCATCCATTCCCGCTGACTTTTTGTTTCTCAATGAGTCGAAGATACCCTGGATCTTTTCCTTCGTTATTAATAGGCTATTAGTCTTTTTATTGGCGTTAATAGCATTTGCCGTGATTCTCTGATAGCCAATTTGGAATTTCATTTCGAAGGTGCTAGAACTCTGTTTTCAAATTCGTAGGTTCGGTGGATGATTTCATTCACCTTGTACATTTCCTGGAAGATAGCTCCCACAGTGTTCGCCTTTTGTAAGGGATTTTCTATCACGAAGAGTTCATTACTGAGGATATCGTTTTTTGTATCTATACCTATGTAGATTAACATTTGTTTGTCTTCGTCATTACGTGCTAAGTGGAGACACTGAATCTAATTTGATTATTTCCCCTGATTATCGTATTAGTTTGTGCGAACATGTTCGGGTTGTTAGATTTTATAGGCCGTATTCTGTTGTTCCAATACAAATTTGTTGCTAATCTATAATTAGCTTTTAGTAATTGTTGGAGGTTTTTTAAGCGGGATTTTAGTGGTATTATCTCCTGGTCGTGTCTGTCAGTAAATTTTCTGTATAATTGTTTTAGTTTTATTAGCAGTCTGCTGTTTTTTCTGTGAGAAGTGCGTCTGTGTTGTTCAAATTCAAATTGTCCGGTTCTGTTCTTTTAGGAATTGTTTTATCCATTGTTCGTTTTATAGTTTCGTTCATTTATTAAATGTATTTATCGATTTCCTCATTCGTCAGGATTCTGTATGCTGGTAGGTCGATATCGTTAGAACGTAGTTCTTTTGCTAACGATCTGGTGAATCGTGGCCATCGCGTTGCCCCGTAGTTGTAGAGTTGTGGGATCATGAATTCCTCCAGTTCTGCCAGTTCGTTTGGAAGCTTTATTACGGTCGTGAATGCACAGTGGTCACTGTCGTTTTCAATTGTCCGTAAACAGTCTCTGTTATGTCTGTTGGTGTTCAATAGTCTCAGTCGTGTGTCAATAAGCCTGATATCTAGATATGATCTACCTCTAGGGAACGATGGATATTCGGTAGCTAGAAGATCCGTTTTATACTCTACGTGATATTGATCTAACCAGCTAGCCAGTTGGTTTCCTCTACTGTTGGACATACAATTTCCCCAATCTTTATATTTGGCGTTCATTTCTCCACCTATAATAAAGTAGTTTTTATCTAGTCGGAGTTGCAAACATCGAAGAGGGTCTCAAGTTCTGCTATAAAGAGATTATACTGATGTTCCTTGGGGACATAAACTGAGATCGTTTACAGCCCCCTTCTTTGTAGTTTTAGTTGAAGTGGTATACGTGCGATACATGCTTCAAGCACCCGGAACCTGCGTGCTGCTATACTATATATGACTTTGTGTTGGAGTCCATTTCCAATAAAGATTGTGACACCTCGCCCTTGTGAGGAATTCGGTCGGTCTCTTCGTATAATATTACAGTTTTTGTGCCAAGTTTATGCCTCTGGTTTAACTTCGTGTCCCCAGCTAGAAGCACATCAGGGTTTTCGTCTTGCAACTGGTTAAAAAGAGTGGTTCTGTGGGGGGTTGGAAGTGATGTTCCTTGTAGGTTGGTATTGTTCGTGAATAGCGTACGTTGTTTTCTTTTAGTCGAGTGCGGGCACGGGAACGGGTTCACTAAAAGCCCCACTGAGTTCTCACTTGCGACTACGATTGATCCCCAACACAGAGCGGATACAGCACTAATAATAAACAGATTGCTAGTAGGGTAAGAAATCTTTTATTCAATTCTTTCGGGTCTAAACTATAAACATAAACTTTCATAAATATAAACTGGTAAACAGGTGATTGATTTTAGGTTGAATTATATAACACGGAGCTGTTTTTCGTTATATTGTTGTCAATACATACTTAAATCTTAAAGTTACACGGGTGAATTTGTGATTGGTGATTGATACCGGTTGAATTAAATAACACTGTACTGTCTTTTCGTTATGTCGTTGTTAATACATATCTTAAAGTTAAACGGGTGAAAAGGTGATTGTTTTCGGTTGAATTATATAACACTGAACTGTCCTTCCATGATGTTATTGTTAATACATAATTTAAAAATAAACGGGCGAAAAGGTGATTGTTTTCGGTTGAAATATATAACACTGAACTGTCTTTCCATGATGTTATTGTTAATACATAATTTAAAATTGAACGGGCGAAAATGTGATTGATTTCGGTTGAATTATATAACACCGCATTTCATAAATAGGACCCCGAGAAAAAAAACGATTAATTTTTGCACTTAGGGAACACAGCGCGTGGGTGTAAATACCGACTTTGATTTGTATGGAACTCGCGATCACGCTCAACTCTCGTGGGGATCGGCGATCTGCTCTTTCGTTGACTTCCTAAGTACTATTCCTTCGCTGGTTATTACACGACTGACGAAAAATTACCCCTGCAGAGTCAGCCATCCGTTAAGGGTGGGTTTTCGTCTTTTGAAGGAAACGTGAAGTTTCTGGTGCAGCGACCAATCAGAGAGGATCTCTCTGAGTTGATCACGGCACGGATGCATGGTTGTATCCAACAAGCGTTGGATACACGCGGCCAGGAACACGATGGTGTCTCCTGGCCAAAGAGATTTGTGTGTCAGACACGCGCTAAACACACAGGGTTTGAACACGGTGGGGTCTCCTGGTGGGTTGAGTTGAGAACAAACTTGATTGTGTCTCCTTGATTGGTGAGTGCTGCAAACTAATTGGGATGTTAATGGGCAAATAACAACGAATATCTCTACAGTTGTAAACAATCCACAATCTAGCAAGACTTCTCTAAAGTTGTAAAATCCACAATCTAGCAGGACTTCTTAAATAAATGAAAGGCAAGTTATATAACGTTTAACTCAACTCAACTCAACTCTGAGTCACAATCTTTATTTCAATTAATAAGATGGCTTTGATTTGATAGGATCAACTATTGGTCAAGCGCAAATCACAAGGAGAAAGAGTAGAAGAAAATGGTTGTCATGTGACAACCAACAGAAAATTCACAAATGTCTGCTGATTGCTGACATTGTTTAAGGTGATGCCACATATCTTATTCAGGTGGTGCCACAGATATTTAATTGCGAATTCGCCGGTTGTTTCAAGGGCGAATCCGCAACAATGGTAGTTCGTCTTGCCGAGTCGTGGCAAACGAAAACAAAACAAAAGGAGATGAGAAGAAGGGCATTATTTCTGTGTATCCGCAGCTGCGCAAATTGTTTGCCCGTTGTCAGGGCGACTTGTGCCATTAGCAAATAGGATACTCGCACAACGATGATTGTGCGCAGTATCGATGCTGGTGGCCTATGTGGGATTCTTGTGTGCATGTTTACATGCCAAAGAATTTGTTTCTCGGCTACTGGGCGCGAGATGCGCAGACAAGTTTTGTCCGTTGGTCACGAAATAAGTAGGGAGTGGCGGGGGTTGGTGTGGTGTGGTGCCGGTAGGAGAGTTATGTGCCTGGAGGTCTAGGAGGCGCGTTCGACCTCGAGTAAGCCGGGGTTGAGGCGGGTGTCGGTCGCTGGTGGCGTCGGGTATTGGTTTGGGGTCTGGAACTGAAGCCTCCAAGAAACAGGTTTTTAGTCTCTCGACGCTGACTGCGGACGGCCTGCCTCGGATTTCGATCTCGAAGACACGATCGCTGATGCGGTTGGAGACTCTGTATGGACCATTGTATGGGGGGTCCAAGCGTTTCTTGACCTTATCCACCCTGATAAAGAGGTGTGTGCAGCTGTGCAGGTTGTTTGCCCGTCGTTAGGGCGACTTGTACCATCAGCAAATAGGATACTCGCACAACCACGATTAAGCGCAGTATCGATGCTGGTGGGCTATGTGGGATTCTTGTGTGCATGTTTACATGCTAAAAAATTTGTTTCTCGGCTACTGGGCGCGAGGTACGCAGACAAGTTTTGTCGGTTGGACAAAACTTGGGATGACTTTGAATAAGTCAAAGAAATGTAGTGCGCACGTGTGTAGCAGGGCAAGGCAGTTAACATGGGGCGCCGTTGATTCCCCGATGTATGTTGCATGTTGGTAATTCATTTTAGGGAAAAATTGTTATGCGACATTTTTAGTGAACGACTTTTCGTTTTATGGTGATATGGATGATGCCCTATAGCAATTCTGTAAATGCATGTACAGGGTTTTCAATTTCAGGAATTTGAAATGCTGCTTATGTTGTAGGGCTGAATTCTGTGATGCATTATCTACATGGAATGATGAATTCAGGTGATGTATCCCTTACATGAATTATGCACATTGGAAAGGTACCTTTTACAGGTAGGATAGGCCAACGAAAAGGATTGAGGTTGGCGTTATGCGCGGTCTGCCGGCGAAATTGTGGTTGTAATTGTGGGTGGCGTACCCATGTGCAAGAATTATGGGCGAAATTGTGGTTAGCGTCGTGGGTTGGTTCTCAGTATGATATAGTGAACCCCCACAGTTCTTCTCTCGGTCCTTATACGTGAATTTACATTCACGACAAGAGCTTTAATTGATCTTTTGGTTAGAGGGTTTATATCGACTTTTTATTCAGACTGGACAAGCGCGAGTAGATCTCATTTATTTCACTTTGCAGTTGAGTGATCTGTCTCTGTAGATTGACAATATTGTGAACACGTCTGCTTCTGATATTGTATCATTCTGTACCGAAGTATTTCTGGGTATTAGTGTTGGAGCCCGTGTTCGGGTTCACCCGTCTCTCACTATTTGTGCAACACAGTCATTGAACTTGTGCGATTTGGCTCAGTTTTTTCTTTGCTGAGTCACACCCCTCGACGTTAATTCTCGGCATTTAGGACAACCTCGGTAGTTAGCGGGATGTCCCTTATTCCGACATAATGTACACTTTAAAAGGGTTTTGTCTTCCACCCTTTCTTTTCCCAAAGGGCACTCCTCAGCATTATGATACTGACCGCATTTCACGCAACGATACTGCAATTCACAGTTCTCCACTGATAGCCCAAACCTTTGGCAGCGAACTGTGTTTCTGCTTTTGTTAGTTTGTCCCATGAAACGCTTTGGTGGTCCAGGACTGTTATTTTCTGTAGACTACCAATTTTACTATTTGGGGTTAACTGCACCAGAAAGAAGGATAGCTGCCGGTTCTCCCTTTTAGACTTGGCTGTGGTGAAGGATTTGACCATATTAAATTCAAGGTCATCGTACTTTAGCTATCGAAGCATTTTCAAAAGAGTCTCCCGTTCAGTTTCACGGTCGATGCACTTTAATAGAACTGTAATATTTTTAAGTTCGTTGGGCGTGTAAGAAAATAATTCCGCAGTGGATCTTTTCAAAACATTTTTAATTTTAATCTGTCCACCAACGTTATATCTTTGAACACCACGCATATTACCTCCCAGTCTTTTCATCATAAAATTATTACTTCCTACAGCTAACGTATACATCATCAGCACTACAACCGGGAGCCGGTCTTGGCCTTATTTAGCAAGTCCTGGGGCTTGTTAAATTTTCCATAATGATATTTTTTCCGGGCAAGGTCATTAGTCTTGCGCCAGAGCTAACGTATACAGCCTTACCAATTATTTACAATCGGTAGAGGTGTTGATTGGTGGCATTTGGGTGATTTTGCTGGTTGCCTGCTGTTGTGATTTTGGCTGATGTGCTTATAGCGTTTGAGATGGATAGTGAAGAACGTGTGATTCGAGCTGACGCTGACAGTTAGAATCACCAAAAATTGAACCGAAGCGTAACACATGAGGCTACTGGCCGATTTTAGAATTCGATTTTTAAACTCAAGTATAATATATTCCACTGATGTGAATTATTTTTGTTATCGCTATGGTATACGGCTCTGATGTATTTTCTTATTCGATTTTCATTCGGTGTTCTTCACTATTTGATTGTGTATTGTGTGTATCTGTTAGAGACGCCACGCCACTCCCTCCTCAGTAACTTCGTTACGATCAGCTTCGGTGCGAACGACGAAGCGACGAGAGAACGTCGGAGCAGACGAGCGTGGCGGTGCTCTATGCGGAAGTCGTGATCGTGTGTGAAGTTCTGTTTACTACGGGAAAGAGTGTGCTGTGTTGTACAGATCACGTCCGGGTCACCAATTATAGCGTTTGGGATTGGATGGTGAAGAACGTGTGATTCGAACTGACGCTATGACAGTTAGAATCACCAAAAATTGAACCTAAGCGTAACACATCAGGCTACTGGCCGTGTTTAGAATTCGATTTTTAAACTCAAGTATATTCCACTGATGTGAATTGTTTTGTTGTCGCTATGGTATACGACTCTGATGTATCTTCTTATTCGATTTTCGTTCGGTGTTCTTCACTATTTTGCTTGTTATTGCGTGTGTAGCTGTTAGAGACGCCACATGCTTCCCTTTGTTCATCTGGTCTTGGTTCTGGGTTTTGTTTTTGTTGCCGATTTTGGCCTTCTCTTTTCTTCGACTTTTCTTGTTTATTTTTTTGTTGTTCCAGCGCTTCAATTTTTTTCTTTCTTCTTCTTTCCTCTTGTCGCGCTCTTCCTATAGGTAGTTTCGCTTCTAGCTCATTTATTTCTTCTTCTTCGTCCTCCGATTCAGGAAAAGCCAGACAAGCAAATGTGTTGTTAGCAAAATTCCCACCATAGTTGGTGGTAGAGGGGAATGCATTCTCCGCCTCCATTTGTTTTTGTTCTAACATGAGTTCTGCAGCTTTGCGAGTCAATATTATGTTTCTTATTCCGCTCTCTTTGATTTTTTTTACCGCTTTTAATTTCGGTTTGGTCCACGAAGGGCCTTTTAATAGGTTTATTTTGCCTTTTAATATCCCACTCTTTGTTTTTGGTTCTTGCTTCACTGAACACTCGTTAACATAACTAGCGCACACTTATGTTCTTATCTCACTCGAATCGGGCGGAAATCTGATCTATTGTCTTGTTCAGGTATTTGGTCTACCTGACTTCACTTTTAAGAGCGTTCCGTTGAGAGATTTGTTATTGTCGTTTGCCAGTTGTTCTCCCTGATCTGCCTTCTGTCGTCCTGATGAGACCGTGTGCATACACAAGGGCATAATAAAGAGTGCTGGAATACGGACGGTATGGTCCAAATTATTTCTAAAATAAAAAAAAATAAAAAAAAAAACTTTTTAAGATGTTTTTATGCGTTCAAGTAAAGTTCATTTAAGTCGATGTAAAAAGATCGGTCTTCAGCATTTTTAGAATTCGACATCTCGCAAGTCGCCCTGAGCTTGAATGACGTGAAGTGGTTGTTTTTCATCATTTTCGATTACATTGGCCAATGTTTCGAGTGATGTGGCCGATATGGCTATTTCCTAGGAGATATTGGCCTTAAGTTCGTCGAAGGTGCTTGGTCTGTTGATATAAACATTTGACTTTAAGTATGTTACATAATTAAAATCGTTTAATTAAAACCCCCCTATAATACATAAAATATTAGCACCTGCATATCCTTCCCCATTATGAAAACATCACTAATCCGCTATAATAGAATCTTCCCAACATGCAATAGATAAAAATGAAAATAAAATAACACCCGTAGATCCCTATCCCAGTAGATAATATTTGGTACGACTTAAAGGTCCCAAATATTATAGACTGAACGCACAAATAATTTCCGCAATCACTTTTCATGTGTGTGTTTCCCGTGGAAAAGGAAGCGAAAAGGGGGAGGAGTGTTATATAATTAAAATCGTTTAATTATCACACAATCGTTTAATTATCAAACAATAAAAGTTTTAAAAACCAATAGATACACGATTGTAAACAGTTTAAAATAAATATAAAAGTATTAAATACAAAATAGTAAGAGTTAAAAACAATAGAAAACAGCAATAAAATATTAAGAAGACCAGAAATAAATCGTGTATTATTTTCAATAAAGAAAAAAATTCATCGAAATCCTTTCCATGAAAAGTGGAGTATAATTAGTGCAATAGTTACTAGGTAAGAAGTGATGGACAGATGCAAATGCCTATAAACAAATGCGGAGTATTTGTCCTCGATCCAGCCTGCAGATAAATTTGTTCTCGTATCCGGACTGGATTATAATACGGAGACACACCAGCTGCTTTTCCTTCAAGGAATAAAATAGGGCTGAGTTTGGTGAAAGATAAAGACACATAAAATAATTGTTATTAAAAAATATAACAAGTATTCTCACGTGAAGAAGACTGGCGGCAAAGCCCAGTCAAAGTTACCAATTTTTTATATCAAACGATCGGGGAACAGTGGCTTAAAAAAATCAATTGCACCATTTTGCGGAAACGAAATGTCATCCATTCTATTTTAATGAAGAATCGAGGTAAAAAATTCGTTGCCATAGACCGATAATATTTGCCGTCGTGATCCACCATATATGAACTAAAAAGATTCGATAACAATCGTAAATCGTTCCTTATTTTGTAAATAATGTTGAAGATCACGAAGACTCTGTTGGGGAATGTTATGATATATATTTATTTGTACTTACTTCTGGGAGATATTCAATTGAGGGTCGGATGTTTTTTGTTAGTAATCCTGTTATGAATCGTGCTGAATATTAGTGGCGACCTTTCTTCAAGGTGGTTTTATAGCATTTGCGACGTTAGTGACGAACGTGTGTCGAACCGACACGGTGACGGTTAGAATCACTAGAAGATTGAATCAATGGTTAACACATCAGACCACAGCCACTTGTACGAATTCAATCGTTTTTCTCAACTGATTTGGAATTGCTATGTTATTACAACGGTATACGGCATTCGGCATTGGACAGGCGCAGAGAATGGTTGATAGTCAGGAGACGTCTCTCGTTTTATTTTTTATTTTTCTAAGGGTACCAGTGCACAAGTAAACTAGTGTTGTTGTGTTCTGTAGGGGTTAGTTTCAGGACGCGAGTCTCCTGATCCTTAAAAGGACAAGGCGATCTCTTAAAACAGACCGCTCCTGAAATCTTGTCCTACAAGGGGTCGTTAACCGTGCTTCCTCTGATCCAGAGGGAAGAGTAACGTCTTTTTGGTTTGGCCTTCGTCCTTAGTCTTCACTTGGTCTTCCGTGGGGGGGCAGGTGATACTTAGCTATCCATTGTTGGGTAAAAATGAAAGCACGTCTTGTTTCCTTTGGAATGTGTTTTTTATTATTTTCTCAAAGATTATCCTGGGGTACTTCCTCCAGGGACTGTACACGAATTTAGACTGCGGCCCGGAGATCACGAAACCATTCCTTTATAAAGGAAAAGGAATCGAAAATTGTATCTCAAAGATACACATTTTCGTGCAACAATCTCGATCTTTTGGATATTTCGAGCGAGATGTTGTGTTTACACAAGATAAGAAATCTATTTCTTGAATTCTTACGAAACCATTACGCAGATGTGTGAATGTATCTGCTTTTGAGTTTTTGTTTGTTTAACTCAATGGAATTTTTAGGATAGAGATAACAATCTCTGAATTTTGGATTTGGGTGATGCTGTGGAGCAAATATAGAACAATAAACGAATATTGGATTCGTTTATTGTGAATTTTAATTTTAATTTTGATTCTGGATTTAATTATGCCGTGGGGGCAAATGTTATGCGATAAACGAATGTTTGATTCGTTTATTGCGAATTTTGGATAATGTTTGGGTTTTTTCAGGTTTTGATAGGATTTTGGATTAGGAATGGGAGAAAAAGATGGTAGGGCTTTTTGGAGCACTACATCCTCCCCTCCTTGAAAAAAAGAAAATTGATCTTTATGAGATTAATTTTCTGGAAAATGGTGTGATTGGGAATAAGGATGATGGTATCGTGATTCCGTTACATGTGCCTGATATTTTCTAACATAGTAGCTTTATGTATACAATATTTATTATAAGTGTGTAATTTTTGTTCTTTGTTTTTTTTCTTAATATTTATGTATTCATGTTTATGGTCGTGTATCCAAGTTTCCACAATGGTTATTTATATAATAAAAATATTTTCTTTTGAAATTTTGTACAAATATAATTTTGTTTTTAAGTTTTGAATTTTCTTAGTATAGGTGTGTTTAACAGTAATTGTTGGTTATCCAAAATAAAGTTTTCTTATATAAAGTATTTTATTTTGAGTTAAGGGTATATTCATTTAGTTTGGTTTTGGTTATATGTACAATAGACATTTGGTTTTAAAATTTCATATAATTTGTTTTTTTTTTCATGTTGGTTAAACATTGTATTAGAAGGAAACATTTGATTCTAAAAATTTTCGTTTTGATTTAAAGTAAATATTTTCTTATTTTCTGCGTGTAAGGTTAATTGTAGAATGCTTTATAATTACATAAGTATTTGAATTCATTAAATTTAACTTTTGGTTTTTTTTTTGTTTTTATTTTTATAAAGTACTATTTGTAAAAAGATACATAGATAAGTAAGGTTTTTATGGTTTATTCTTACATAGAATTTTCATTGTTTATATACTCGTATAAATTTTCATTATTTACATATATTATTTTTGTTCTTTTTTTTTTCATTGTCCTTATTAGTCGGGCGTTTATTTATTTATATAATTTTTTCCATGTATTTGGACGTACAATTTAATTCTATAACTTTTCCTTTTTGTTTTTTGTTATATAAAAATTTTCTTACTTTCTTAGTATTTTCTTAGTTGAAAACTGTTTTGAATTTATATAAATATTAGAAGTTCTTATTTTAACACTGTTTTGTAAGTTTTGTTTTTGTATTTTCGTTTTTTCATATATATATAATGTGTTTATTCTTATAATTTAAGATTATTTATTATTATTACAAAATTTTGTTGTTGTTGTTTATTTATTTAAGTTAGTGGTGGTTATTTAAAACATGGTATAAACTTATTTTATTAAGTGCGTTAATATTTGTTTTTATCTATATATTTATTTTTGTTTTGTTTGTTTTTTTTTCTCTTTTTTTTTTTGTATTAAAAGTGTTGTATACTATTTACAAAATTATTTTATTCGTATACAATTATTTGAAGTGAAAATTTTTGAAGCAAATTTTAAATACATTGTCGTAGTGTTATTTTTTTTTTTGACTTTATTTTTTTTTGTAAGTTTATCTATACATATATGCATTTATTTATTTCTCTCTTCTTTTTTTTTAAGGTTATCTATACATATATACATTTTTTTTCAACTTCTATTTTTCTTTGGAGTTTCCTATTCGTGATTGCCTAATCCACAAATAGTTTTATATTATTGTTGTGGACTATTCGAGTTCCTTTTCCTATTTTGAGGATTGAATTTTCTTCGGATAGGATCTTTACAATTTCGTAGGGGCCTTTCCACAGGGAGGTTAGTTTGTTAGGTCTTGAGTGATTCTTTAATAGAACCTTGTCGCCAACATTAAATTTCTTACGGCCTACTTTTTGGTCGTAGTATACCTTAGATTTTTGTTTTTTCTCTATCAGTATTCCCTTGGCTGTACGATAACCATGTTGTAATCGCATTTTTAATTCGTTTGCGTAATGGTCGTAGTTATAAGAGCTTTCGGGGTTTTGTCTGAGAGAACTGGGTATTTCGGCTGGGAAACCATATAGTAATTCATGCGGCGTGTAGCCTGTATTACTGTGGGGTGTAGTATTGTACACAAACATTGCGTAAGGTATCCAGGTGTCCCAAGTGAGAGGATCCAGGTTTACATAGTGGCGGAGGTATTCCACCAGAGTTCTATGGCTCCGTTCTAGTGCTCCATTCGTTTGTGGATGGTAGGGTGCTGTGTTTAGTTTTCTCATTTTAAGTAAGGAACAAATGTCCTTAAAATGTGCGCTGAGAAAATTTGCACCTCGGTCAGTTAATAGAGAAGATGGTATGCCGTGCTGGCAGACGATATTTTCAACGAAAATTCTGGCCACGTCCTTGGTTTCGGCGCTGGCCAGTGCGTAAGCTCCTGAGAATTTAGTCAAATCGTCTTGAAACGTTAGTAGGTATTTATTTCCATTATAGCTGACTGGTAATGGTCCTACTATATCTAAAGCAACTCTTTCAAAAGGTTTGGAGCTTGTTGTGGTTATCTTCATAGGAATTCTAGGATTCCTTCCACTTTTGTTTATCTGGCAGGAAGCACATTTTCGAATATACGCCGCGACGTCAGCGGTCATTTTGCGCCAGTAATATTTTTGCTTCAATCTATTGATTGTTCGGGTGGCTCCTTGGTGTCCTCCGAAAGGTGAGTTGTGGTATTCCGCGAGTAACTTTTGTATTTCGTTAGGATCTGTTAAAAGCTTCTTTTTATTGGAGAAAACGTACATTGTCACGTTGAGGTGAGCAAAAGTTTCTTTTAGCAAGTTATTGAGTGTTACTTTTGATTCGTTTTCTATGAAGGGCACTAAAATTCCAATGGAATTGAAATTCCGGTCTTCGCAAATCTTCTTCAGATCAATAAGGGAACTCTTAGCGGTTTCCTGGTCGCTTAGGTTTCTGAAAGGCAATGGCAATGTGATGGCGCATAACCCATCTTGCTCATGAAACGTAATTTTACCTACGTCTGGCTTGGTGAAGTTTGGGATTCTTCCTGCCAGGTTTTCTTCCTCAGCAGAGTCTATCAATGGGAGGATTATAATACGTAGTCCAAGTTTCTTCTTTGTATAGATGGACCCTGTTTGTTCTTGCCATACAAGATTGGTAGTATCTTTGTATGATTGTGCAGCCACATCTTCTTCGAGTTTGGCTTTACTTCGTGTGGTGACGAGGATATTATTTTTGATGGAATCGACTGGGGTAGTCATTGTTATACGGCTGAGAGCATCAACATTTGCATTTTGCTTTCCTTTTCTATGGACGATTGTGTACCCATACTCTTCGAGTAGAATTCTCCATCGCATAAGTCTGGATGTAGGATCTTTTCGTCCTATAAGCCACTGTAGAGAGCTATGGTCAGTTACTATTGTGAACTTTCGTCCGTAGACATATGGTCGGAACTGTGCTAATGCAAAAACGATTGCTAGTAATTCCTTTTCAGACGTTGTATACCGTGTTTCGGCGTCGTTTAGTGTTCGGCTAGTGAAAGCAATAGGTTTATCTTGTCCTATTGTACCTTGAGATAGGACTGCTCCTAACGCAACATTGCTAGCATCCGTGGTTATTATAAACTCCCGGTTAAAGTCTGGATAAGCCAGTATTGGTGGGGTAATAACCTTTCTTTTTAGAGTTGTGAACGCCTCGTCACAAAAGGCATCCCAATGAAATGGAACATTCTTCCTGAGTAATTTGCTTAAAGGTTTTGCCAGTTCGGCGAAATTAGGGATAAATTTTCTATAGTAGCCTACAAAACCGAGAAAAGATTTTACATCTTTTTGTTTCTTGGGCGTTGGAAACGTTTTCACCGCTTTAGTTTTTTCTGGATCTGGTTTTATACCTTCCTTTGAAATAACATGCCCCAAGTAGGTGAGCTCTTTCCTTATGAAGTGACACTTTTCTGGTTGTATTTTCAGATTGTGCCTTTGTAATCGATCGAAAATTCTGGTAAGTCGGGAATTGTGATCGTTCAGATCGTATCCGTAAATTACGATATCATCTACATAGACGAAACATTCTATTCCTTGGAGACCCATGAGTACATTATTCATAAGCCTCTGGAATGTGGCAGGTGCGTTTTTAAGTCCGAAGGGCATTCGATTATATTCGTAATGTCCGAAGGGTGTGCTAAACGCTGTTTTTGCCTTGTCTCTATTGTCCATGCATATTTGGTGGAAACCATTTGCTAGATCTAAAGTGCTAAAATATTTAGCTTTTCCTAGCTGGTCCAAAATATCTGTAATATTGGGCAATGGATATGCATCTCCGACTGTTATTTTATTTAAGGCTCTAAAGTCGACAACCACTCTCCACCGTTTTGTCCCATCAGGTCCTGCCTTCTTGGGTACTAGTAAGAGGGGGGAATTCCAAGGACTGAAACTTGGTTGTACCACGCCATCCTGAAGCATTTCATTCACTTGTTTGTGGATTTCTTGCTTCGAGCTATCTGGGAGGCGATATGGTCTTATGTAAAGTGGGGGCTTTCCTTCTTCAGTGATGATCTGATGCTCTATGGCGTCAGTGTGTGTGAGATGATCGCCCTCTAAGTAAAAGAGATCGTTAAATCTGCGGCAAATGTCTAGGATAGATATCCTTTCCTCCTGGTTACAATGACGCAACTCTAGGAGTGATTCTAGCCGTTCAAGCCTATTTTTTAGAAAGTTCTTAGTTTCATCCGCCTGTAACACATTGTAGTCATCCAGATCTTCCCATTCGACTTCTATGTCGTTGGTGCTTACTTCTTGATCGGTGTCTAATGTGTTCATTAATAATACCTTTATTTTGTTGTCCTGTGGTGTTGTCAAACTATTACCCAGATATATCCCTGGCATGATCTCGGATTTTTTAATAATCAGTTCTTGACTGGATTTTTCTTTAAAGGGAATCTCCATTATTTGTTGAGATCGTGAATGCAATTTTATGTAGTCGACCGTGGTGTTTCGTTTTAAATTTACTGACGGTATTAGAGTTTCAGGTTCATGTTTTCCTGAACTCAGTTTTTCGGCAGTTTCCTTACCTTTTCTGTTACCACAAACTTTACTTAAATGGGGAGAGGAAGATTCAAGGGTGGTTGGTTTCGTTGTGTTTGTCACAGCATCAGATCCGGCCCGTAGACAAACGGATTCGGATGTTGACTCACCAACGGTGTTATCCAATTTTTCAAGAATGCCTGTATTATCCGTGGAAGATACCTCGTAAGGCGTGGCCTTCTGAATATTTTCCTTGACCTCATTTTTGTTCCCTAAAGGCTGCTCGAGTTCTACCATAGTTCTCTTCTTTACAGCGAATTTAAGGAATCCCTTTTCAAAGTTAATGTGGCACTGGTGCTTCGTAAGGAAATCGCTTCCCAGTATGCCATCGTGTTGGAAGTCTACGTTGCTTCCCACTACAAATAGATTATGCTTAAAGGGTATGGAGTGCCTATCAGTTCTGAATTCGAACTCCCCCAATACCTTTCCGCATGTGCTGACCGTTTTTCCAGCAATGGTGGATATAGTCACTGGGTCTGAATTTTCTAAAGATTGTTCAATATAAAGATTATCTAATTTGATCAGGCTGATGTCGGCGCCTGTATCGATAAGGAAAGTCGAGTATTGTTTATCCGATGGATTAAATTTTACACGTATTACTGGCTCCTTAAATTCAGGGCAGAAAAATACGCGCATTTGAAAATTTACATCGGGATGGGGTGTATATCGGCGATTGTCTGAACTCGAGAAGGATTGCCGTTGCTCGCTGCCCGAGTGAGTTCGTTTCCCTGTTGTTGATTGGATACCCTGTTAATATTTTGATTTTGTCGGGTATTACGATTTTCAATGCGGGGCGAGTTTGTTATTGTCCTATTTTGAGATTGATTGGATTGGTTAAGATGAGTTTTAAAGGGATTACGACTCGTCGAATGTTGGTCCTGGTTTCGCATATGAGCTAACCTGGTTCTGCACTCTGCCTGAGTGTGATTATACTTTCGACAGTATGTGCATTGGAGACGTTCAGCCTCAGTCTTAATGCGTTGGGGGACGAAATTAGGAAAATTAGTGTTGCGATAGCAAGTCGCAGAAGTATGTCCCCTCTTGTTGCATGTTTGGCAAACAATTTGTTGGTTATTTCTCCTAAAATTGTTATTGGAAGTTAGCATTGAGTTATCGTTACCTAATCTTCGAGATTGTTCTAAAGCGTAGCTGATGGCTGCTTTTAAATTTGGGGCGTTGTGAGACTTCACCAAGATTCTGAGGCTGGAATTTCGTATCCCATCCTCAAACGTATTCAACGCGAGTCTCTGATTCTCAGCCAGAAGATAACTTCTGACTGCAGGCTCAGGTGAACTAGCGTATGTGGCGCTGTCCAATTCATGCAGGTGATGTGTGAGTCTATTTGAAAATTCTTTCACACCCTCCTTGCTATCTTGTTTTGTTGCCACTAAGTTATTTTGGGCAGCAGACCTAGAGATGAGAGCTTTAAATTCTCCCTCTAATTCTGAAACAAGATCTTCCCAGGTAGAAATGATTTTATGCCTGATACAATCACGCGCCGGTCCCTGCAATCTGGTTTTGACCACCCTTAGAATAAAGGACTTCTGATTGTCATCTTGTGCTTGTGAGAACAAAATGTCTCCACAAGAGACGAAACCCTCTAATTCGTCAGGATTACCGTTAAATATCGGCACGAGTCCCAGTATGTCACTTAATCCTATTGGTAAGTTCATTCTAGAACTCTGTTCGCGTGTTTCCATACGTACGGTTTCCGATATTTCGTCCTCGCGATTTTGTATGAGCTCGGGCTCAGGTCTCTGCGAACGCGTACCCGGTTTATTTTTGTCGCTCACGACATATTTGTGAAACAGACCTTCCCAAATGATGGTGAAAAGGGGTAGAGAACAAAGAGATGAGATCTTCATCGTTCCTAACAAGAAGAAAACACAAGACGAAAAAGCTTCTGCAAACTCGTTTAAATTCGATCCTATATGAGGATGTTTGTTCTGTTCAAAGTGAAAGAAATCAACCCTTTCGCCCTATGGAAAAAGTGTCTAAACTGTCGAGAGAAAAATATCCCAGAATAGATTTTCAAAAGTCGCAAATGATTCAGAGGAAAAATTCGACCTAAAGAAAACTTTCCAAAAAAGACGCTAAGGACAAAGACCAAGGATTTAAATTTTGTTCATTATTGTTCAGCTTATCACGTAAGAAAAATCTTCCCCAAAAAGTTGAAATAATTTCAGGAAATATATGTATATATGTATGTGTATAGTAAATTCAAATATATCAAAAATCAAAAAATAAAAATCTAATTTATAGTTTATTTTTGTATGGGGTTTTTATTTTGTCCCCTTTTGAAGAATAAAATGTTGAAATTTTAAAAAAATGTGTATATGTATGTGTGTAAAAATTTTTGAAAATTTGTTAAAAATATGTTTTTTTTTGTTTTTTAAAAAAATGCGTTTAAGAAGGATGTATTTAAAAATTTTCTACAAGCCTAAATAGTTGTAAAAATACGTGGGTACTTGTCTTTTAATAAAAAAATTTTGTAAAAAATTCTTTTATTTTCTTGTTTGTCACTTTGGGCACTTGTGCCTGTATATATATATATTTTTCAGAAATTTAAATTAAAAAATTTTCGGCTTGGGGGTTTATTCTTTATCCCCGTGTAAAAAGAACAATTAAAATGAATTTTCAATTTATTCTTGGCGTCCCCTTTTTGTTAACAATTTCAAAACTTTTTAAAAATTTATTTATTTGGGAGCCAATCACCAAAACAAAAATGACAAAACTGAATTTAATTTGAGTTCACTTTTTGTTTCTAGGAAGTTACATTTATAACTTTGGGGAGCTCTCTTAGCCTCATAAAATTTTCCACTATATATTTAAAAAATGTAATCTTTTACCTTATTTTCCTGGTGCGTGGTTCAACTTTCTCATGTTGGTGTTACCGCTGCTGTCTTGGTGCTTGGTCCTGGTGTTGTGCTCCTAGTGTTATGCGGGACAAATTTTCCTGCTTCTCCACGGGACTCGTGGCCGTCATACAATTAACAGTTTGCTTTTTCTACCGCCGGTGTCTAAGCCCCAGGAAACGCTTGTAAAAGTTTTACTTACTTTCCGGTGTCAGCCCCGGAATACGCTTTTTTTAAAAAATTCAAAATATTTAAATCACTTTCCGGTGTTAGCCCCGGAATAAGCTTTAAAAGAAATTCTGCTTTTACTTTTGTTGCAAAATTTTTTCCTTCTGCAGAATTATTTCATCAGTCTGCGTGTTAGGATCCGCACCAGTCTTTTCAGATTTGCAGAGGATTTTCAGATTCCGCTTAATCGGGATGTCCTTCGTGGATAATTTCACCAGTCTCTTTTTGGTAGGGGATTGTTGGATAATCCCCGAGTCTTCTGTAGTAGGGGATTTTGGGTATCCCACGCGCTGCCACCAAAATTTTTTTTTGTGTTCTGTAGGGGTTAGTTTCAGGACGCGAGTCTCCTGATCCTTAAAAGGACAAGGCGATCTCTTAAAACAGACCGCTCCTGAAATCTTGTCCTACAAGGGGTCGTTAACCGTGCTTCCTCTGATCCAGAGGGAAGAGTAACGTCCTTTTGGTTTGGCCTTCGTCCTTAGTCTTCACTTGGTCTTCCGTGGGGGGGCAGGTGATACTTAGCTATCCATTGTTGGGTAAAAATGAAAGCACGTCTTGTTTCCTTTGGAATGTGTTTTTTATTATTTTCTCAAAGATTATCCTGGGGTACTTCCTCCAGGGACTGTACACGAATTTAGACTGCGGCCCGGAGATCACGAAACCATTCCTTTATAAAGGAAACGGAATCGAAAATTGTATCTCAAAGATACACATTTTCGTGCAACAATCTCGATCTTTTGGATATTTCGAGCGAGATGTTGTGTTTACACAAGATAAGAAATCTATTTCTTGAATTCTTACGAAACCATTACGCAGATGTGTGAATGTATCTGTTTTTGAGTTTTTGTTTGTTTAACTCAATGGAATTTTTAGGATAGGGATAACAATCTCTGAATTTTGGATTTGGGTGATGCTGTGGAGCAAATATAGAACAATAAACGAATATTGGATTCGTTTATTGTGAATTTTAATTTTAATTTTGATTCTGGATTTAATTATGCCGTGGGGGCAAATGTTATGCGATAAACGAATGTTTGATTCGTTTATTGCGAATTTTGGATAATGTTTGGGTTTTTTCAGGTTTTGATAGGATTTTGGATTAGGAATGGGAGAAAAAGATGGTAGGGCTTTTTGGAGCACTACAGTGTGATTCAGTGGTGATTGTATACAATAAAGGAACGTATACAGTATGGGATTGTGCGGACGTGTGTGGCTGGACAAGTCTGAACTTTCGCAAGATCATTCGCGGGACAACTAAAAGCCTAAAAACACGATAAAAAAAGTTGAAAATAATGAACTGAAACAAATGTGTCTCATATGAAAACTCGTTAAGCAAAACGACTTCTAACTGACAATTTATCTGGGAAGAAAACGATGCGTATGAAGTTGACATCACAGATAATAATGATGTTCATTACTCAGGGGTAGGAAACAAATATGGAGAATTGGCCACACAAAAGGCAAATAAAACAGAAAACATCGACAGGTACATCACCAGCATGAAAAAACAAAAACAAAAACAAAAAACAAAAAACACATGGATGAAACCAAGGGAGTAGATCCGGAATTTTCACATGAAGAAATCCTCGAGCAACTTAAGGCTGTCGAAACTGACAGCTTAAAATTCATTTCTGTAAAGCCATTCTCCACCTTATTTTGGGGAAAAGCAATCGCAAGTTGCTTTTTTTTTAATTTCGCTAAGCCCTAATAGCAAAATTGGTGAGTTGAGAAACATAAAGCAACTATCAGAAGGTAAGTTGGAAAAAAAGCCATAAGGTCAAACGTGTGTTGCGATGCAGGTTAGATGCGTGTGTCTAAACATTCATAACACTATCGAATGCTCACTTGGAAAAGAAAAATTATTAGATAGAAGCAAACTGGCCTGTGTGCTATGGACAAATTCAGGTCATACTGCTACTTTTAGAGGGTGGCCCAAATTTCAAGCCCTTAAGGGTAAAATTGATAATCGAAAGCTTGAGATCGAAGAACAAAAACAAATGAAAGCTCGCTGGTACAACAATTTCGTTGCGTCCAACATGTCAATTACAAACAATTAATTCAATTAACTTAGCAGTAAAGCATCAACATGCGATGAAACCATGCACGATAGAAGAAGACGATTCAGATATAAAAATGATTTTTCGCAACATGCGCGGACTTAGAAAAGATAATTAAAGAACAAACAGCCCGAACAGATTTTCTTTACTCATCGCTGTTTGCAAATAAAAAACCATAATCATTAAATTCTCATTAGCTGTGTCAATCCTAAAAATTATTGCTGTGAATGTTAATTCACTTATTAGAATTGAGAGAAGTGACAGACCAGGGAAATTGTTGAAAGACGAACGGTCTCATATCCTTCTGGCTTGTTATATAATTAATATCGGTTAATTATCATCTCCCCCCCCCCCCTCCCCGCCATCACGCCCCCTAAAATACATAAAATGCTGGTTAATGCATATCTTTTCCCAATACCAAAACATCACATTAACAGTACAATAGAATATTCCCACGATGCAATAGCCAAATATTTAAAATAATTTAACATCCCTAAAAACACCTGATCCCTATTCTAGTGAATAATATTTGGTTCGACATATAGAGTCACAAATATTGTACACTGAACGCAACAATAGTTCCCCTGAATTCTTTCATCGCAACGGCAGCAGTTCATGCATTGAGAAAGCGGAACAAAAAAGGATATGCATAGACATACAACAGGATTCCTCCTCTTGTTCCGTGTGCGTTGAGTGAGTGTGGTCATCGTTCCGCACAATAAATTAAAATACGAAACTCTTGGAATTAAGTAGTCAGCTGCAAATTATACAAAAAATATTTAAATTAGTTACCGTAGTTGAAAATCAAATGTGGACGTGTGCGGTTCGGTGCCGTAAAATAATAAGTTCGGTTTAGAATAATAAAAACTAGAAGTAGAAAATTAAAATTTGAACCCGAGTACTAATAAAATAAATTTGAATCAGAGTGTAAAAGTTAAACTAAGTACAGCATTAAAATAAAAACTCAGTACATTAAATAGAAGATAGTAAATATATCACAGTGTGTAAAAGTTAAACTCAGTACATTAAAATTGAAAATAGTAAATATATCAGATAGTGGAATAATAAAATAAATTTGAATCTAACATAAGACAAAATTGCGTTTCCAATTGTTTTGAGTATTTTGCCAGTCGTGATATTCGAGTGCAGTGTTGCAAACTCAACAAAGCGAGGAAGAGGAAAAGAATGCCGTTCAGCACTAACGACGCCCACGCCTCAACAATCAAGTCCGATCCGGGGTAATTCTTGTGAAACAAAGTCTGCAAAACCCTTAAAACAATTGTTAAAATATATATAAAAGGCTAGCGAAACAAAGCTAAACCAGAAGCATAAATTGGGCTACAAAAACTCCAATATGACAAGAAGAGATAATCCGCGATCCACACAAGGAGGCTGTGTTGCACTCTTAATTAAAATAAATCTTCGACATAGGATCTTGTACAGCAAAGAAGTATACATCTTTCAAGGGCTAGAAGCTTTCAAAGTAGACATTCCTCTTCAAAGATGAGACATGTATATGTGGTGTCACTATATGCTCCGCAAGCTCGTCAGGGCGCGCAAGTCACCAACGAATTAAAAACGCTATTCCCCTGTCTTAGGCTGCAATCGAAAACCAACTATTTCCTTTTAGCAGGCGATATCAATGCTAAACATACTACTTAGGGCAACTTAACCCGCAACACGAGAGGTAATGCTTTGTTCGAATGGTGGCAAGCAAACACCATCGAACACAAGTTAAAAACGCCACTAGAACCCCTTTTTTCCCAAGAGGGGACTCCTTCTTGGATCTTCTACAAATAGATAGTCGTATTGAACTCTTTTATTCCTGCAATTTTCATAAAGCACATTGGTCACGTTTCGAACGCGTTATCAAAAGGGAAATCAACTCAAGTAATTGGTTCCACTTATCAATAGAAATTTAAAAAATGAAGATATAGCTCATTATCTTCTTACAGTGGAAGGTATTGTCGAGAAGTGTGTAGAACTCTTTATTCCCGAAATATATCGGCCTCAAGATCACACAAGCCAATACAGAAACGCAGCTATCGATGCGCTGTATAGATAAAAAAGCTCTCCCCTATATAGACTGAAACTCCTCTATCGACAGTTCATCGACCGACAAAACCAGGATATAAGAACACTCAAGTCCTTGATCCGTAACCTTCAACAACCGATTCGTGAAAACTACAGAACAACCATAAATTCAAAATGGGAAAACGAAATTCGAGCCATAAAATTTTACAGTCTTTAGGGACATTAATAACGCCCAATACCCCATTACAAATCGAGGCAACAGTTTGTTTGTATCGAAGGACGAACTCTCAACTATTTTTAAGCCACTTAAAAATAAGAAATCTTCTGAAATTGATGGAATTCCAAGCACAGTACTCAAACATTTACCATCGGAAGCCATAAATGTTTATACAAAACTGTTTAATAACGCGCTCAACAATGCATATTATCCAACGCACTGGAAAACAGCAGTAGCCCGTCCCATATCAAGGCGGGAACGGATAGTAGGAATCCAGCTAATCTTCGACCTATTAGTTTACTCCCGAACATCAGTAAGGTGTTCGAAAAGCTTATAAATAAATCAATCCTAAATTGGTCATAGGATAATAAAAAAAATTATCCCGGATAACCAATTTGGTTTTCGGAGTCGTCATGATACTATCCATGCCACGTCAAAACTGGTTTCCGATATACAATGAAACAAAGCAAAACGGCAGTGCGCCGGGGCACGTTTAATTGATTTTGAAAAGGCCTTCGACATCGTTTGGATAAAAGGTCTTATTTATAAGTTAACCATCCTGGACCTGCCTGCACACATACAATATATTGTATATGACATGGCTATGGGAAAACAATTCGTCGTAAAACGTAACGACACATTTTCCAAAAAGACTTTTTTCATAAGGAACGGCCTACAACAGGGCGGAGTCAATTCTCCAACACTATCCAACATTTACACTATTGCGTATGCCGATAATATAGTTGTGTACCGAACGGGCAGAAAAATTTAGACCATTAACAGACTTTTAAAAGATGATCTCAACAGAATCAAAAATTGCGGCAATAAAGTTACAAACTAACTTCCAAAAAAACTGAAACTATTCAGGATAACCCTAACCGCTGCATCGGGTGACACAAAAAAGATTGGAAAAGCTTTTCCATTACTGGACAAAATGATCTGCCTTTGGCAGTGAGAGATGTAGTGAGATATCGTGAGGTAGAACGCAGGTTCCCATAGTTTGCATGAGAACACTAATGACAATGGACTATGTGTCATCGAACTGGCAGCATCTAAAAACTTAGTCGTTGCAAGTACCAGCTTTCAGCGTAAAGATATCCAGAAAGCCACCTGGGTATCACCTGATGGAGCCACTCGCAACCAAATTGACCTCGGGTTGATAGATCGTCGCCACTCCGCGAGCCTGATGACGGTACGAACGTACCGAGGTGCCAACGTCGACTCGGATCACTATCTTGTTGGTACAGTTTTCCGAGCGCGGATTGCCTTACGGAGACGTATTGCATCCGCGGATCAAGTTCGAATCAACACGGCTACCGTACGCATTGAGAATACCAGTAACACCTTTGGTCATGCGTTAAGACTCGCCCTCGAAGAGCTCGACGGTGGGAGAGTAAGTCCTGGGGCCAGAATGACGGGCGTAGAAGAGAAATAGACACGCCTTAAAAATACTGTCATTAGCACGGCCAACTCCATCATAGAAAGAAGTCGTAGAGATCGGAACGACTGGTTTGATGATGAGTGCATACTGAATGTAAGAATGCTGCATACCGGGCAATGCAGCAATCTCATAGAACGCGGGTACGCGAAGAGAGATACAAAGAGCTCAGAAGATCAGAAAAAAAGGCTTTACAGACAAATGAAAAGTGCCTGGGAAAAAATCTAGTCTGTGAAATAGAGAAAAGTACAGAGCGAAAGTTCAACCAAATAATCCGCAATATGACGCGGTACACACCAGGCTGCACTTACTGCAAGGATAAAGAGGGTACTCTGATCACCGATCCTGAAGGCATTCTGGAGCGATGGGAAATGCACTTCAATTTATTATTATTATTTATTGGCCTGTAGGAACCCGGAAGTTCATGACCTCACCGACTCGGCTTCGCCATCGTTCCCTGTCCTGGGCACTCTCCTTCCACGCTTGACCATTCGATCCGATCTCCTCAAGGTCAAACCTAACATTGTCCTCCCATCTCCGTCGCGGCCGTCCTACCGGTCTCTTTCCCGTTGGTCTACCGTCAAGAATTCTATGCACGGTCCTATCGTTCCCCATTTTCGCCACGTGTCCGGCCCATCTTAATCTTCGCGACTTGATTACTCTCACTATTGTAGGTTTGCGATATAGCTCTTCTAATTCGTGGTTATGGAGTCTCCTCCATTGTCCTGCCTCCTCGTCATATTTACCTCTAAAGATGCCTCTCAAAACTTTATTCTCGCATACACGGAAATTGTTTTCTTCCCGTTTTGTGAGAGCCCATGTTTCGCATCCATATAGAACAATCGGCATGATTATGGTTCTATAGACACGGAGCTTTATGTTACGTGATAGCAGTCTGGATTTCAGCAGTTTACTGACTGCGTGCCAACTCGCGTTGCCGGAATGCAGTCTCTTGTTAATTTCCTTCGACATTTCGTTACTGGCCGTCAGTATCGTTCCCAGATATTTAAATTCTTTAACTTTTTCAAATATCTTACCTCTGACGTTTATATGTGTTATCTGAGATCCACCTGCTCTCGCCGTAATCAGTATTTTGTTTTGTCTCCATTTATTTCTAGGCCTACCTATTCTGCCGCTTGCATGATGATTTCACAGTTTTTACTAACAGTCTCTAGATTATCGCCCAGAACGGCGATGTCATCCGCATATGCGAGCACTTGTGTGGCCCCGTTCAGGGATGATCCGGCCATGTTGTCGTCTTGTACCTTTCTGATGACATACTCGAGCACAAGGTTAAAGAGACACGGTGATAGACCATCTCCCTGCTTTAGTCCGTCCCGGATTTCAAATGGTTCTGAGAAGTGGTTTTCTATTCTGACTCGCCCTTTGTTTTCGTTCATGCAAATTTGAATGAGCGCGGCATATTTTTTCGGGACTCCCAGCTCAACTAGAATATGGTAGAGTCTCTGCCTTGCGACTGAGTCGTAGGCTTTTTTGAAGTCAACGAACAGTTGGTGAACCGTCTCTCCGTATTCCCACTTCTTTTCCAGCAGTTGTCTTATTGTGAACATTTGGTCGCTTGTTGATCGGTTCCTACGGAATCCACATTGGTAGTCTCCCATTATCTCTTCTCCGTACGGTGTGATTCTAGCCAGAATGACATTTGTTAATATTTTGTAAGCGGTTGAGAGCAATGATATTCCTCTGTAGTTTTCGCAGTCAGATCTGTCGCCTTTTTTTGAAAATGGGGATGACTATTGAGGTTAAGTGCACTTCAATGAATTGCTAAATGGTCACCTCACAGAAGAATTGGAGGATCCACCAATGCAAGATCAAGACCAAATGCTGCCGTCACCAACTATTGAGGAAACATTAAAAGCCACAAGACGGCTCAAATCAAATAAAGCCCCAGGAGCTGATGGCATACCAGCTGAGCTGATCAAACAAGGAGAGGCAGCGTTACATCACGCAATTCATGACATCGTGGTGCACGTATGGGAGCAAGAGGAGATGCCGGAAGATTGGCGTCGTGCAATAATTTGCCACATACATAAGAAGGGAGATATCGCACTGTGCAGTAACTATGGGGGTATAACATTGCTGCGTACCGCCTATAAAATACTCTTCACTATCCTACTAGACTGGATAGCCCCATACACTAAGGCCATCATTGGTCAATATCAGTGTGGCTTCATCCTAGGCAAATCAGCGATTGATCAGATATTCACCCTTAGGCAGGCGACGGAAAAATGTCAGGAATTTAGGATTTCACTATATCATCTATTTATAGACTTTAAGGTCGCCTACGATAGCATAGCCAGGGTAAAACTATATAATGCCATGAGAGAGTTCGGCATTCCAAACACATTGATACGATTTTGTAGGTTGACCATGACCACCGTAGCGTGTCAAGTAGAAATAGCGGGATTGCTGTCCAAACCAATAAACATCTTTAATGGACTCCAAAAAGGGGACGGTCTGGAGTGCCTCCTTTTCAACCTGGCGTTGGAGAAAGCAATCCGTGACTCTGGCGTTACAACAAGAGGGACTATTGTCACCAAGTCCAGCCAGATACTTGCCTACGCAGATGACATCGACATCATCGGTAGAACCGAATCGGCTGTACAGGAATCCTTCACCCAGATCGAGCAGGCGGCACAAAAACTGGGACTGCACACTAATGAGGGGAAAACTAAGTATATGGTGGCAACTTCTGCGAAGAGAAGACTAACGTTGGTCAAACTATAATGGTAGTGGAGCACGAATTTGAAGTAATGCAATCGTTTAACTACTTTGGGTCAATAGTATCAGCCGATAACAATATGGAAGAAGAAATATGCGAACGGTCGATCAAATCCAACAAAGCCTTTGTGGGGAGGAAGTATTGTACCTGACATGGGCACACGGTTCACTTCCTCCTCCATCCAATTGTCACTAATTAAGTTTGGCCGAATATCGCAGCAGGTACAGGAAACGCGCTTTAACAACGAAATGTGTCTAGTTGCGAATTTAATTTACCTTTAAATTTTGAAAATCAAACAGTTAACGAACTTTATTTTTATTGGATGTATTTTATCGAATGGCTTCATTTGATTCAATCTGAATAACTACTTGTTTTGTTATCTAATTGCCCAGCATCTTTTAAAAACCACAAAGTACTACACCACACTAACTTCTTCAAAGGAAAACACTCGACTCGGATAAAACTGGTTTCGCACCGTACCCGGCGGAGGTACGGTGAATGGCGAGCGACCCGACCGCCACGGAGATTGAATTACGACTCTGGTGATGGAATGAGACTCAAACGATATCCTCTCTAATAAGGATATCGTTTTTTACCTACCACCAGGGAAACGTAAAGTCTCCCTTGGTGGTATAGGAAACCAGATCTTGTAATACAGTTCATGGTGGTATGTGTGGGATCGTTGAGATCAATGCTATTCACACGTGCAGTGGAACAGCGAAACAGGGAGGCGGCAAAGACAAAAGGAAAGGCGACCAAATGGTTCGCTCTTTAATGAGGGTCATGTTTATACGATGCCTCGTCGCTATTTTCGACGTTAGGAGAAAAAGGTGCTAAAAGCAAATTGGATGTTTATGGCATCTCTGGCTGCAATAGAAACCGGGTTCATATTTGCATTAGGAAATGCTGGAGAATTTGGTTTCAGCGACTTTTGCGCTAATTATATGCAGCTGCTTGGGTTGTTTGTTGGTAAGACAAACAAAAAAGGTTGCCAGGCAATGTATATGAAAAGGTATATGGCGCGGATAGGAAAATAGACGGCGCGATATTTATGGAATTTGTCTGGTACCGAATTGGTTCAGAATACCAAATAAGCAAACAAAGAAATCTTATGAAAAATTGTATGCGAAGGGATGCATGAAGGTAAGTTTTCTTTATAGGGATTTTAGGGTTATAATAATTGGGTCTGTTTGATGCGTGAAGCATCTAAGATGCTAATGCGAATTGCATTAGCGAAAGCTGGTGCAGACCCGGGTTATGGTTATGGGGGTTTTTTTCAGGAAGGCGAGCCGTGGGATCTGGCGGAATCGCCACAGTACTCCCCTCCCAGTGACGTAGTCACGAAAAAAAAGGTAGGGGCGAGGGAATGCTCGATGGTGGGTGCTGTAATGATAGGGAGGTTGCTTCGGAATGCGCTGTGGTAATGTTACGGGACTGTCGTTGTGACCAGTTCCTGGTTATTGTTTGGGCCTTTATCGATAAGATGGACACAGTTGTTACCGCTTGATGCCATCAAGGGCAAATGTGTGCGGCGTGGTCCATCGGCCTGTTATGGGTCTCGTGGACCAACAGGCTTATCGCCCGAATAGGTCGGAACCTATCGGAAATCCGCTCACATCCGCAGTGACGAAATAGTGTGTGCGAGAAGGAGGAGAACTTATCCCAGGGTAATTCCCATCCGCAGTGACGGGTTGCCGTGTGCGGAATGGAAAGGGACCAAGTCCAGAGCGGGTGTCTTTTGTCCATACGTTTGTATGGCAAATTGTTTGCCGCTGTGACTGGTAAAAAGGGGGGCGGGCGCTCCAGTTGCGCGGCTTACCGATCGAGGGAGGTCCGATATATCGGCTCCGGTGTCGACCCCGGAGCTTGATAAACGGCGACCGCAACCTCGACCAAGCGGCGCTTTGTTGGGAGGGCCGGCCAATCGCGCTCGTTTAAGTTGGGCGACTTAGATTACGGGGCTCCTGGGGTATGGTTGGTTGTGTCTAACCACAAGGCGGCCTAGAGTAACTGCTGCACTCTCCGAAGTATTATGCACCTAGGTATTTGAGGCGGCGTAGAGGGGCGTGTATAGCCTTTAGTTGCCGCTAAAGGGGAGCCATGGTGGCTAAAGGATTGGGGAAACAGGTATGTTGTCTCAGCCCGCTGGTATCGGTTTGATTTGTGGACCGGTGTTGCTGAGACATTTGGGAGACGTAGGAGATCTAAGGACGAATGTCCTGAAATTTAAATAAAGGGGCAAAACCAGGTGCCCTGATGGATGCTACGCGTAGTAGCTGTGGTAACGAGGGAAGCTGGCTTGCTGAAATCGGGTAGAAGGTCGAGCACCGTTGCATGAAGGCTATGGTTGGCGAGCATGAGCGCCAATATGCAGAAAAGAAAAGAAAAGGTTGAGATGTTTCACGCGAGACAAAACCGAGCGTCCTATAGATTATATGCTACGCGCAGTAGCTGTTGTTACATAAGGGGCCGGTTTGCCGAGAATGGGTGTTGAGTAATGGCGAGCGTGTGCGCCAATATTTAAAAAAAAGGAGCCTTAAAAGGGTGGATAGGGCGAGTTTTGCCAGTATTTAAAGAAGGCCAAAGGTCATCACTTTGAACTCGAAGAGTCCGAAGGGTGTGATGAGGAACCGGTTAAAGGAATAAATTGAGCCGATGTGAGGTCAAGTGAGGTTGGGTGGGGTCCAGTGTTTAAGGGGCATTGTGTCCCGATGTAAGAGACGAGCTGTTAAGAGAGGAGTCGGTTGTGGAGGAATGAATGGAGTCGAGAGAGTTGAATGTGAGCGACGTGTAGTCGAAAAAGAAATTAAATGTAGTCGGAAGAGGTTGAAAAGGAGTCGTGTGGAGTCGAGTAGTGTTGGAAAGGGTTGCACTTAATCAAAACCCTGAAGGGGTTTACAATAATTATTATATTTTGATTTTCTGTACTTTGGAAGTTGGTCATTTCGACTTTAATTTAGGTAGTTTTCCTTTTTAATTTTAACATGATTCCAGGATCTGACGCAATAAATCCCGTTTTTGAATTGTAAATAACCATACACGATACTTAATACATTATGAAATGGATGACGCATGGTTGGTTTTAATTGCTTGTTCGTTTTTAATTTATTCTGATTGGTACACACTCATAAGGAATTATTAAGATGTTAAGCCAATTTCAAACCATGCGAATTTGTTTTACCTTATAAACTACCAAAGACATAATATATCGGTTCTTTTCTTCTTTTTTTTAATTTATATGTTCCGTGATTGTTTTGTTTTGTTTTTTTTTTTTTTTTTGTATTAAGAGTGTGTACTATAGATTGTTGTCGTTACAATTCGTAATTTATTAAAAGGAAACATGTTTGCTGGAGACCCAAAACAATCAACAAAACTGTACATGTATATATTTCGTTTTTCCCATGGTAGTAAGTAAATATGAGCTTTTGTTTTCTTCTCGCGTCATATTTTTACTTTCGTTGCTATATTTGTATGTATTTTCGGAATAACTTAATTTTCACTTACATTGTGATGGATAGTTAGACTAAAGTCAATAGTTTATTGCTTTATTTACATTTGTTAATAAGTAAAATAAGTACATTTGTTAATGCTCTTAATGTATGTATATTGCTCTGTACCCAGAAGGGGTTAACAATAGGCAGAAGAGAAAAAAAGAAAAACAAATGTCTATTTAAGGAAAAGAAAATCGTAAACGTAATATCAGTTTTCTCAAAGCTTAAGTTAAAGATAAATATGCACAAAATAATTTAAAAAAAAAAATGAAAAACTGGTTACTGTCTAAAATAATGTTAACTAATCAGAAACAAAGCATGTTTGATAGCTGGTTTAATTGAGATAGCAAAATAAAACTTTTAATTATATGATTCGTTCGAAGAAAAAAAGGAAATATTTTTACTTTACATTTAATCGACCTTGTTAATACAAAGGATAATTAATTTTTTTTTTTTTTTTTTTTTTTTTTTCCAAGGTAGTGAATAATCTCTTATTTGATGTAATTTATTTAATAAAAACAGTTATTTAATAATTTTACGTCGTCTATGGACATACACTGTTTCGGTATTTAACTTTTTCTGACAACTTGGCATAACACTTATATAATGAAACGTGACTACAAACACGACTCCGGGGTACATACGAGGGTGAATATTTACGCGTCCCCGCTGGTGGCGGAGAGCGGGAGTGAACCAACCGTCGTGAACGGTGGTTGAAATAGGACTCCCACGATATCCTCTCCAATAAGGATATCGTTTTTTACCTACCACCAGGGAAACGTAAAGTCTCTCATGGTGGTATAGGTGGGATCGTTGAGATCAATGCTATTCACACGTGCAGAGGAACAGCGAAACAGGCAAGGACAAAAGAAAAGGCATATGGCGCGGCTAGGAAAATAGACGGCGCGATATTTATGGAATTTGTCTGGTACCGAATTGGTTCAGAATACCAAATAAGCAAACAAAGAAATCTTATGAAAAATTGTATGCGAAGGGATGCATGAAGGTAAGTTTTCTTTATAGGGATTTTAGGGTTATAATAATTGGGTCTGTTTGATGCGTGAAGCATCTAAGATGCTAATGCGAATTGCATTAGCGAAAGCTGGTGCAGACCCGGGTTATGGTTATGGGGGTTTTTTTCAGGAAGGCGAGCCGTGGGATCTGGCGGAATCGCCACACCTTCTATGGTCTATCAAGGCTCTTTAAATCCCGAAATTTATCCAGAACATCCAAGCTACTACTGTACAAGATCATGGTCTTACCAGTACTCATGTATGGATCCAAGATCTGTGTGCTTAATAAAAGGCAACTCTTAGCCGCGTTCGAGAGGAAGGTCTTAAGGAGAATTGTTGGCCCCGTATGTGAGGGAGGACGATTCCGGAGACGCTACAACCATGAGTTGTACGCAATCTACATTGAAGCTAATGTTATAAGAAAATTCAAGTTCGGTAGACTCCGGTGGGCGGGACACCTAGATCGAATGAGTGAAGAGGAGCCTGCCCGGAAAGTCCTTTGTGGCAGGATGTATGGAAGGAGACAGCGCGGCAGACCTTGTCTGCGATGGAGGGATGGCGTAGACCAGGACACCCAGAGTCTGGGAGTGTCAAACTGGATGACATCGGCTCGAAATCGGGACCGGTGGAGAGATTTGTTAAATAAGGCCAAGACCGGATCCCGGTTGTAGTGCCGATTATGATGATGATGATGATGATGTATATTGTGGGTGTATCTGCTAGAAACACCGCAGTATGATAGGGAGATTTATTGACTGTGATGTGAATTCAACCTAATAAGCACGATTTAATCAAATAACCATAGTAAGCAACAAACAGCTAGTTTGACATGAATTTTCTGATTCATTGTTTTTTACGACCATCATATGACAGAATAAAAACGAAAGCAGTCTGGGACGTATTTTTGAGTGGCTGGTATTATAACCATACATTCTTTGCATCCTATGACTATCTCATTTCTGTAAAACCTAACACTTTGATGTCCAATTCAAAAACGTATAGGTACACTTAATCAAAGCACGGACTGGGTTACTCAAAAACTCACACGTCAAAAACAATTCAATTAGGAAATGATGAACTCTTCTAACTCTACTTAAACCCTACTATTCTTTCGATTGTTCTTGACGACAACTTTACTAGATTCATTAGTAAAAAATATAAATTAATAGCTGTGAATGCTCGGAAAAGTTGGAATGAAAATCGGTAACCAATCAAATAGAATTCGTTGCCTAAACGACGCTCACTACAATTTAATTGCTCAAATGAACTACATACTCGTATTCGATTTAAACAAGCTCTCCGACAAGACAGTAATCTAAAAAGTTAAGCAGTCCCAGGATGTGCTGCTACAAATTCAACATCATGCCAGGGATGGTTGAAATAGTGTTTCCTGTATAACTGAGAAACCATACAAATGATTCCGACATTTCGGTAGCTGTGATACGAGTGGTTCATCAAACAGAGGCAATTAAGTTGTTCTGCCAACTCATTTGGCACAAGCTTCCAACTTGAATTTGACTGATTGTACTACAAAACCAGACACAGAAAAAGTGGGTGAAAGGGATGTGGATGCTAGCCATGCTGTTCGCGTACTCGAAATGGTGATTTGAAGAGAATTATTAATTACATTTCGAAACATTTATAAAATTCGTTGGTAGGGAAATAAGTCTTGAATTTGTATTAAATTCATTGAAATCTATTGAATATTTTTAGTTCAGTAGATAACCAGATAGAAGTGTATCTATGAAGTAAGTTCAATTATATTTGAATATGTAGGTATACCTACTTGTCCACTTTTAAGTTTTATCATAATTGATGATTAAATGCGAGTGATGACGGCGAAAGCAGCAATAAATATTTGCAGCATGTGCAAGTAGCGTTGAAAATGTTCTTAGAAAAATTATTTCGGATGCTGACGGTTGTCCTTGATGTCTGCGCCTAACCGGTGTAATTATGAAACATAATACTTTCCAGTTGTTGTTTTTCCTTTGTCCGAGTAATCGATGTGGACAATTCTACGTGCATTCACTCATAGTATTTATCAAAAATATCTGCTCCTAAAAAAATCTGTTTATCGGTTTCCCCCAACTAGTGGCATCGTTTTTTGACGCCTTAGTTTCTGTTTTTGATTCGATTTGGCTGGCGTTGAGTATACTGTCTTCTTGGCTATTTTTTGCGCTTATTTACCTTCCCCATCAATTGTTATGGCCTATCATTGTTCACCCTTGCATATATATATATATATTAAGGCCAAGTTATATTCTTCTTTGCAATGGATTCGGCTGCATACGCGTCAACAATAACAAGCTGCAATTTATGCGTTCTGTGGACGGGCTCCTTTTAGCTTTGTCCTTAATACACTTTTGTTGCAAACGCAACACGAGAATACCTGGGCATTACTAAAAATTGCCTTCGGCAAAATGCATTTATTATGTAGGATGAGGGGGAGGCCAAAGGAACGTGTGCAGCAACACGAGAAAGATCGCAAGAGAATGGTATGTTTTATATATCACCTCCCGCTACTCATCACCATAAAGTTCAAGGAGAGAGAGAAGAGCAAAAAGGAAAATTCGGCTAGAATTTGGGCAGGGTCAACGACACTAATGTTAGCTTGTTGCAGCAGTTCGGGGGGCTGTAAACTTCGGAGGAATATGAAGGTCAGTGGCCGAGGTGCAGTTTCAAGGCCATGGTACAACTGGTTTTGATCATGAAATAACCAGAATGAATTGATTCGCCAGCAGTCCGTCGAAGGAAAAACGTTTTTTAAAAATAAAAATAAGGTGAATCGTTTCTTTTAAATAAAATTAAGGTGAATGCAAGTATTTCGAAGTGGGTTGTTTTCCTTTGTTGTTCAATACATTCCGCTCGAGTGATTTAATATACGTGCCGAGCTATTATTGAAGTTTTTTTTTTTTGTTGGTGTCAACGCGAAACAACCTGTAAAGCATAGCCCACGTCCCTTTCCGTCGAGTTCGGTTTGTCAGGAAGGATCGCTCTGTTACGGCCACAACCACCCATCCCATAAAACTTACCTCTGTGGAGCCAGCCTCCACCACTAACGGCGATACACGCCAAGGACATCCACTTAAAGGATGTGACATTAGCTAAGCCAAAAAACAGGCATCATAAATTGAACCGCACGTTCGCCTAAAACAATAATAACATTACATTACACAATATATAAAACACCCGATGTAGACGTGCAGTTCAGCGCTCTAAGTAAATCGTTATCAACCGCAGTGAATTTATTATGAAATTCGTGAAATATTAATCGCAATCAACCCATTAAACTATTTACTCATTTATCGTGCACTTATTTCGGTTTTGTACACATTTAATACACTTTTTCATTGACAAACATACAATTACATTACTAATTAAACTGCTGTTTGTGACATAACCAATGTGCTTTAATATCACGAAAACATCGGCTTTCACTCAGTGATTACTCAGTTTCAAAACGTGTGTTTATAAAACGATATAATTAATCTAATTCATAAACAAGAACGAAGCCACGAAATAGAAAAACAGTGACATGACGTGTTGTGACAACTAAAACAAAGTGAACAACAACAAATAAACAAAACGAATGGTAAAAGTGACAAAAAACATGCTCACAAAATCACTTCAGTGAGGTGCAAAAACAACGTAAGACAATTTAAATATAGCACCTCAGTCGTAAAAGTGAAAACTAAAACAGACAATATATTGCTAGTTACGCACAAAGTTTTCAAAGCATCATTTGGGGCGAGTGCAAGTTCACTGACTCTTAGCCGACGATAGCCGAGTTCGAGTCGGCGTACGGCAGAAATCGACTTCGTGGTTTGTATTGCAGGTCGCCTTTGTTTTTTTTTAATGAAAACAAACTGGAAAGAACCAGCATGAACACGGAGGAAGATAAAAACGCGACAAACAAACGAAAAGGTACACAGAAAATCTCCATTGTCACGCGAAGTAAAACCGCGAAATTAACAATGGAAAAAAAAGGTGAGCAAATGGAGGAGGACAGAGAGCGCCCCTCCCCCTACAATTTTAATATGTATGGGGCAAACAATTCGTTCGCTTCTCTTGCATCCTCAGAGTCTGAGGATGAAGAGGAGGAAATAACTGAATTGGGGGCGAAACTTGCGATGGCAAGAGCCCGTCTAGAAGAGAGACGCCGAAAGAAAAAAATATCGGCACTCGAAAAAGAAAAAGACACCGAACAACAACAAAAGCCGAAGCCAAAAGTCGGCCAACAGCAACAGCAACAGGAACAGGAACATCAACATCAACAGAAACAATAAACACAAAATCGACCACAGCAAGCAACAAAACAGTGGCAAAGCAACAATAACAACCAAAAAATAAAGATGCCACCAATCAACACCATAGATATTGAGTGTAAGGAATTGGTAAGTCTTTGTAAGCTAGCTATAGGAAACAATTTTGTAGTTAAAAGACTGGCTGGTAATATGCATGCCATTCAAACCTATGCGGTGGCAGACCACGATAAAATTAAAGAGGTCTTAAAAAGGGCCACCGCGGAATTCTACTCGTTCACGCCGAAGCAAACAAAGGGGGTAACGGTTCTATTAAAGGGTGTCGACCCTGAGGTGGAACCGGAGGTTCTGCTCGAGATGCTTCAAAAGTTGAGGCACGACGATCTCGAGTTTATCTCCGTAAAACCGTTCACCACAACCAAGGCAAGAAGGGAAAACAGCAAGCTACCCTTCTTTTTGGTTCAACTAACGCCCAGTAGTAGAATTGGTGGTCTAAGAAAGATTACAGTCTTGGATCATCAAAGTGTCACATGGGACAAATTAAAAAAAGGAAGAGACATCCTGCAATGTGTCCGCTGCCAAAGGTTTGGTCACGCGGCGGCGAACTGTGAAATGCAGCACCGTTGCGTAAAATGCGGAAAAGACCATAAGGTAGAAGAATGCCCTCTGGGAAAAGAAAGGGTAGAAGACAAAGCCCTTCTAAACTGCGCAGTGTGCCGGAATGGGTGACACCCCGCTAATTATCGAGGATGTCCTAAATACCGAGAAATAATGGCAAGAAGTGTGACATAAATATGGTGGATAATTTTATGATTAAATTAATCAGAGGACATATTGCGAGAGCAATAAGCTCGTCCAATGACCTAATTTTCGGGGCCTATGATCCAAACACTCTGTACTATGAGAGCGTGCGTCGCAACGGCTTTGTTCCACCAGAGGCGTTCCTTGACTTGGACATGAAAGGGCTTATACAGGATAGATCCGGAATTCCGCTGGTCTATCATGTAAGTAGATCATCCGTAGACGGGCGATGGTGCTACGACCGGGAAGTAACGCGCACCGAAGAAGAGCTCCTGCGCTTCAGTAGGGCTATCTCCCACAGAGACCGGGACGACAGTATTAGACAGCGTTAACAGTTCTGGTGGTTGAATGGCATATAAAGACCTGGATACCAATGTCGGTATAGAATCATACTATCATCAGCTAGCTTACATAGACTTAGCTTTTCTAGAATTAGGGTAGTATAAGATTTAAGGTAAGTTAGGTTAAGTGCTTTTACATAAAATAAAATTAAAAAAAAAAAAAAAAAAAAAAAAAGTAGGTAAGTTTAGGTAAGTTAAGTAAGTTAAATTTTAAGAAAAAAAAAAAAAAATTAGTTTTTCAAATTTTTCTTTGTCTTTCATATAATTATAAGTACTGCCACAAAATTCTGTCGCCGAAAGGCAAATTATATAATGGTTAAGTAATGTTTAGCTTAGAGCGTCTGCGAAGGACCAGTAAGTTATTATATAAGATAATTAAGCTAGAATTTAAGCATTTTTGTCCAGCCTTTAATTTAGAAACTAAGAATATAAAGAGAAAATAAAAAATGTTAAAAAAAAAAAAAAGTAATAACAACATTACCTCATACACCAAATGGTCCCACATAAATTGATGGCAAGCAGATCAAACTAAATGTTCGATTTGCGCTAATCAATTAAACACCAAGTAAATTGAACTGAGCCCAATTTGCTCACATAAAAAACCGAAATATAATCATTGAACCAAGGGTTCACCACAAAAACCCCTAAGAGCCAAATGTGCAGGCCAGATGCCGTCGTCCAAACAAAATCGACGAGAATCATAAAACTGCGCGCCAGCAATTTTATGACCCCTTAGAAAAATGGTTACCTAAAACCATTAAAACAACCAGCGCCAGTTTTCGTTTTAACCAAATTAAGTTAAAACAAACAAAAGGCAATAAACCGCAATGCACATTCGCCTCGCTGTTATTGATCTTTCGTTCATTCGATTCCCACGGAAAAAATCTGTGCCCGTTCGGTTAAAGATAACAACAGGCACAATAAACGCACTAATGATTTTTCTTTGTGTTTAATACCGAAAAAAGGTTCAGGTGGGAAAAAGGAAATATCCTTTGATCTGGGGGAAGGAACCAGATTTCGAAAAAAGAAAAGAAAAATGAGAAAACGACTAAGGAAGGTTGGTTGCCCAAAGTGGACGCCGGTTGGTAGTCGAAGATAGTGTGTTGGTCAACCGGGTAGTGAGTTACAAAGTATTTATGGAATATTGTTCTAAAAACAAGTACCGTGTAATAAAATAAGAAGTTATTAGTAAACATAGTTCCGGAAACACATTACACAATCTTAAGACAATATAATGCTGAAAATAATTACAGTGTAGTGTACTAAAAAGTGTTCATAAAATATAGTTCCAAAACCAGTACCGTGTAATCAAATAAACAGTAATTAGTAATTAAAAAGTATTAATGAGATATGGTTGTGGAAATAAATATGATGTAATTAACGACAGACAACTAAACTGAAAGAGTGTTTTATTTAAAGTGGATTGCAATAAAAGAAACATTACAGCTCAAATGTTTGTTTAAGAAAGTGACGTTTTTCCTATTTACTTTTTCATCGCACTGAACTGTTCTTTATCGATATGTTGTTTTTCTGTAACAAAAAAAAAAAAAAAAAACTGTACGTCGTATGTCGCGTAAACACATTGAAATGGATTTCAATGTCATAGAAGATTAAGATGGGCCGGATACGTAGTGCGAATGGGCAACGATAGGACCATGCGTAGAATTCTTGACGGTAGACCAACGGGAAAGAGACCGGTATGACGGCCGCGACGAATGTGGGATGACAATGTTAGGTTTGACCTTGAGGAGATCTGTGGGGGTTCTCTATACCACATGGAGAACCAACCCACAATGCCAATCAATCTTGACGCTAACAGCGCGTCATCTTAACTGGACTCCCCATCCCAAACCTGCAATACACATATTCGAAACCATGCAAAACCTGCAAGCGCACCCATCCCAGTATGCAACAGCATCTGTCCCCAATCCGCAATTGCATACATTCGCCAATTTACCAGGAACCCATTTCCAAATCTGAAATAAATGCATATTCCAATTTACAAGGGAATATTAATCATTTCCCTCAATTACATCACCCCACATACATTTGCCCAAAATCGCTTCGGTCGATCCTTACTTAATTCATATTTCCCCTTTGTGACCAAGCAATCTTAACTTCCTCGAAATTCATATGCCGTAACAAACGCATATTCAAATCCACAACGGAACATTAACAACTATACCAAGCCGCATACATTTCCCCGAAATGACTTCGGTTAATATTCTATCTAAACGATATTCCTTGCTTGCACCCAAGCAATTTCAATTTCCCGGTACACACGACCAACGAATCCAACTTAGCTTATACGGCAAGGATTCGCTGAAGCTAATTATTATTAGCATCCAACCCTTTTGTCAAAATTGCATTCTTATGGAGTGGACAACTCCCCGATCCAATGGATAAGAGACTATCTTTCAGGGCGTTCAATTCAAGTGGTTCTAGATGGTGTCAAAACTGTATCCCATCAAATTGTGGGTGTCTCATACTCATGTGAGCATTCCCGACCAAACACTTCGACCCTCCATTAGGATATGCTTAATACACTGAATTCCGACCTCAACAAGATATATCAGTGGGGATTATCTAACCGAGTAGAATTCAATGCCGTAAAAGCTTAGTGCTGTCTCCTGTGGTCATAGGCGAATACAAAGTAAATATACTGCCGATAAACGGCACTTCCATCGACGAAGCCAAGGAACTATCAATCCTCGACACTCGAATTAATTCGACTCTTAATTGGAACGACCAGATTTTTGAAGCTGCAAAAAATGTGGCCAAATGCATGGAGTTGATTAAGAGATATAAAAAATATTTCACTCCAGCCGACCTGTCCACTATTTACAAGGCACCAAATATGGAGTTCAACTCCCGTATTTGGTCAGGCACATTCAAAACTGCACTACGCGTGCTTGATAGAATGCAAAAACGAGCAGTGAGACTTATTGGGGACCCAGCTGTAAGCCGATCAATTCTGTTGTTAGAGCATAGGTTCAACGTATCATGCCTATCTCTTTTCTATAGGTAATATTGTAGGTAGTTTTTATGTTGGCATCAGCAAGGATGCAGGTTGCATAAAAACACCACCGATGTCTGCTGCCAAAATTGTACCACAAGAAAAATCAAACGCACTGAATTTATTTTAATGTTCCTTTTATTTCGGTGAAATATCCTTACGATTAAACAATATCGTGCCTTTATTCGTCCTATTGGGTTAATTTTAAATTTACACGGTGCACTTGGTATATAAGGTATGTACACGACTTTATAACACAACGTCACATTCTTAATCGGCAATCATTATTATTATCACTCGCGCACCAACTATTCGATTCTTTAAAGACGCGACAGAACTTCACATACGTATTCGCCTGCGAGTGAACTTGACTCCTTGAGGTGTTAAATTTTACTTTTTAAATCGCGTGCGCACGCTTCAGGCGTGAAATCTGACTCCCAGATGTCTGTTCATCGACATCCATCAAACGCGATACTCATGGATTCCCCGCCCAAGGGTAGGCGATCAGCGCTTGGATTCCATTGGGGCGGTTCTATGGACATCGTCCAAGAAAATTGAAAAGATCCACCCTGGAAGGCAAGCGCCTGACGTACCTGGTGAAGGTCAGACGAAAGGGAAGAAAGAAACACATGTCGCAGGTCAAAACTGTTGCTCCATGTATGGGCAGGATATACTGCCGCCATCCGCAAGGGATAGATTCCTTGATTGACGTGAGTCAATAAAACTCTTGCCGAAGGCAGGAATTGGTTTTGGGTTAGCGAACTAAACATGGGATGTAACCGTTGCTAGTTTACTTAAAGTAAACACATTTCCGTCATGTTCAATTCGATGCTTGGGTGCATGTTGATTTTAGATAACATGCTACGGAAGATGTTGCCATCAAGGCGAAAAGATTTCCTTGGTGTCTACTTGTGTAAACAAAAGCCGTTTCGATAGCCAGCGTGTGAATCGTGGCTACTCGTTGCTTAGGTAAATATTCTTGGACATGACCGATGCTGGTGATCGTTCCTAGATACGGCAACGGATCGTAAAATCAGTCATGCTCATAAGCAAACAAATATGCTCACTTGAAAGCCAATGTTTAATTTGATCTTCTTTTCTTTTGGGAAAATAGATTATAGGACATGCCATTGGAAATCTGGCTTGCAGATGTGCAAGCCAGCAAGCAGCCCGAAATGTCTTCTTGGACAATGGGCGGTAATAAGATAACGCATGGGAAGGTTGGCGTGAGTTGGTGGACATGTTCCGTCCATCGATCGGTCAATTCATAGCAGATGCACCGAGGTAGCTCGGTTGATGCAATGATCATGGCAAAGTGATTCTCTTGTCATGAATTTCAAGTTTTCAGGTATGGTCGCTCGAAGGGGGCTTGGAACAGCCCATAAAAAGGTAAGCTGTATTTGATGATTATGGTGAGGTTCGAGCGATGCGCGGCTTTTTGGGCCCTGAAAAGCCCCACAATATCATGGTCGTTGCTCAACTGAACTTGTTGAATGTGTTCCTCCTCCCCAGACATTTTCTCGCGATACCCGTCAATCTGAGAATGCGCATCAATTCACGTTGAAAGTCACTTCAGGCGCCAAATAAATATAGAGAGTCATTCTTTAGCCGAACCACACGAATGCGGAATACTCTACTTGACAAATCTTCCACCTAAAACACATAAACCCTGGAAAGCATCTACGCGCCTTTCAGTTATCTGCTTAAAATGTCTCCTAACCAACTAAGCCATATTTTCGCTAATTCAATAGCACGAACAACAAGAGACATTTTCCCCAATGGCATGATTGCACGAAGCGCATCATGTGCGTAGAAAGCAATTCGTTCGATTGTATGTTGCATCATCAGAATTCCTTGTAAGAAATATTTAACACGCAGGATACACCAAGGGAAACCATTCGGTGCTACTTAAACATACTTACCCTGCTACACACGTGCGCGACGATCATCATATTTATCCTAAGTCACAGCAGGCTTTGTCCAACCAACGAAACTTGCTCACCTATCTCGCGCCCAGACGTCGAGAGCAAATTCTGTGGCATTAAAACAGGCACACAAGAATCCTGGGTAGGCCACCAGCATCGATACGGCGGCACAATCATCGTTGTATGAGTGGCTTGTTCGCTGATGGCATATGTCGCCCCATATACGGGAAAAATGATCATTTGCAAATCATTGCTCATGGTGTTTTCCCTATTGATTTGGTTTATCCACTGTCCGCATATTCGTGGACACACACCATGAGCAACAGAAGCGAACATCCTGTATGTGTTTCGCGCCCTTTTGCTGGGACCAATGTATGTAAAGATCATCCCTTATTGGTCACCGAAGCGATGGATGGAATTTGGTATTCTATCGTTCCAGTGGCAATCACCAATCTAAAAACAGATTCCGTGGAGGCAGATCGTGTCCTCCATGTAAAACGTTGAGTTGAGTGGCGACGCGTAGTGTTGTGCTTTTGATAACGTTCTTGTATTTTTATCGTGAATTCATTTTAATGACTGTTAATTATCCTGGAATAAAACAAGAATATAAACGATGTGTTGTGTTGAAGGAAATGAAAAGTGTTTTTTTAATCTCATTCGACTAGTTTTGGACTGATCACAATCGGGAAATGCGTTGCTCGCCATCGAAATTCCTTGACGTATATCCTTTTTCTACCTCTTCGTCAGTTGATCCGCCTTTATTAATGATGTGTCGTTTCATTGCATTACGATAGACGCGATTATAGTGCTATAGAGAAGCCCATCGACAAGATGCCCAGTAAAATCAGTGTGTCTCGAATCAGCGATTGTTTACAGAAGTAAAATGTTTCAAACTGTAGAGCAGCATCCACGGCAGTTGCATTGCACAAAGTGATCGTCAGCTCCATTAGTAACAAAGCCGAAACCGAAATTTTTACTCCACATTGGTGACAATCTACGAGGTAACTTCGTGGGATAGGAGTAGAACCAGTGCCAACGACGGCACACATACGTCCTCCCCCATAGTACTCCAAAATCCCGTCTTGTCCGCGCGTTTGTGTAAAAAAAAAAAGAGCGGTCTAACAAAGAGACCTTCGTCAAAAACAAGGAGATGCGCTCCCGAAGATTTGCTGCAAGTAGCCTTTTGCATTTAGAAAATAGCCAGAAGTCTAGTACTGCGTGGCACTGCGTAGGGTAAATAAGGTGAACTCCCGAAGAACTGATGTTTTTGAAACTAATCAAGTTTAAACCCTTTTTTATCCGCGGGACGTCTTTCACAATGCTACTTTCTGATCCAACTGAAATGTCAATACTATTAGGAACATATCTTATTATTAGTCGATATGCGTTGATTGTCTTGACGTTTGTGCATCAATTGATGGTTCTGAGCGATTAGGATGTGGTTCGTCATCAACGCGTTTTCGGCCTTCGTTAAACATTTTATGCTACTAACGCTTGCGATATAATCTGGCCACCGAAGGCATTCCTAAATTGAAAATTCCGGGTCATATTTGTTCGCAGGAAATATTTATTACATTTAGCAACAGACGACAAATACCTTATATAACAATGTTTTTGAGTAGAAAATTTACCAAAAATGGATCATAAGTAATTTATTGCATAGAATGATAGATCTGTGGGGGTTCTTTATACCACATGGAGAACCAACCCGCAGTGCCAACCAATCTTGACCGCTAACAGCGCGTCACCCTACCCTAACCTGTAAACATGCAAAAGCAAATCCCGATCTGCAAGCGCATCCATCCCGAACTCGCAAGAATTCATCTCCCAATCTGCAATGAAAGGCATTTTCCAAACTCCCAACAGAATACAATTCAACAGAATATATTCGAAATCACCCCGCATACATTTGCCCAAAATTGCTTCGGTCAATTCTTTATCTAAACCATATTCCTTCCTGGCGACCAAGCAATCTTAATTTCCCCGAAACTCATATGCTGTAATAAAACGCATATTCAAACCTACAACGAACATTAACCATCATAAACTATACCGAGCCGCATACATTTCCCCGAAACTACTTCGGTTAATATCTTACCTAAACGATATCCTCGCTTGCACCCAAGCAATTCCAATTTCCCCCGAAAATGCATGCCAATACTTGCTCGTGTTCCCAAAGCCAATTTCCCGATACGCACAACCAACGAATCCAACTCAGCTTATACGGCGAGGATTCGCTGGAACTGAATTCCTATGCAAGCATAGCAACTCTTCTCGATATTCCTCGTAAGTGACAGCGAATCGATTTTAGCTATGACTCAACTGCCACGACGCGATGAACTTCTCCCTTCTAATATTTAGTCAGTCGAGTCGCAACTACCCAAGCGTACACGCCGCTGAAACCCAATCTTATACTATATAGTCATAGTCGGATGAGTACGCGCAGTTACGCGTCATACTAATGTGTCCATACACCACCGTGGTGTCAAGTGCCCTTGTAAACTCGTGTCTGATTTCATGGTTGCCGAAAATTGCACGACGTCAACTGCCGGATAATCCGATAGCAAAATAGACTAAAGCAAGTACAATGCAATTGAGGAGTCAAGTGTCAGAGAACCGCCGGCGGATTCGCAAACTTGTAGAGGATTATTTAATGTGAACGTATTCTATAGACTAATTTAAGTAAAACAACAATAAAAGGAAAAGTTTACAACCAATCGATCGCAGTGTGTTTCATTTTTCCTCTCGTGCAACGGCTCGCTGCCGAATTCGGTTTCATTTGTTCAGTAAACTACTGCGGTGGAACAATCTTTGTGCAGAAAATCGTCGGTGGGACCTCAGTGAATCCGGTGCCGTATGCCTGCACAATACTCGTCCCCCACAGATCCATCGAAGCCGAAATCCCTTGACACCTAATTCTCTTTTTTTACTCAGTAATATTTCGGACATTACTGATTTTTACATTACTGAAATTATTCTCAATAATTTCCTTGTAGTATTGTTTCACTTACAGCAAAGTCGAATAAAACCAAATATTTCTTGACAGTTAGCTGCTTATCTACCCGTATTAACAATATGTTGTCATATCATTTTTCACAACCTCTGAGTTTATCATACTGCGGAAATGGGAATAGCAAACAAGCCTACTAAGTCAAGCCACTTCGGTTGGTCCCACAGATACTACTTTGATAAGAGTTTGGTTCAGTTTGGCGTTCGGCTTATATATCTGTCTGCTATTATTTTGCAATGCAGCGTGCGTCCTTTCAATCATCTTATAGAGGACCTAGAAAGATCATTTGTTTAGGAAACATTCCTGTTATTCTCTATGGACAGTGTTTCCCCAATTTCTGTTATTGTATTGCTCTTGATGGAATATTTGATTTTGGTATTCAATAATGTCTTGCTGTGAACTTTACTTTGTTTTACTTTGTTCTTGCTTATTCTCATCATCTGCCCAAAGGAAAAATCAAACACGTGTTCGATAAGTTCGGAATATAAGTAAAACTTTTCCAACTTTGAGAAGTTCAAAATAATTTTTGATATATCAGCAAAAAACTCTCACGCTTTCATAAAATACATCCACAAGATTTCACTTGAGAAATCTTCAAATTCATGATGGCCAAATGTTATAGTATCATTTTAAAAGCCAACCAATCCGAATCATGAGTTTAATACATAAATAATGTTTTATAACCTTTAATATCGTACGAGTATACTGTTACATGTTGCCCTTGAGTCCACCCAGAACTTTCTGACCAAGAACTTTTCTAAAATTCATATCGTTAAAGTACCTTTGCTTCCCCTCTAGTTGACCGTAGGCAATAAAACCATATCACTACAAGCCAAAATCAGTAAGACGTAGAAAGAATATTTTACAAAAAAGGAGTAAGGACATGTGAGTTTGGAGAACCTTCCACACCATTAATTTTATGTTCGGAACAGTTCCTCGATTGTGGTCGAAAATGGCATTGCCGACGTTTGAAAGTGAGATTTGAAGGCATCCGCCGCCGACTCTAGATCTGGCTTCCAACATACCAACGCACATTGATGACATATTTTATTTCTCAGTCGTTTGTTGTCCATCCTCCCAGTTATGTTGGTCCTCGTTGAACTCTGTGCAGTTATCCTTTCTTCGAATACAGGGCAATTGATAAGAGTTTTCCAAAAACCTAATGAACTGGTGATTTCTTTTGTTGATGGGATTTTTCGTAGTTAATTTGTTAGAAAAGGATCTGTTTTCTTTGTCCAGTCTTGTATATGCGAGAAAGGGGGGAGGCTATTCTGTAAAAGGGTTTCTGTCCGACAATAAATTAGTTTTTGGCAGGCAGTCACAAAAGGCAATGTCAATGGGGCAGATCAAATGGAAAGGATACCATTTTAGAGGACCGGATATCAGGTTGAACTTATAAAAGGGTAGATTGATGGGAACTCGTTAGTTTTATATACTTGTACGTCTTTTCACTTGCGGACGTGGGAGTTTTTCAACGACGTTCTTTCAGAGCTTGATGGTTAATTTAAAGTTTGGTGTAGTTAAGTCGTTAACCTCCACGTTTCAAATGATAACCGTTTCCGAAGATAGGTTTGCATTGCACTTGGCAAATAGGTAAATAAGAAAAAGTCTAAAATTTAGTAATATCTATTCGTGCTGTAAATTCGACACCATACGGTATAAATGTAAAAGAGAGAAACTTAGAGTGAGGTTGACTACGAGGTTGGGCCCCCAATGATATCATCCTAGTTTCGTACGTGATTTGGGTAAATATTAGTCCGCCAGATGTAGACATCTGCCCCATGTACCATGTCTCATATTCGTTTAGATTTCTTTTGCCTCTCTTCTTCCACGATTCTTTTGTTGTTGTTTCGTCCTTTTCAAATATGCGAAAACCTGCTTTCCCTGGACTGGTACAAAGTCAATACATGAAATCTAAATGTGTAGAATATTTCGTTTGCTCCTCTCGAAGGTATGCTGGTCCTTTGCTTGATGTTGATTTGGGGCCAACTATTTTTGGGATTTAAAAAATTTTTTCGAGGTTGGAGATTTATCCGGCATATCATTTACAAAAATCTCGATAAGCCCTTCGTAAACAGATTTGATTCGTCGAACATATGTTAAAGAAAAAAAGAGAGAGATGATATTTTAACCCGATGCCGCTTTTTAGTAGGCATACATTTTTTAAATATTATGTGACCAATACCTCGATTTAGATTCCTTTGTTCGTAGACCGGACTTATGCAGGAATTTTCAGTTAGAGTTACATTTATAATAACTTAAATTGATATCAAGTCTAGTTTCACTATTTGGCGCAAGGCTAATAAGGTTGCCCGGAAAAACAAATTATTGTGGACAATTTAACAAGTCTGGGATAAGGATCGAATGCCAGTGGGGAGACTTGCTAAATAAGGCCAAGACCGGATCCCGGTTGTAGTGCCTATAATAATGATGTAGTTTCACTGTAGTAACTTCCGATTTCCCGAACAAAAAACTTTTTTTTTTTTGAATTCGACTGCCTTAGGACTGTAGTTTATAAGCTGAAGCTTAATGTTGAAACACCTTATTCATTTTCAAAGGCAACTTTGTCGGTATAAATTTTGCCGTTAACTGCTTTTGAATCAATTTCCCACGGCTTTGAAATTTTTATCATGTAATAGATGGTTATCTGAGGTGCGCATTGGTATGTGCATTTATGTGCTTTATATATTGTAAATACTATGGCATCTCGGAGTCTCACTATTAAACGTTGCTCATAAATTTAAAGTAAATAGGGCAGCCACATATGACTACAAAACAGACAGATATTCCTAGGACTGAGGGACTTCATGTAGTCCTCCATAAATTCACAACTTAAAGTATGTGTCACATCCTTAAAAGACCATAGAACATTTTTCAATTTCGACAGGAAGCTCCGAGAAGTTATGATAGGGACCGAAACTCATCTAAATCCACCATGTCATTCTGTACCTTTGAGTTTGCTAACATTACTCCCTTTTTGTGCTTTGTTTTTTTTTTTTTTTTTTTGTGAGGGTAGGAGTAAAAGAAATATGATCCTTGGAGTCCTGTAACGACACCGTAAGTGACTAGCAAGAGTTTTTTCCTCTTATATATTGTTTTTAATCGTCTACAGTTTTACAGTCTCTAACATGTTCATAGTTTACTTAGGGATTTGAGAACGGAGTATTAAAACAGCATAAGAGGCACACGTCGACACAGTGGCGAATCGTGATACATCTAATTATTGGTTATAGTGCTAATTAAATGTTGTTGGCTGCAATCAGTCTAAGTTTGTATGTAATTTCGAGGACGGAGTCTTAGGATGGAAACGAACCTTATTGGGGTCTCTTGTGTAAGACTAAAGCAGGTCAAGGCGCTAACCTAAGACAAGGAGGAATCTGAGCGAAAATAATCCTCTAATTGCACCATCGTGAATGGTGTTACCTGCTCTAGTCTTGAGAGAAAGATTGGGATTTAAATTCGAAGGATTTCAAAGTGCTTATATGAAAGAGAATAAGAAGAGGACTAACAATGTAAACTATAGAATAGTGCGCCCTTTTCTAGAGAGTCATTTCCGCAAAATCCGTATGTCTTCACGACTCGTATACGATAGTTGGTTTCGTTGCTAAGCAAAATTTGGTTAGGTCATCCGAAAATCTATATTTTATATATTTTTTTAAATACATGCACATTAAATATCGATTTTTTTTTTTTTTGATATATATTTATTCTCTCACTTAAGGCCCACCTGATCGCTAAGTCAGCCTCCTGTTCCATTAAATAAGTGTTGGAGTTCTTCTTGAACAGTGGCATGATGTAGCGCTTCGGAAATTCCCGCGCAAGGGGAATATTTCATATCCTTCCTGTTCTGTAACGGAAGAAATTTTGGTGTAGTGTAACAACATGTCCATGAAATGACCATGAAGAATAATATCAAATGAATCAACTGCCCTTGTCACAATTAGCAAGTGTCACGTAACCAGCATTCGTTGTCGACAATAATTCAAGGTCGATTCTTTTCATTGAGTAAAAGAAACGAATTGCTCCAGTTACGATTTGAAAGAGTCATATGACACCCGCTGGCGAGCTTAACACTAGCGAGTGATTCACAAATTTGTTGGATCAAATCGTGTCATTGTTCTTACACTATGCGCCAAGCTGGTGATAGAAAATAGAAAAGCATGATAAGCAAATTGTATTGCGTGAATTATGAATTAAGAATGAAATGGCTTGTTAAGCAAAATTGTATGAGTTGATTAAGAAATTTGTGAATAATTGAGTGATTGATTGTGAGTATAAATACCCCAGCAATTTCGATAATAAATCAATCAAAAACCTTTTGTGGAATTTATTTCACCAACTGCGGTGATATCGCCATCCAATTTCAGCGGGCTGCGCTTAATCAGCAAACCATTACGGAAGCTTTATCGTGGACCATCACAGATTACGAAGGTTATACCTTTCCAACCAATTACCCTTAAAGGCGATCATATACATATCATTACATGGCAACTTCGTACAGTAATTAAACGAAGTCTTACCATTTCTTAAAGACAAATACCCCCCTTGCATTACATGAAGACCCTGTCTCCGCTTGCATTACATTGGTACAGAAATGTTCGTGCCAATCAGAGGTGAACCCTACATTGGTGTAATCCGTCGGCTTGTTATGTGGGGTGCAAATAAAGTGAATTCGGATCAATTATACCAACTAACTCGGAGAAACTGTCGCCATGATAACAACACTGAAACAGGCAAAGATCCGACATCCACATTCGATGTATGGTGGCAAGAGTCTCTTTGTCAGTTCTATATTTTCGATCAACTTGACTGCTTATCTCTGTATATTATCGAGTAGGTTGTATGCTTAAAACCAGAACACCATACATTTTAACACTACTCGATCGTGGGTCTAATTTGGGATTCGTAGAAGAGAAAAAGTTCGACCGGGGTAACATATTTTACACTTCAACCCGAAGGAGCTGATTAGCTGTTGATGTTAACGTAATAGAATTCACGATACAATTTATTGCGAATCCACAACATCCCGACGCCCTCGTCAAGTGTTGGCGAACTATCCCCTTCAAAAAGAAAGCATAGCGATTTTTATTGACCTTGATAAGAGCGGTATTCGCAGTTCGGAGTTTCCCAACTCTCCTAAGTCCATCCGTCGAGAGGGGAGTTGCCTGCAAGATACCGTCTGCACTATGAAAGTAAATACTATAGATCGCGCAACGCCTGCAGATGCAGATCTTTTGGAAAGCGGTGTTGAAGATGACGAACCTGTAGTAATGTTAGGGGCACCAATATATATATATATATATATATATATATATATATATATATATATATATATAATATATATATGCAATGCCTGGGCCTTAGGTTCCCCTTATCCATTGTCCATAATAATTTGTTTTTCCGAGCAAGGTTATATATATATATATATATATATATATATATATATATATATATATATATGTATATAACCTTGCTTTAGGGTAACCTTGGGCCTTAGGTTCCCCTTATCCATTGTCCATAATAATTTGTTTTTCCGAGCAAGGTTATATATATATATATATATATATATATATATATATATATTTATACATATATATATATATATATATATATATATATATATATATATATATATATGTATATAACCTTGCTCGGAAAAACAAATTATTATGGACAATGGATAAGGGGAACCTAAGGCCCAGGCATTGTGCCTCGAGATGCCACCAAGTAACTATTGCAGTTCTTTTTGAATAGTTGCAGATTGTAACGCTCCGGAAACACACGTGCGGTGAGGGAATTCAGTTTCCACGCTCTGTAACGGAACGACTTCTGGTGCAGGTATGATCCCGCCGTTTGGAGATGAACCACAAATTGGTGCGATCCGTCGGATTGTCTTGTGGAGCGTATATAAACCGAATTGCATGGATCAATACCACGAATCTCCGAAGATCAGTACCCGTGATAATATCTATAAAACAGACGAAGGTAAGCTACGCGCAATCGTTGTATTAGCGACTATAGTCTCGAGGACAGCGCCGTCTCCCGGATGATGCGGATCGCTCGTCTCTGTGTGCTCTCAAGTAGGTCGAGGATATGTTTAGGATTTATACAGGAGAGGCAGTTCAGCCCGAGTAAAATATTTTTTGGGTCTAAAAAGTTAACTCAGTTTTCTTGAGACAGACCTGGCGATGGTCGACACGTTTTTATGTCATGATACATTTCCACATACCGTGACGCAGAGCATTTTCATGCTTTTCCCATTCGTCATCAGCTGATGATGATCCACTCTTCTTTGTGCGTGTTGTATACTGTGTCTTCGTTGCATTGATGTCGACGAGATTGGCCTTTCCCCACTGCAGGACCTTATTCAGATCCCGACTCAAAGAGCCGATCTGGCCACATCTCAGCTGGTGTGACGTTGACGCGGAAAGAAGAGAGGAAAGAAGCATACTATCATCCCCGAAACTGAACAACCTGTTATTCGTCGACTCCAACAAATCATTAACGTGGAGAAAAAACAATGTTGGAGCCAAAATAAAACCTAGAGAAACCACGAAATTACAGGATACAGATCCGGAGACTCGCCGCCTACAACAAACCTTAAATTTAAAAGTTCTCTTTCGGCTAGTTTTTTTTTTTTTTTGTTTGTTTTTTATTATAATACATTTAATAATGCAGAGGGAAAGTACATATACGTGTTTTTTATTTTATTATATTAAATTCAATAATTTAAAGAGAAAGTACATATAAGCACATACCATTATTTCAGTTACAAAACGTGTGTTTAAAAAACGGACAACCTATTGATATAATTATTCATCTAATTCATAAAAGAGATCGAAGCCACGAAATGGAAAAACAGTGACGTGGCGTGTTGTGACAATTAAAACAAAGTGCAACAACAACATAAAAAAAAACGAATGTTAAAAGTGACAAAAAACGTGCTCACAAAATCACTTCAGTAAGGTGCAAAAAACAAAGTAAAACAATTAAAATATATCACATTGGTCGTAAAAGAGAAAATTCAAACAAACAATACACTGCTCATTAAGCAAATAGTTTTCAAAGCATCATTTGGTGCGAGTGCAAGGTTACTGACTCTTAGCCGACGATAGCCAAGTTCGAGTCGCCGAAAAAAAATAAATAAATATATATATATATATGTTATATATAAAGATATAGTAATACCTACACATATATACATAATTATACCTAAGCAAAATGTGCTGAACCTTATAATACAACAATGAAAACCTACGAATGAACTTAAATTGATTAAATCCATGTATGCCTAAAACGAAAATAATAAACAAAACAATTATGTAGAAAAACAAATAAGTGTTATAATATCCTATAAACTACACTCCCAACAAATGTAAACTAAACATATACAAAATAAATTAAAGGGATAGATATCAATAATAACATTTTGTAACCGACACACTGCACCACTCACGTTCCTATAGGCGCCCAAGGAGTATTATTTCCTCTTCTAAGAATAATACTCATTTTATAAAGGGGGAGGATTGTTACGGCCACAACCACCCATCCCATAAATATTACCCTTTTGGAGCTAGTCTCCACCACCAACGGCGATACACGCCAAAAACATTCAGTTAAAGGATGTGACATATCTAAATAAAAAACATTAGCCCTTACAACAAATGGTCACACATAAATGTATAGCAAGCAAATCGAACTAAAGGTTCAATTTGCGCTAATCAATTAAACTCCAAGGAAATTGAACTAAACGTTCAATTTGCTCACATAAAAAAAATTTGAAAATATAATCAGTGAACCAAGGGTTCACCACACAAAACTTCTAAAAGGCAAATGTGCGGACCAGATGAGGTCTTTCAAACAAAACCACTGAGTATCATCAAAAATCGCGGGCCAGCAATTTTACGAGACCTCAGAAAAATGGTTATCTAAAACAATTAAAACAACCAATTCCAGTTTCCGTTTTAACAAAATTAAGTTAAAACAAACAAAAGGAAAATATTCGCCTTTGTATCGATTCCCCACGGAAAAGATTCTTGCCCATTCGGCTACAATAAACAACATAGAGAATCAGAAATGCTCATTAGCACAATGCTCTATTTGTATTCCCTATCGTATTCTTACAAAAGGGATCCTTGCTGAGTCGGCTAGAACAAACAACAGGCGCCATAAAACGAATTACACATTCGTTTAGCGCCTATCAACATAGAGGATTATAAATGTGCATTCGCACGATCCTCTATTGATTTTTCCCTTTGTGTTTCCGCTTTTGATCCCAAGCCGGGAAAGATAAAGAAAGAAATGAGATATCGTTCGATCTTCAGGATGGAGAAAAAACAGGTCTTCGCTGGAGGAGTTGGTTTTGAAATTTGAAGGGAACGATACGTTGAGAGTCGGTGAACGAGTTGCGACAGTTAGAAATAAATAAAGTGCCTATAACTTCAACTTAAATATAAAACAGAAAAAGCATTTAGAACATCAGTCCAGTCAAGTTAAGCAAAAGTCGTGTTAAACTTAATAGTATTAACTTACAATCAATTAACTTATGTGAAATTAGGAACTAAATTAAGTGACCTCTATGTGTGTTAATTGAGGAACATATGTGTGTGTTGAGTAAAAAATAAAATTAGCTTAATTATAAAACAAACAAAGAGTGTTTTATTTAAAAGGTGGGACGAGTGTGTGTGGTGTAAACTAAGGGTGACGAACAGTTCCTTACAAACAGCACTTTAGTTAGTAACGTAATTGTATGTTTGTCAATGAAAAAGTTATATACATCCAACGTATGGGCGAAAACGGTGGTCTTTTAACACGTCCGACGCGGGCCATGGTTAAATTGCGACTCGATTAAGACAGACGTTCAACGCATTGAATGCACTTATTGCAAAAGAGTTAATAATTCCCAAGCAGAATGTAGGAGACAGTCCCATTTCAAAAGTCGAAACCACTCTCCACCGAATAAAAACGATTTTAGAACTTCGCCCACTTCTACCACAAACGTTTGGAGAAGTGGAGTAATAAACAAAATAAGTAGGGTACAGCTATCACAAATTTATATAGGAACATTAAACACCCAAAGATCGAAACAATCGTCATTAGAAGCTCAGGACATAAACAGGAAGGTAGAAAATGCCTCACCTTACAAGGTGTCGTCTACGGATGAAATTGGCATTAGAGATAATAGGGACATAAATCAGAGGCACGACAATCTAGAGACCCCCCAAATAGAGGGCGTAGCGACCAAAGATCTTATCCAACAGTTAACATCTGATTCCGTTTGTCTACGGGCCGGATTTAGTGATTCGACAAAGACCCCTGAACATACTATCCTAACACATCTTTCTCCTTTCATATTTTTGAATCTGACTTCTAGTAGCAAAATGTTCCAGGTCATAGAGCAGAAACTGAAAATCCCGGCAAACTGTAAGCCTGAGGAGCAAGAAACCCCAGCAGACTGTAAGCCTGAGGAAAAAGAAATTTCAGCTCAATGTAACTCTGCGGAACAAAGAGTCCCAGTTAAGAGTAAGGCTGTGGGACAAGAAGTCACAGCAGAATATCAGCCTGTAAATAACAGCTATATCAAACTACCTCTTTTAAATAACTTGTTTTTCCGCACCGTCTCACTTATCTCTCATTTTTCAAACCAAAAAATGGGTTCTACAAATAAAACCTAAAGTAAACCAGATAATCAACATTCTACTAACAAGTATAATAGAATAAACGCCAACATCTCAAAATTACTCTCGGATATCTCATTCTTTAAAATGTTTGCCCTCGATTGTTTTATTGTTCAGAACTATGTTACACAGTCAAACCCGACGAGAACTTGGAAAGTCTTCCACAAATTTAAAGAAAAACTTAAAGTGAAACAAATGGATTATTCCTTTCAGATATGAACATAATAATAAATTACCATTTCTGACATTATAATCTGAAAATATTAAAAAAAACTGAATGTAAATTAAATAGAAAATAGATAATTAATAATACTGAATTCCCCATCTTAACAAATTAATGTAAAAAAAAAAACAAAATAGATACATATACATAATAACGCAAATAAATAAAATAAAACATCCAACTTTCTTTTGGAAAATATATGTATCAAAAAGAAAATTGTCTGCAATAAACAAAGAAAATTTGTAAATAATACAAGTGTTAACTGTTAACAATTCAGTAGATAATAAGCAAAATATAACAGAAATAAATCTTTAAATAGCTTATATTATGAAGAGAACCTCCCAAAATTCATATTATTAAAACATAAATGATGAAACAAATATTAAGCCCCTCAATAAAACGAATTTTGTAAATATTATATAGCTAACCCTTATATATAAAAGCGTGACATAAGATAAACAAATGAACTGTCTTGAATTACTCAAATTGAAAGCTGTAAATGACAGTTTGAATAACTTTAAGTTAGCAAGAATTAATAATAGAGAAAACAAAACCTATGAAATAAACAATATTATATACAAATATAATAATTCCGAATACTTATGTAATTACAAAATATTCCTCGATTAACCTAATCACATATATCTTAAGAAAAACAAGGAACTAACATTTTTTAACTTAAATCAAAATGAGTTTAAAAAAATTTTAATTCAATGTTTTTTTCTAATACATAAAAAATTATAATAATAAAAATAAATAAATAAATACACGACAAATAAGGACAACGAAAAGTCCTCGAAACAAAACAGAAATATAGTCTGTAAATAATGTAAATTTCTATATAAGACATAAGTTGTAATACAATACACTATTACGTCTTACAAAAAAAAAAGAGAAAAAAAGCTGTAAATAACATTTTTAATATATGTAATTGCACCATAATCTTTAATTAATTCAATATCAAAACTTAAAAAATGTACTTATATAAACGATAAGAAAAATGGTGAATTTAAGCCTTTAGTTTAACACATAAACCTAGAATTTATAAAAACGTAACAAAACACTGAAGAACACTCTACCGTAAACTAAGAAAATCAAACATAAACTTTGAATAATACTTAAAAACAAGAACAAACATTTAAAAAAGAAACAAGCAATTGTAACTACAATGAAAATTTAAAGTAGCCATTGTAATTTTAAATCCTAAAATAAGTAACGAATCGCGATAACATCACACGTTGCCTCGATCACACCACTTTTCAGAAAATTAATCTCTTACAGATTATTTTTTTCTTGAAGGACGGGAGGATGTAGTGCTCTACAAAGCCCTACCAAATCCATTCCCCACACATACATCCAAATTCCAACACATACAGGATAATTCAAACAAATCAATCACCCAAATTCAAAAATACAAAATCCCGATAAACGAATCAAATATTCGTTTATCATCCATACACCCTAATTTCCAGTAATCCCCAAACCAAAACAAACACACGGTAAGTTGAACCAGATGTTCAATTACCATACTCATATTTCCAGAACTTCCTAAAAACTAAACACCACAACGCATATCTTCGTATGCAAACAAACTCATGTTCCTACAAATCCTTATCTGTATATCTAAAAATGGATATCACATTCCTTTTCTCCAGTACTCGACTCCAGTCGAAGTACATTTCGAAATTCTGCTTACATTTCGATGCATCCGCGATACAAAATACCGATAACATTTTGTATAAAAGGGCGATGAAATTCGTATTCGAGGATCAGTCTAAATTGGCGTCCGAAGTGGTAGGACACCAATAAACAAAATTAAAATAAATTAATAAACTAAAACCAAAAAGATAAAGTATTTGAGTTTTTAATCATACCTGGCCGATTTTCGGGCCTCTGTCATAAACAATCGGTTGTCACTCTTCCCGGAGGCCCTGGAAGCACGGTGGCGACCGCAACGAGTCCCCTCAGGAGCGGTCTACAGAGATCCCTCATCCTTTTCAGGACAAGGAGACACGCTCCACAATATATATTGTTATGTATGTAAACAAGAATTGGCTAAATCGAGCAGAGTTTCGTCCTCCAACAAAGAAACTGCTCATATCCAAAAGATACACGATTCAACAAGGGATCATACCCATAAATTAATGACACCCGATCCAACAAGGGATCACATCCATAACTTAATGACACCCGATCTAACAAGGGATCACACACGTCAACCAAAAAGTGTTACGCCCAAAACCACCCACCCATAAATATATACTTTGGAGTCACCCTCCACCAATGAATTGCGGTACACGCAAAACTATCCACTATGTGGATGAAACACACCCCAAGCCCTAGCATGCCCCACAAACTAAACGCTCCATTTGCCTATATCAAATTTAATAATTCAATATCAAAGAAATTGAACTACACGTGCAATTTGACCATATTGAATTCCATAAAAGCCCAAAACGTGATAAATGAACCAGATGTTCAACACGGAAATTCTCCTGGACCCAAATCTGCGGACCACATGGCCAACTCATAAGTAAAGTTGCCAAAAAACCATAAAATTCACGGCGACACCGTCCGTTTAAAATCCTATTCAAGGAAACATTTCCTATACGGAACCAAGGACGGCGATCGTAAAAACAATCGCTGAACAGACCCATAAGATACAAAAATATCTTTGGCTCCGAATGTTCAGAGAAAAATAAATTGCCAAGTCTGGGCACCAATAAAATAACAATACTTTTAAGGATTCCAGACGGTTGTCGATCCAAGGTAAAACACCTCGGGATCAGACAAATGATGCGCGGACAATAAAAGAAATCCTAATACAAAGGACCTCGAGCGCAATCATCGCACAAAGAACCTAACACGTTGGCTTGTGTTAACAAGAAAAAAAAGTAAAAAGGTTCCTGCTACAAAACGATCGAAAAAGGAAAGAAGCTGGTGTTATGAAGTAGTCCAGAACGGATAGAGATTTTTTGAAAACAGTTGGTTTTCAGTGATCGGCCGAGAAGGTTGAAGAAAACAAGTGTTGTGCTGTGCGGTGATTCGTATAAGTGATGAAAATTTAAATTAGGTTGTCTTTATTCCGTAAAGTTGAAAATATTATAAGTCCTGAGGGCCGAACCTACGGCCGATATGTAAAATAAAACAGTTGCAAAATAATAAAGTGTCGATTCAAAACCAAAAGATAAAGAAGTATATTTTATTTCTAAATTGTGAAGTGTATAACGAATTTGCACTGCTCGTGGTGGAATATACCTCGGCGAGTACAGCGCACCGTAGTTATACGGGCGGCCAGGAAAGGAACCTCCCGTTACAGTAGTGCGGTTAACACCTGCAGCAGATGCAAGGGACAAGAGAAAAGGACTAACTACTCGACATCACCAGGAAGAGGTAGCAGCCGCATAGAATCAACCACCAAGTCCATAAAGCCGGAAACCACCCCAAGAGACCTGGAAGGAAAACACCCCATTAAGGTAAGCCTATAAAAAGCATTTTAAAAATATAACATTACAAAACAAAAGATACTCGATCCAACAAGGGATCACACCCATAGTTTAAAGATACCCGATCCAATAAGGGATCGTAACCGTACAGCAAGGACATCCGATCCAGCACAATATTAGAACTATCCGATCTCGGACAGGATCGTAAATTACGACATTTGTGGATGATGGTCAACCGAAGATCAGCGTCACCGAGTTGACAATGGAGCCAGAAACCCAGAAGACAGGAGTTGGAAAAGAAACACGGAAAAGACCAGTCGCAGAGCCTAAGTGTTAACTTTAGAGAAAGTAAAGTAAGAAGTTAGAAAAGAGTTGCTGATAAAAATTTGATAGCAGAAGAAGAAAGGCGGAATTTAGGTGGGGTTTTAAAGTAAAAGATTAATTATTTTAATTAAGAAGTGATAATTTTGAAGTGTCAACTACATAAAGATATTATAATTTGTTAATTCAGAAAATACAATTATATGTTAATTAAGAAACAATAATTTCGAATTGTCATTTACGAAGAGATAATTTTATGTGTTAATTAAGAAACTACTATATCGAAATGCTAAACAAATAAAAGATACTTTTTATATATTAATTAAGAAAAGATAACATTGCCGTGTCAAATAAGAAAAGACAACTTTTATATAAAAGAAAAGTTTAGTAATGGCAGAATTTAGGTGAGGTTTTAAAGTAAAAGATTAATTGTGTTAATTAAGAAGTGATCATTTTGAAGTGTGAATTACGTAAAGATATTTTAATTTGTTAAATCAGAAAATACAATTATACGTAAATTAAGATGTGATAATTTTGAAGTGTCAATTACGTAAAGATATTGTAATTTGTTAATTCAGAAAATACAACTATATGTTAACCAAGAATTTATGAATTTATGTGCCAATTAAGAAAATATAATTTTATATGTTAATCGAGAAAGGATAATTTTTATATAAAATAAAAGCTTAGTAATAATCAAAAAATGTTAATGGTAAAGGAAAAAACACTCATGTTTGTGAATTCTCTTTTGTAAAACTAATTTGCAACTCTATTTACTAAGGAATAAATATTAATCAACGAAAAAAAATATACTGGACTATTTCTCTCGGGGGAATTACTGAATTCACTGCTGGACGGAAATACCGCAAATCCCCACTACCGAAACCCGGCCCGAAGCCGCGAAGCTTTTTCACTTCTATAAACAACAAGTGTGTGGACAAAACAAGGCATAACAATATATATATATATATGGGCTGGAAAATCTCGAACACTTTCCTTATATATATATATATATATATATATATATATATATATATATATATATATATATATATATATCGGAGAACAGAGATTTTCGTCAAATGAGGATATAAATATATCGTTCAATCCCGAAGAGTTGTCTCCCGATTTCCATATAAAAATATCCATTTAGATAAAAAAAAAAAAACTTCACTCAGAGTTATTGTACAGTTTCCAGATTATTAAAAAACCATATGTTACTTAAAAGTTTTCAATAAATCGGCGAGAACTTTCGAGGTAATACATAAAAAATAACTATTTTCATTTAATTTAAAATATAACAATAATAAAATAATTTGTTAATTAAATTTATCACCATCGTGCTGACCCTGTATCGCCTTACTTCAATTTCGGAAGCCCCTGATACGTTCACACGTTTTTACTAGTAAGTCTCACTTAGTTAAGAAAGCAAGAAGTGTGGGTAATGAGTCTTTAAACTGCACATTCTTATGATTGACATGGGCAGAAAATAACTGCCGACAGGTACACATTTCATGTTTCATAACTTTTGACACCATTTCGAACATCACATTATCTTGCTTCGCTAATGTGTGGTTGGGGAGAAAAAGTTCATTCTGAAAAGTACTCGCAACATTTTCATTTTAGCGGCTTAAGACTACTTTGTGTATCAATCATATTAATGTTGTTATAATATCCACTTTGGAAGTGTAACTATACTCCGAAGGAGCTGTGACAACATAAGAACCGGTATTGTTGGTGGAGATTGAACATCAACCGTTGACTTTGCCAAAAACTTTCCTTACTCCTTCAGCAATTTCATGGCTTTTGTTTGCTACTTTCCTGACAGATACTTTTTAATATGTCACACCAAGGACATTATATATGCCTGTATGTGCCGAAACGTGTGACCCGTCTTTATGATATTATGTGTTCTAAGTGAAGACGAAAAACAAAAGCAACGTTTTCCTTACACCACAAAAAAGACTGGCTGAGGTGTTACATCAACGGTGTTTGCTGTTTCTGTTTTTGTTCTGTGAAAGGGACCTAAATAAAGAAGGTATTACGTGAAATGAACGTCACATAATATACATTAGGTCCTTTTTCTTTCGATAATAACTGAAAAGTCCTTAATGCAAAGGAAATTTACTATTAAAGCTTCTTAACGAACTCCATTGCCGGGGAGCATTCTCGTCAAAACAAAAAAGCCGACTTAAGTTTTTTTGTTTCAGTGGCAAATTTATCTACGCTATACTGGATTCAGATTTTCATTTTCACCTAAAAGATACTAAGAGAGGAAAACCACCAACAACAGACATGAAGCGAAGTGTAGAAGAACCATAGAGTCAAGGTACAAAAAATGTAGCAAGTAAATTGCACGCGAAATGTTACACCAGCACTCTCGCCCCTATACCCTAGGCACTTCCATTTCCTTTATTTTGTTCCATATTTCTCGCTTCCAGTCACGATAACGGTAAGATGAAAATATTACAAAGGAAATTCAGCCATTTTTCTTACTTATAACCTCTGGCGAATAACAATAAAGGTGATACGTAAGATAACAGCAGAAAGAAATGACAACAAGAAATGGAAGGGAAGACAGCAACAAAAAAACAAAAAAAACTCAAATTCTCCTCTAAGACGAAAAATGTTTAAAGTCCTTTCTCTGGAAAATGTCACGTTCGATAAATAGAAAGAAAGGGAGATCATAAAAGGTAGAAATCATTCAAAGACAGATGTGTACCCAAAATGTCGACGTACACAATTTCTCTTGTCTAATAATTATTGATGGAGCTAACGATTGAAAGGAAGGTACGAATTCTTGGGAGATCTGATTCAATTTCAAAGCTTACAGGATCCTATAGATAAGGATGCGCAATCAGTCTGCGTGTGTATGTTATGCCGCTTGCCTATACTTGGTGTGTATGTGCAATCGTGGGCATTCAACTGCAAAAGATGGAGATATACACCTACATTCAGTTATGTGTCGGCTAGACTGCATTCGAATGGAATTGATGTAATGGAATGGAGAACTGAAGGATCAGGTGGCAGTTGGATGGAGAAGAATTGATTATATCGTCCTTGGGATGAAATCAGGAAATATACCACAATGTGGGCGATTACAAGTTTGTAAAGGAAACAACGTTACAGGTTGCTTTCAAGGAAAACGATTGGTAAACTACACAAGCGAATACAGTTCGTGATTGTGTCCTCTACTATTGTTAGGTGCTTCTCCATATTATTATAGCTGTGGCTATTTTTATTTGACTTGCCATTTCAAAGTCTGAAGCAAAATGTTATTTTTATTTCATTTAGTTATTGGCCACTGTCATCACCATCAATAATAGATTTTTGGGAGCTCGGAAAATCCGGGAGTCCCGGGTGAGTTACGATTGCCCATAAAACTTGAAACACCGTCGTTTTCACCTAGATATTTTTTTCTATCGTTTAATTCGACTAACAATTTTACTCTCACCGGATCTTTTCCCACTACCAGCATTTAGGCTAAGTCAATGTACAGTGACTTTAGGATAAATAACATGATGACTTGCATAGATGACAAATTGAGGAATCAGCGTCTGCTGAATGTCAGGACCAATTTCAGAGCATGAAAGACCAATTGAAAATCGAGCTGATGTGTAGAGCCTAAAATTATAAGCAAGTCAGTCGAAGTGATGGTCGACTCTAGCAGCCCTTTCGCCTTTTAAATAATAAATTATGTTTTTATCAAGCACAGGTTTTATTGTTTACTTTATTGTTACACCCACTTAACCATTTAAGTATTAATGACGCCCTAATTGTGAATTAATTAAATCCTATAAAGAACCTCAATCATATATTTTGAATTAAAATAATACCGAGAACGATAATGTCAAGTTAATTTAAAATGTATCCAAAATATTGCAATTTATAATAACCACAATTGCGGAAATGTAAAATGATTAATTATTACCAATGCATAAAATGCAAAGTATTTTGATATTTATATATTAATTGACATTAATGGACACATAAAAAAATATTTTAAAGAATGGTAAAATGGAAAGCGGGTCAATCGATTATGGCTTTATGTTACCGTCATCGAAATGTCTTAACAATAAGGCGAGCGGGATAATAATAAAGAGGAGGTCATTGGTTCCCTCTCTGGCTAGATTGACCATTTCTTTATTGGTTATGGATTGTGAAGTTGGTATCGGAGAATTGTAAAATCCGTGAAGTGATCGGGAAAAATCCTTGGCTATCTTTCGGAGCTTGGCTAATGGACCAGTCCGAAAAACAATGGGATATGTGGTAAGTCGGTCCCAACGCGAGATAGCATCCCAACGCGTTATACGTTCCGCGATATGATGGGGAGAAATCTTTGACTATCTTCTGGACGTGTAGCGGATAGCCCGAAGTGAAGTGAGGTAAATAATTTCAAAGGTAAACTAGTTTCCCATTTGGATCCCTGGAGAGGCATTTCCCATAATATATCCTCATCATCGGCACTATAACCGGGATCCGGTCTTGGCCTTATTGAGCAAGTCTCTCCACCGGTATCCGGCCCATATCCGAGACTTGTTAAATTACCCATAATAATTTGTTTTTCCGGGAAGGTTATTAGCCTTGCGCCAACTTTTCTCAGGATGTCGCTGCATGCATTAGTTCACTACTTGGCGAGTGCCAAAGTAGCTATCACGCATGTCAACTTGGATTGAACAGGGACAAGGATCGTTCTGGCCCTCGCCGGGTTGAAAGCAGAGACTTTGTCTTGTATGTCCGCCCGCGGCCAAAGGTCTGACAGAAAGTATAACATAGCCATACTCAGTCGGCCAGGTATCCCGAAAGTTATGTGTCATGTATAGCATACGATATTATGGTTCATGATACTCACAAATACTATTACATAACAATACACGTTGCCCAGGTGGTCCGAGAAATGTGCATCATGTATGGCTCACGATATCTCGGTGCATGATACGCACAAAAAGTAATACATAACACGACTGAGTTGCCCAGGTGTTCCGATAGATATGTCTCGTGTGTGGCATACGATTTCCCGCTGCATGATACTCACAAAAAGTATTACAAAGGAATACTTAATTTTCCAGGTGTTCACGTATGCCACACGATATCACGGTGCATGTTACTCACAAAAATTGTTACATAACAATACTGAATTTCCCGATAGATATATGCCATGTTGACACGCAATTTCACGGAGTATGAGACTCACAAAAAGTATTACATAATAATACTCGTTGCCCAGGTCTTCAGATAAATGTATGTCATGGTGCAGGGTACTCACCTATTAATGTGACATCTGAGAAGTGACTCATTATGGCAAGTGCAATGAGCGTTTGGAATCGGGAACACAGTTTTCGGGCCATGATTGGACGGCCGAAATTTGATGGCATGTGAACTGCGGTTCCACGAACCACACAAATTACGATAGGCTGAGATACCTTCGTTTCATCAAGGAACAGACTCACCTATGACTAAACTTCACGTGCCCAAAGACGCGCGCCCCCAGAGTCGTGGGCCCCACGTCCCGAACAATTTCCCTGCGCCTGCACGACAATGAAAGGACACGACTTAGCATAGAAAGTTTGTACCGATCCATTAGCTGGATAAACACAAGTGATTAACACAGCTGCGCCAGATGCCGATAAACATCAAATCCCCGGCGACAAGCAAATTGCCGTAAGACAATCCGTTGGTTAAACCTTTGACCCTACCGCATTGCACTTCGCCTAAACAAAAGCCATTGCGGAGAAACTGCTATAAACGAAAACGCTGTTCCCATAGGGAAAAGCAAATACAATTATCAAAACCAACGATAATTATCACGATTCCAGGATCGCCCAGAATAAACCACGCACCCGAACGTATACAAAATCAATTCAACAGAAGGTGTGAAAATTCTGACGATCCCAGGAGGTTCTCCGGCCACACAGGCAGCAACCTCCGCATATGTGTGTGTGTGAGTGCAACCGCACATCTGCCCTGCGACGAAACGGAAACCGCAGGACTGAAAAAAAGAGTACGATGATCCCTGGTGCAGAGATTCTCGATTGAGAGAAAATCGAAAAAGAGAATTATCGGGTGAGTAGAATCAGCCCCTAAAGGAAAATTTCAATTCAGAATTCAGTCGACAGGAGGAGTTCGTAACGAAAGGTCGCGCAACGTATTTTTGTTCGCAGAGTGCAAATCGGTGATAGTCCGCAACCGCAGTGTGGGCAGAATTAAAGTGTAATCCGTGTGATCGGAAGTAGCTCAGTAACTTGTATGTGTACAAAGCCAATTTCGTGGTCAAAATATAAATGTATGTAGGAATTAGAACAAGTCCATTAATCCCAGTGTGCATAGTAAAAAAAAAATGTAACCATTCCTCCCGGTGGCTTCCGATGTCCCTTTCGTGTGTAAAGAAAGAAAAGACGAAAAAAAGAACATCGACCAGTCGAAAATTTTGTTTTTCTTGTGTGGACTTGTGGCGGCTCTAACAGATACACACACAATTCACAAGCAAAATAGTGAAGAGCACAGAACGAAAAATCGAATAAGAAAATACATCAGAGCCGTATACCAAGCGATAACATAACAATTCACATCAGTGGAGTATAGTCGAGTTTAAAAATGAAATTCTAAAATCGGCCAGTAGCCTGATGGGTAACGCTTAGGTACAATTTTTGGTGAATCAAACTGTCATAGCGTCAGTTCGAATCACACGTTCTTCTTCACTATTATTTCAAACGCTATAGACTCGTGTCGTGCGTTTTAGTGGAGCGTGTAAAATGTTCGGAGGAACACTTCCGAAAGTCAGAAAAATTAGCAACATCCAAAAACAAAAAATCCGCAAAAAAATTATTTATAAAGATGAGGAAGAGAGTAGGTGAGAATATCGAACCTTCGAGAATACCTCCTTTAATTTGATGGGAGATAGTGCTATGGGTCGATAAGATGTTGGGATGATTTGTCACCCTTTTCGGGAACTGGCTGGATGTTCACTGGCTTCCATCCTTTTATTCGTTTGTTTGCGTTTAGCTCCTTGAGTGCGCGGACAAGAGTACGCATTCTGAAGCGAATCTGGTTCATGGTGTGTTGCTTATGCTCAAGTTTAGGTGGAACTGTCGTGGTATTAGGCAGCATTGAGTTCGCGTCAAAATGTGAAGCAAGTGAATTCTCTTTCTCGTTTATACTGGTGACTGGTGTGTCATAGACTATAAGCGAATGAATGGATGAGGAGACATCGTTTTGAATGTTTTTCACGAATGCCTAAACGTGTCTACTACCTGTGGGAGAGTGTAGTATTTTTTGTCTCACTCTCTGGTCATGCAAGAACGCGTTCGCGCGTTGAATATACCGATTGCAGTAATTTCTAGCTTGCTTGCATCTTTTCCGATGTTCCTCACTAGTTTGATTTATACAACCGGAAGCTTAACAATTTCGCCTTAATGGATTCTCTGCACGCGGAATCAAAACACGTATTTCTCTTGGGTTGGATACTTTTTCCTCTGTGTGGAATAAAGGTCCGCATGCCAATCAGAATCGTGCTGTCATTGTGTCCGCTATAGAGTCAGCATCGTTATTGAGCAATACTAACGTCCAATTTAACTTGCAAAAATGTGAATGCTTCAAAGATCGACGTGAAGTTCGCGGTCCATTGAAATGGATACACTGAAAACAATACCGCATGAGGAAGGGATGGTAATCGGACCTGGCGATAGATAAGCGGAGCAACCATTACAGGTGTTATTCCCTTGTAGTAGGTGTCACGCACAAAACCCTCCACCCCTAAATACCTACCTCTTTGGAGCTACGCTCCATCATTAATTGCGCATACATTAAATATCGCGATATCAATTCAATATCAAACAAATTGAACTACACGTTCAATTGGCTCATATTCAATTTAACTTAAATCCAAGACGTAAAAAAACGAACCATATGTTCAACACGCGAAATCCCCTGGATCCAAATCTGCGGACCAGATGACCAACTTTAAAGTAAAGTTGTTGAGAATCATAAAATGGACGTCTGCAATTTCATGATCCTTTAAAGGTTTGTTTACCCAAACCATTTCCCACAGGCAATATCTTTTTCCATTCTTCTAAAACAAACAACTTGCGCCATAAAACGAACAACACGTTCGTTTTAGCACCCACCGACATACAGGATCTTAAATATGCATTAGCACGATCCTCTTTTGATTTTCCCTTTGTGTTTCCTCTTTTGATCCTAAGCCGGGAAAGATAAAGAAAGGAAATGGCGGCTGGCAAAAGGGCCATGCAAACAAAATGGCATATCCTTCGATCTGCAGGATGTAAGAAAAGGTCTTTGTTCGGAGAGATTTAGAAAAAAAAGGACGGAGTTGATTCGAGATAGTTGATGGGGACGGTCGGTGGTTGGTGGTGAGATAGTGTAAGGAACGGATCGGGAGTTCGTGAAAGTTAAATGTAAATTAGTCAATAACGACAAATTTAAGAGTGTTAAAGGATAATTTAACAATCATTATTGTTTTTGCTTCACAAAACTTACCCCGAATCTTTTTCAGTTGGCTTGATTGTTGGATATTCGTCTCTAGGGGTTAATTCGCTTATTTCCCAGCCATGACTTATTAACTTCTTATTTTTATTACAATTTTACTCTATATTCGCAGCACGTATTATTTTAGTTAATCACTTTAATGCACTAGTCACATATGTGATTTAAAATATTATAAGACCAGCGGGAAATTGCAACACAGGCGGCCACAGGGAAATTGCGACTCAGAGAATACAAATCAGAACACCAAAAAAGACGCGTCACTCTTATTTTAATTGTATTTCCTTTTCCTTTTATTTTTATTTACAATACTTCCGTTTTTGACGTGACAACGCCTTATAAATCGATATACCTTGGGAGGCATTCGGAAAAAAGTTTGTAGCGTTACGATAACGATAACCGATAACGATAACCGATAACGCACGAGCCGCAGTGAGCGAGAGCGCGACTCTCTTAATTGCTCTTAAGTCAAATGCAGAGAGACAACAGGAATACAGACAGCGCCTTGCACTGTCGAGAACAGCTGTGCAGGTTGAAAGTGTAAAGACAAAAAATACACAGAGACAACGCGAATACAGGCAGCGCCTTGCAGCACTAAATAAATCGGATATAGCTAAGAGAAAATTGACTGTTCATAGTGGTTTCGCTGCGGCAAGTTCAAACACCAAAATTAATGCCTACACTTGGGAGGCATTCGGAAAAAAGTTTGTAGCGTTACGATAACGATAACCGATAACGCACGAGCCGCAGTGAGCGAGAGCGCGACTAGCGAGAGAGAGGTTGACGTAGCAAAACGAATAAAATAAAAGAAGAGAGAGTATTGTGAACTGTCGAAGAAGCAAGAATATATCGGATCAATGGACGAAATGCCAATTACTGAGCCACCAACATTAATTGCTCCTAAGTCAAGTGCAGAGAGACTATAAACGGGAGATGGTTCTCTTGTACGTTCAGTTTCGCAACGAAGGGACAGAAATTATCGATCTGAATAAATTTCTGCAATTATTTGAGAAAAACGAAAACTTGATCATGGGACGCCGCAGTTTATTCGAGGCGAACCTGAACATTGAAAACGTCATGAAAGAATTGGAAGCAATGATGATTTTGCAGAACGAAGATGAGAGTACAAATGTGCAAGAAGCAGAATCAAGAACGGCATTTGTCGAACGCGTGCTCGGAGAGAATGGTGCTGAAAATGTTGACGATATTCACGAAATAGTTTCGCATCCGGGGCTATCTATTGTAAAGAAGCGCAGCAACGTGATGACAAAACAGCAGTATTGCGAGCTTATACGAACCACCAATCCGGAGCAACGAGAGATTGTTCTGGAGGTTATACATCGAATACACGGTTGTGGAGACGGTGTATCTGAACTCATACAAATTTTCTTTATAGGCCCCGCAGGTTGTGGGAAGACGTATACTTTGAAATGTCTAATGGAAACGTACAACCGCTACACTCAATGAACAACGCATACATTGCCTGTGCGAGTACAGGTAAAGTCGCTGTGCCTCTTGGCGGCACTACTGTTCATTCGGCGTTCCGTTTAACCACTTCGCGCATGACGAAACTCTTGTCGACAGAGAATTTACAGGCTTACAGAAATACGTTTGTAGGCGTCAGAGTGGTGTTTGTAGGCGAAATCAGTATGTTGAGTTCTGATATTCTTCAGAAAATAAATTATCGACTGCAACAGATCGCCGATATATACGACAAACCATTTGGAGGCTTCCACGTGATTTTATGCGGCGATTTCAGACAGCTGCCGCCGGTACGAGCAAGTCCGTGTTACAGTATACCGATCAATCAACTCGGAGGACCAATTCTGTGGCACAGCATTAGTTACTTTCCGCTGGTTCGTGTCGTGCGGCAGAGCGACGCAAGATTCTCTACCATATTGACGAAAATTGGCGACGGGCTGAAACTGAGTGACGATAAGGTCGCACCTATCGAGTCCAGGCACAAAACTGAATTTTGGTGCAAGGAAAATGCACAGAATGTCGTTCGGCTGTACTACAGTAATAACGAAGTTGATTCGTTCAACAGAAGCGCCATAATTAACGCGAACAATTGTCTAGCGCAAGACATCATCATCGGATACTCGAGTAAACAAGAGAACACGCAGTGTCGGGGTAAACTTCATAAAATGTCTGTGGCAGAAACCGACGGATTGCTTCCATTGGCAAAGGGGTATCCGTACATGATTACTTGCAATATAGATGTTGCTGATGGACTTGTAAATGGTGCTATTGGTGTCTTGCAACATATCGAGCGTCAGTTATCAAATAAAGGCGATAATTCTGAAAATGTGAAAGCATCGCACAACATAGATCGACTGGCACTTGAAGAAGAAATAATTGCCTTGAAGTTTGAGTTTCCCGAAGCGACTACAGGTACCAGTGCTAAAATCAAATGTCGACCTTACGTACAAAGCAAAGGAAATGCAATTTCTAGAAAATGGGTGCCGATTTATAAAAAAGTACTGAACATTACGCTAATAAAAACCGTAAAGTGCAAACGAAAACAGTTTCCCTGTGTGCCCGCTTGTGCGATTACGATTCACAAATCGCAGGGTGGGATGTTTGAAAAGATCGTATATAAATACTCTGCCAAGCAACCGCAGCAGTTAGTGTACGTAGCGATGAGTCGGGTAACGAATCTAGACGGCTTGTATGTTGTTACGGAGAACGATGAGTCATTTGTCTTCAAGCATGGGCGTGAAGGGAATGACTCACAGAGTACACGCGATATCCGCAACGAGTATCTGCGACTCAACGGACACATGCTTTCAACTATTACCAAGGAGGTAGTGGAATTCTGTAACGAAGCTGACAACGCTAAACAAACAATAGTGACAAACCTCAATGTGCAAAGTTTGTCGGGCCATTCAGAGGATATTCAAACAGATACTGTCACACCAAGATCAGATTACCTCGTATTAACCGAAACGTGGATGCGCGATGATTGTGATTCAGTGCCAATCAATGATTATGAGTGCGTTACGAAGCAGAACTATCGTTCGGATTCTGAACCAAACGCAGCTGGTGGAGTAGCGATTTATAGAAGATTATCATCGCCGTCCAAGGCAAAGGTGTTACGACCACAACCACCCATCCCATAAAAATTACCCTTTTGGAGCTAGTCTCCACCACTAACGGCGATACACGCCAAAAACATCCACTTAAAGGATGTGACATAATGCTAAATCAAAGCATTACCCCATACACCTTGTCCCGCATAAATTGATAGCAAGCAAATCGAACTAAACGTTCGATTTGCGCTAATCAATTAAACTCCAAGCAAATTGAACTAAACGTTCAATTTGCTCACATAAAAAACTGGGAAACATAACCATTGAACCAAGGGTTCACCACAACAACCCCTAAGAGCCAAATGTGCAGGCCATATGCCGTCCTTCAAACAAAACCATTGAGTATCATAAAAAATTGCGCTCCAGCAATTTTACGAGACCTCAGAAAAATGGTTATCTAAAACAATTAAAACAACCAACGCCAGTTTTCGTTTTAACAAAATTAAGTTAAAACAAACAAAAGGAAAATATTCGCCTTTGTATCGATTCCCCTCGGAAAAGATCCTTGCCCAGTCGACTACAATAAACAACATAGAGAATCAGAAATGCTCATTAGCACAATTCTCTATTTGTATTCCCTAACGTATCCTTACAAAAGGGATCCTTGCCGAGTCGGCTAGAACAAACAACAGGCATCATAAAACGAATTACACATTCGTTTTGCGCATATCAACATAGAGGATTATAAATGTGCATTCGCACGATCCTCTGTTGATTTTTCCCTTTGTGTTTCCGCGTTTGATCCCAAACCGGGAAAGATAAAGAAAGAAATGCCATATCCTTCGACCTTCAGGATGAAGAAAAAACAGGTCTTCGTTGGCGAGTTGAATTTTGAATCTTGACCGAGACGGTGAGATAAAAAAGGAGTTGGTTTTGGAATCTGGACGAGAACGGTCCGTTCAGAGTTTGGTTTTCGAGTTGTTATGTGTTGAGTGTGCTAACTAAGAGTATTGCTTCGTGTTTAACTAACTTTAGGAGCGTTCCGGTGTGTGCTTATTATTTCTAGATATAAAATAATAGTTTGTACAAACAGTGGTGAATCAAATTAATTTGAAAAATACAAAACATTAAGAAGTGTGCTTTTTTGAAAATAATTCCTATTCGACCAAGTAAAATGGTTTATTAATAAAGACTAGCTTATATAAAGAACAAAAAGTGTTTTATTTAAAGAGGGATTCCAACGTGTGTGTGATGTTTAAAGTGAGTGCCAAAAAGTTCATTACAAAGGAAATTCTTCGAGTTGAATTGTCCGATTCAGCTCGTCATATTAAAAACACGGGTGATGTGAGCTTGGCTGAAATTTCATGCTTCACTGTCGATAGGATGTACAAAGTATTACTCGGGGCAGTGTACATTCATCCTGGATCAACTATCCCGAACATTGGTTTGTTGTTGCACCAAGCATTACCCCCATATGTACACAATCAGAGTGTACCGACGATCTATAAAGTTGATGCAGATATACCAATTCTTCTTTGTGGCGACTTCAATATAAATGTCACAACTGATAGCGCATTTATTAACTTCATGAAGAGTACGTTCAATCTCGAATGCGCGTCGAATGTCAACAAGCCTGTAGCGTCCTACGAACGCACAATTCCGCCCAGGTAAGGTTCCAAACCTTCAAGGAACTTACTTACCTTATCCAGTACACGTGCCCACAGACACGTGTCCCCAAAGCTCTTAATCAGGCCTGTAACAAGGGCATAGGAAGCTGAAACAATGTTGAGCCAGACATCAAAAAAAAAAAACAAGGAACTTAACGTTCAAAAACTTTCAGCATCGAGTCAACGCATCCATTCATAGTATGCAAAAAGTTTGGCGGTTTTATACGTTCTTCAAGTGTTCCGCCGAACACTGCTTGCCGGATAGAAAACATAAACACCAGAGCGAACGCGGTTAAAAAGGAAACATCAAGTAAATTGCTCTCGAACTTTACTTTATTGTTAGCGTTTGTTATTGTTCTCACTAATTAAATAGTTCCAATATATAGTTTTACAAAATAATACTCGCTTTCACAAAATAATCTAAACCGATCAAAAATGAAAAAGACTTCGTGCGCACTCCACACAAACCCAGACTCGACTTTTCTTTTTTTTTCTTCTCGGGCTATCTTAACGCGTATCACCTCCTCGTGGTGTTCTCGTATTCCTCCTCGCGTGACGATCAGAATCTCTCTTCGTTGCTCGAAATATACCACCCGATATGGCTATCGAAATCAGACTGTCTGTCTGCCCACACAGATATCCAGATTCCAAACTGGTATCTGTATCTACATGGAAAAATTTTCCTACTTGCTCTGCTAACAGAACTTCCGAATTTCTGTTAGCAGCATGTTATCACGTCCCAGGGGTGATTTTTCATTCCTGAAAGAAGAAACTCGCTCATCATCGAACATCATTATCACCATCCGTGGTGGTGGTCGAAATTCAGTTCGACGGTTGTCAATTGTATGCCGCCTTATTTACATAACACATCTGGCGCGAAGGCCGAAAGATATCCTGCAATTTGCATGGATGCATGGTTCATGGGTTTTGTTTGACTTTTGTCAATACACCCGAAATCCATTAGATCTTTCCAATGGGTGTGAAATACAAACAGACACCGTGGGATCGGAGTAGTTTCCTTGTAGGTTTTCAACCTCATACAATTTGAATTATCTCGTTGAGATAATTACGGTTGCCGTTTCTTTATGTTTGCCGATAGACTTGGTGGTCTTTATGGCAGCTACTCGCACGTGCATCGTTGGTCAGCTAATTTGCATTGCATAGACGTTTGAAATTGCCGATTCAATGGAATGTTCCTGGGCGCAGGCAGATTGAATGTTTCTTTTTTGTTTCAGGTATGATGACATACGAATGTTGAGCTTGGCATTAAAAGCTTTGGGGACGTTCAGTTCCTTGCTTTTTGGTGTCGGTCTCAACGTTGGCTGCGAGTTGCAGGCCCTATGGTGGGACTTTGGGGTACGCGTCTGTGGGCGCGTGCAACGCTCTCAGGTAGGCAAGTTCTTTGAAGGTTTGGAACCTTACATGCGCGTTCGTAGAACGCCACAAGCCTACAACATTGGGAGGAACAACCCTCGACCTAAGCTTCTCAAGACACGTTACAGTTGAGATGTTACCATTGATATCCTACTTCTCGTATCATCGTCCTATCGTCAACAGAGTAAAAGCAATCGAAAGAAATAATGCAACATGAAATAAAATATCGAACATAATTATAAAAATATAACACAAAATGTAAAATATTAAGAAATTAAAAAAAAAAATAGATTACTTATATATGGAATTATCATTTAAGGAATAAAAGGAATAAAAACACTTTAATTTTTATTTAATAACTTGTATATTCAATGTTACATATTTAGGATACGTTGTCACGAATATAATGTCCGAGCGCCTTGCGCCCAGACACCATTTTCTTTTCTTTACTTTAATGTCGTCAATACAACCGAACTGCACGCTTTCACAGGTTATTGAACAAGACTCAAATCTCGCGTCCTTCGTTTTCCATGTCCTTTTTTGTTCCGCTTCCACGATTGTTATTTCTGGGAAGCGAAATTGGCTAGTAGGGGGCTGAGCCATGGTTGGTAGGGAGACTATGGCTAATAGAGAGCATATGGCTATGTGCAATGTAATTCTGGTTTTTAAATAGGGGTTTTCATCATCATCATCGACACTACAACCGGGAACCGGTCTTGGCCTTATTTAGCAAGTCCTGAGGCTTGTTAAATTTTCCATAATGATTTGTTTTTTTCCGGGCAAGTTCATTAGCCTTGCGCCAGTAAATAGGGGTTTTACTTTATTTAAATTATTTAACTATTGTATTTGGGAATATTCTATTGTAATGGGAAAGTGGTGGCTTGGAGGGAAGGGGTGGATATGCATGTGAAGACACGGGATGTTAATTATTCATAAGGGGGGGGGGGGGGGGGGTGATAATTTAATGAACTTTATTATATAACAAGAGACGTGAAAGCTTCATGTGAAATGTAGAAGAAATGTAAGAAAAAGAAAACTTAAAATTGTGTCAAGATAAATTAAAATAAAACCTTGTGTGTAACAACGCCAAACAACACTGTTTTCTGTGAATACGAAACGTATGCGCTTACAGTGTCCACTGGGAATATTTTCTATAGCCAGCAAGAAGGGCGCCCCACCCCGTTGAACAGGTAATACTTACCATTAAAAAATCCTAGGTAAGATAAAATATAATACAACATAAAGTTACGTAAACAATATAACCCCACATAGGTAATAATAATAATAATAGCAATTTTTGCAATTATAATTTTTTTTATAAAACAAAACAACCAACTAGCTTTCAAATGGTATTAAACGTAAATATATTCAACTATATTTTCAGGAAAAAAAAACAACAGAAAAGTACCTTTTTTCGCACTCACGACTGCGCATGCACCCTTAAATGAACCAAAGTACCATTCCAATTTTTTGTGTATTTCGTATTTTGTTTTAAAAGTGTATTCACGCAGCTCATTGATATCTTTAAAACGGATGAGAGAGAGAGATAGATTGATGTATGCACCTGAATCCTCATAGGCGTTTCCTTGTGTCCTTATTCTACTTGTCACTTTTTAACCCTACAACAGAATTGTCTATTGATCTCTAAAAAATTAACAGAACAATTCTTCTTCACTGGATTGTGTTTCCGGAATTTTGATTTGCTGATTCATGTGCTAGGTGTTTGTATCACCAAAATTAAACGCTACTACCTGTAGGTTATGCATTCGAAATGGCAGACCCACCAGGCAATCATATTAATTTATTACATGGAGTAATTATTAAATCTACAATGGCGAACAACTTTAGGGAAATTTGAGGTGAATCCACATTCGTAATGTCCGCTGCTGTTTATTGTTGCCCTTTCCACACCGGCGTAGTGTTCACGTGCCCTATGGATAATCATATTGCCCGCACGAATCACACGCAAGTATGGGAAGGGTGGATATCTATTATTAACATCAATGACGGCAATAACAACAGCCCTTACGGGAAATAACAATTTCAACGGCAATAACATGTTTTCCTATTCATTTCACACGTGCTGAGTCCAGCTCCAGTAAAATTTCCACATCCACACCGCACCTGCTCAATCAGCTACAAAGTATGATCTCATTATCAGCACAACTTTCAGGCCATTTGTACCCAATGTGCATCCTTGCGAGCATTTACACCGCCTGAACTTGTCCGGCAGCATCCTTTGCCGCCATTAAATGCAACCCCTTTACGGTGCTCTAATGGATTCAGTAATAACACACATAAGTGCAATCATCTACTGTCCCGGCAGACACGGTAGATGTTATCCGCAAAGAATTGTGACGCCACCGATGTTATGGCTTCATAATGATAATATGTGATCATTAGGGGAGAATGGCAATCCGGTTGTGATCAGGTGTGTCTGTCGGCGGCTACATTTTAATGCAGGACAATATGAATTTCAAAAGAGCCCTAAGTTAGGGTAGTGCCAAAGTGCAACAGAGTTCGCTAAATGATTTTGTAAATTGTTTCTGTGCAACAGTTTGGTGGTAGTTGCAGGATTATCTGTAATTTTAACGTTCAACCTTCTCACATTGTAAGTAGTGGTCGCAGAATTTGCAAGGACGAAGTGTGGAAAGTTGGAATTTATGACTCTTTCTCCTGGAATGTATGTGATCACGCTCCGTGCCATAAACGCATAGGTTAAAATTACTCAGGTAAACTTGTTCACCTTTGGGTTGCATATTAAAAGTAAAAGTTTATACTTTCCTTGAAGAGAGAAAACTAATAGAATACCTACAGTTGAAACATTAAAATGTATGGTAAATTTACCACTGCTAATACATTTAATGGTTATTTCGCTAATATTAGCTGTAATCTTCATCAGAGTCTTGCCCATTTGCCTTGTTTCAGTTGTCATGTACGTACGATCTAGTTTTGTAAGTTTGAATGTTATTCGATAAGTTAAAAATACAGCATGTTTCTTGGTGGATGTCTTAAGAAATCTTTTTATTCCTTGCATGTTGGACCTTTTTAATCCTTTCTTGATTGTCTTAAATGTACAGACATTCCTCAAGAAAGGTTCTGATGCAGAGGTCGGTAAGTGCAGGCGCTTGTTACTTCTTTCTACTCTTAGAAAAAGTTTTTGAAAAAGAATAATGAAGTTCAAAAAAAATGGCTGTTCTATCTAACACTATTTTATTTCATAATAGGGAGGATGCTCTCCTGTAGTTTTGTTCCCATAATAATGTCACACTTTGATGGGAAAAAAATGTATAGTTAACCTGTTTGACATTCTAAAGTATTCGATATGGTTAACCACATTTTCTTGTTTAGGAAATTGGAAAAAGCTGGTTTTCGAGATTTCATGCTCGACTCGTTCGTATTTAGGTAAGACGTCGCAGCAAGTGAAGTGAATTTTAGTAGCAGTGAAAGAGTCTTTAACCTGCGTGTTCCACATGACTCCCCATTAAGTTCTGTCCTTTTATGTCTACATTAATTCAATATTTTTTATTGTTTTCAGGGTTTCTGGAATCTTATAGGATTTTTTTCATCCGAGTCTTCTCCCATTCGCATTTTTTGCGTTTGAAAAGTCTCGTTGTCTCTTTCCGAATTGTCGCGTATCATTCTGCCTTGAGTTCATCATATCCTTCTAGGTGGATCACTCTGAGGCGTTTACGTTCTTCGATCTTTGCCCTGTACTCATCGTCAAACCAAGGCTTGGACTTAATGGTTTTCTTAAATCCTAATACCTTTTGGGATGTTTGTTTGATTGTGTCTCTGATCGATGCCCGTTTAGTGTCCGGATTATTGGTTTCCTCTTCCTCACTACTCCCATTCTCTAGGGTGCTTAACCTATATGTTAGTTCCTCTTGATATTCAGCCTTTTTGTGCAGGTCTTTTAGTTTAGTCGCGAAGATTAAAATGGGCCGGACACGTGGCGCGAATGGGCAACGATAGCACCGTGCATAGAATTCTTGACGGTAAGCCAACGATAGGACCGCCGCGACGGAGATGGGAGGACAATGTAAGGTTGGACCTCAAGAAGATCGAATCGGATGATCGAACGTGGAAGGAGAGCGCACAGGACAGGGGACAATGACGGAGTCGAATCCCTGAGGTCATGAACTTCCGGGTTCCTACAGGCCAATAAATAGAAATAGAAGGGTATCGACTTTGCTGTTGGGTCTTAGGGAGACAATGAAGAACGGCAACTTACTGTTGCGACTTCGGGAGAGAGAACTAGAGAATGGTTTCACATCAGTAAATTTGAAACTGTCAGTTTCGACAGTTTGTAGTTCCGAGAGGAGTTATTCGAGGAAAAGAAGGATCAACTCCTTTAAGTAAGATGGAGATAGTTTTCTCCGATTTAGGTGTGTACGTGAAAGTACTCACTACTTGCTTCCCTTAAAGCAGATTTAATTTTATGATAGTCATCTAGACTATCACATAAGAAACTTATTTTATTATTATTTAAATTTTTCGTTCTAAAATCTCTGCATGTTAACTTGTGGCGGTTCCGCCAGATCCCACGGCTCGCCTTCCTGAAAAAAACCCGATAACCACAACCCGGTCTGCACCAGCTTTCGCTAATGCAATTCGCATTAGCATCTTAAATGCTTCACGCATCAAACAGATCCAATTATTATAACCCAAAAGTACCTGCAAAAGAATTTTTACCTTTTCAAGCATTCCTTCGCTTACAAATCCCCTGTAAGAGTTCTTAATTTCATCATCATAAATTTCCTGAAAAGAAAAACCCTCGGTTCACATATCATGTAACCATTCCAGCCAGGGATCATTAGCATTGCGTCGCCTATTCCCAGCTTCATTCATGTATACGATAAACTTCCTTATGTATACATTTAGCTGGCGACGTTTTTCTTCCAGCAATAAAATTCTCTGACTCGCACAATGTGCAAACCAAAGCAAATACGCATACGGGTCTTAAACCTATTAGCACCATGTGCATCGGTATTGCGGCTATCGTAACAGCTGCAATGCATACCATAGACAATTCACATCGTTTAGGTATCCGAATTACATTTTCTATTTAATGAGCGGCTGCTATTTATCTAGTCGACTCTCATTACCGAACTATGCATTAGGTCATATTTCCCTTGTCCTTTGATTCGCCGAATTTTGTCCCTTACGAACTAGATACATAAACAACTACAAAGCCATTAGCATCCGACGAGATGCGATTCGTTTGTTTCAACAAACACACATCTCTTGGATGCCCATTATACCCCGTCTTTGAGTTTCAGGTTTATTCCTATGGCCTTGTTTATGAAAAATAAACCAATGTGATCTTCACTCACACATACCACCATGATCAAGATTAGCGAGTGATCTCTGCATGAAATAATTATCGTGGAGTCAAATTCCATCTTTCGACCCGAGCGGGTTGCGGCTGGTGCGCACAGGGAAGCGATAATGGAGGATAATCGTTTGTGTCGTGTCTTACATAAAATTAAAACACAACTTTAAATATTTTTGGCTATAACTTAATACCCTAATTAACTTAAAAGCAACCAATAACAAAAAACATTTAAAATTTATACAGTTGTTTAATAAAAGGAACCTTATAACGTGACTCCCAGTGTTTCATTCTCACCTGTGATTGATGTGAGCTGCTTCCCTCGGTGATCATTCGTTTGTGTTTTTTTTTTTTTGTGCCAAGTATAGTGGAGTGTTAGTGGGACGAAGTAGAACTCACACCCATGTCGGTGCCTTACTTCCTTCCTACAAACTTACCCAAGTTAATTAGGTCTTTAGCTTCCATAAATCTGACTATGATGGGAGGCACTTTCTCCTTCTTATTGACCGCTGCTTGTTGTTTTCCCAGCTGTTGTTGCTGCTGCTACTGATCTTGCTGTTGCTTCTGCTGCTGTTTTTGGTTCTGTTCTTGCTGTTGATTGTTGATTTCCGATAGGGCTTCTTTAATTTGTCGCTCCAAATCCTTCTTCTTTTTGGAGAGCTCCTCTTTTTTTTTTGCATAGTTCCGCAATAAATTGAGCACGTTCGACATCTATGTCACTAATTTCTTTATTGCTGTTTTGTGGTCTCCTGTTGTCAGTTCCTTGAATTGATTCCCTTCTCCGGAATAACGTGCCATATCAAAAGTGGTCATTCCCTCTCCGTGGGTTTTTTCTTTAGGGTTGGCTTTATGCCGTTTGGCAAGGAGGTTTGGCTGGGTTTTGAGCCTCCTCTTTTCCAATTATAAGCAATTAATTGCCGCCGTTAGTTCTATGTTTTATTTGTGAAGCAACATGCACACACATACCCATTAACACACACACAGTTTTGTATTGTACGTTCGGTATATACACGGCGGTAGACACGTCAGCACACTTCTGTTTCCTCTTTACACACATGCACGTGTACGCGGCAATGCTGTAAATTTATTGTGGACGAGCGGCGTACGATATGTTTTTTTTCAACGAGTTTTCAACAAGAGTTTTAAACAAGCACTTGGCACATTGTCAATTCATTCACAGTCACACCTATGGGATAGGACGTATGTGTGCCGTCGTTGGCACGGGTTCTATTCCTATTCCACGAAGTTACCCCGTAGATTGTCACCGGTGTGGGGGTAAAAGTTTCGGTTTTGGCTTTGTTATTAATGGAGCTGACGATCACCTTGTGGAATGCATCTGCCGTGGATGCTGCTCTACAGTTTGAAACATTTTACTTCTGCTAACAATCGCTGCTTCGAGGCACACTGATTTTAGTGGGCATCTTGTCGATGGACTTTTCTATATCACTATAATCGTGTCTATCGTAATGCAATGAAACGACACATCATTGATAATGGTGGATCAACTGGCGAAGAGGTAGAAAAAGGATAGACGTCAAGGAATTTCGATGGCGAGCAATGCACTTCCCGATTGTGTTCAGTCCAAAAGCAGTCGAACGAGATTAAAACACACTTTTCATTTCCTTCAACACAACACATCGTTTATAAATTGTTTCATTTCAGGATAATTTACAGTCAATAAAAATAAATTCACAATAAAAATAAAAAGGACAAAGACGTCATCAAACGCACAACACTACGCGCCGCCACTCAACTCGACGTTTTACGTGGAGGCCACTACCTGCCTCCACGGAATCTGTTTTACGATTGAAGATTGCCACCGAAACGACAGAATACAAAATTCCATCCATAGCTTCGGCGACCAATAAGGGATGATCTCAGATGCCCTGGACACGGTGAGGATGTGCACTCACACAGATGTGTTTACCTCGCACGCTCATGACGTGTGTCCATGAGCATGCGAACCGTGGATATTGTAATTCCATAAAAGGGAATGTTTACCCGACCGGCACTGCGTAAGGCATCTATGCTTATGGGGCGCACGTTGCTGGCGTCATCAGAGGGTCGAATTCTCGTGTGCGTATTTACACTAACGAGAACTCGGTTCCCTTTTGTGGCCAGATGCAAGTTACCCATTTCATGTCGATGGGGTTAGCGACCGATATGATTGCAGCATGGAAATAATGCAAGCGTATCTTCTGATTGTAAATTGGATGGGGGATATGTGCACCGCGGTGGTCGTGACATGTTGGTTGCTTGATTGTGAAACCAAATTGCCTTTATGGAACATGGCCATGGATGCTAATTCTTTAGCTTCCGGTCGGTTTACTGATCGATGTGCTGTAGTAAAATAATGAAAGAGTATTCCCTGCACGTGTGTGGCGGGATGAATTTGTTTAAACGTAGCACCAAATGTGTTGGTTGCTTGGTGTATGCCGCATGTTATACTTTCTTACTAGGAGATCCGATGATGCAACATACGCCCGACGAATTGCTTTCTAGCACATGATGCCCGTGAGGAAAATGTCTCTTGTGGTTCGTGCTATTGAATTAGCGAAAATGTGGTTTAGGAGACACCTTAGGTGGGTAACAAACAGGTAAGTAAATGCTTAATTGCTAGGCAAGCAATGAAACTGACTCAGTACTTGTTTTATCGGTTTTCGGTCGGAAATTTTCGAACTATAATGGGATGGTAGGTAGTGGCGTTCAAAGGAACCGCCACACACCCTCTTTTTAAGTTTGATTAATCTTAATTATCTGTTTTACACGCACACTGGACAACACGTCTGTCTTTAGCTACAAGTTCAATCGCGATTCAAACTCTTCAATATATTATTTAATATTTTAACGCGGTTCAAAAGTGACTTCTTTAAGGTATGCCCGACAATGACGAAGGTTACAACGTGATTGTCGGTAGTATTGTTATTTGTTTATTTAACTTTTCGTCAGTATTTGGTTGGCTTGCTCGTCACTTGTTAAAAAACCACCCGAGACCAAAAGCAAGAGTAGAATCGTCTAGGCGAATCAATTACATTTCTACGTAGTGATTAGAATCATGTTTTAATTAAGGCGTACTACACTGCATCGGATACATTTGTAATAATTGAGTACGTCAATCCAGAGGGTGGAATTACAGGCATCATCCATCATCCATCAACATCCAATCATTTTCAAACATGTGCCTTAAGGTAATCCTTATAGGTTTTCATTTCCTTTTCTAATAGAAATCTTGCCGAAACCCTTACTTAAATCGGTTGTAACCATGACATGGCTCATGAAAGATGTAAATTCGAGGAGATTGGTGGTTATTGGCCTACCAGTACGAAATCCCTGTTGTCTACGAGTTCAGTAACCTCGCGGCGCTAAGAGTCGTTCACGAATTAGTATCCAGGACGCAGCTATAAAATTAAATATAAATCAAACACTTAAAAGCCTTACTAAAAATCCTCTTTAATAACACTTGCAGCACAAACGTTGTTCAACTCGAACGTATATAAAACGCTTGAAATAAAGAATCTCACGTCACATGGCATGTCAGATAGCACATTCATGAATATCTCACAAAATTTATTATTAAGAAATGCATTTGAAAATATGCATCGCCGATGTTTTACAAAGCGAGTTAGTGCGTAACATAGGAGGGTTCCCTCTTATGTTTCGGGATTTGGCAACCCTGGCGTTGCAATCCGGCAATTGACAGCTCTGTCGTAAAGTTGGACATTTTTGAGGTTATACGCACTCAGAACGTTTTGACATACGAGCGCTATTTGTGTTGTTTACAGTAACTTAAAAGATTCATCTCGGCCCAAAAATGGAATTAAATCGTCAACATTTTCGTGCGATTATTTTTTACAACTTTCGGCGTGGATTAGCTCGGCAACAGTGCATGGATGAACTTAATTCAACTTTTGGCGATGAAGCTCCATCAAGGACCAGTGTTTATCGATGGTATGGTGAATTCAATCGTGGTCGTAGTTCATTCCAAGATGAATTTCGTGAAGGTCGTCCAAAATCAGTTGTTGTTCCGATAACTATTGATGCTGTGCGCGAACTGATATTGGAAGATCGTCATGTGACCTGTCGTGAGATTGAGACAACCTTAGGCGTTAGTGGGACCAGCATACATTCAATATTGCATAAACATTTGACTGTCAAAAAAATTTGTTCACGTTGGATCCCACACAATTTGTCAATCGCCCAAAAAAAGGCTCGTGTCAATTGGTCGAAAGAAATGCTCAAAAAATACGGTCGCGGTGCTTCGAAACACGTCTATGACATCGTGACAGGTGATGAATCGTGGATTTACGCGTATGAGCTCGAAAGTAAACAGCAGTCGACTGTCTGGGTGTTTCAAGATGAGCCAAATCCAACAAAAGTTGTTCGCGCACGAAACACTTCCAAGCAAATGGTCGCCTGTTTTTTCGGAAAAACTGGACATGTCGCAACCGTGCCACTAGAACAACGCAGAACAGTCAATTCTGAGTGGTACACAACCATTTGATTGCCAGTTGTCTTCCAAGAAATCAGGAAAACCAACCGGCGAAGACGGATCACTCTTCACCACGACAATGCGAGCTCTCACACATCGGCTGCGACAACTGAATTTTTGAGCGCCCAAAAAATCGATTTGATGGGTCATCCGCCGTATAGTCCTGACTTGGCACCGAATGACTTCTTTTTATTGCCGTACGTAAAAAACAAACTGAGAGGTCAACGTTTTTCGACACCTGAAGAAGCGGTTGCTGCATTCAGAATGCATGTGTTGGAGATACCTCAATCAGAGTGGCAAAAGTGCTTCGACAATTGGTTCAAACGCATGCAAAAGTGTATAGATCTTCATGGGGAATATTTTGAAAAACAATAAAGTGATTTTCGATGATCAATATTTGTTTTTGTTCTCTAATCCCGAAATATAAAAGGCAACCCTCGCAATATTGTAATATGTGCTTACACCGGATTGCTGCAAGATGTCACAAGTTTGACACGTTTTTTGCTTCCAACCCTTTGTTTGTGAAATATTCCCTGAAAATTGATATTCCGTCGTGATGATATAAAGTGGTTTGTACGTAGACACCACTTGACACGCATCAGGCTTTTGCCTTTGTCCAACGTGTATAGCAACTAATCTTGCTCCCTGGTTCAATTAAAAGCACATATTCGGCCAAAAACGGTAGAAACCCAGAGAACATGTGCAAGGAATATTGCAGAAAATGTTCACTGCGTTTAGAAGAGTTCCTTCAAAATAATGGAATACATTCAAATCACCATTTCTATGAAATAAATGCCCAAGTTCCGTACTTTAATAGAATGTAAAGCGTGATTTTTTAATCCCAATCAATAGTTTTTAAAACAAATTTTGTTTTGAAAAAAAAACTTGAAACATCTGGTATATAGCAAAAAGTTTTCCATACTTAATTTTAAGTTTGTATCGTTAAAGTTTAGACATCCACGAAGATTGTAATTTTTTTAAGCCCCGGTCGATAGACTTACGTAGCAATTGGATGTGGTCCATATTTACTATAGGGAAGATCCCTGTAGTCCTAGTAACCTGTCCGACCAGCCCATATCTCCCATATTTTTCCCTTCCTAAACACTGCCCCCACATATTCCTGAAAATCAGTGGGCTACTTGCCCAGGATGACCTTATAAATTGTACGGTTGATTAGATTCGTCAGGGCCGCAAATTGCCAATGTCAGCTTAAAATTTAATCGTCATTTTATGTAGTTGCACTCCAACACTAGTTACTGTTCGTATGATGGTCATCTGACATTTTCGGGGCAAACAGTCATCACTAGGATAATTGTAATCACCGCAAGGACACCCCAAGTCATATCTGACAATTAGATTGTAGAATAACAAAGGTTTTGGCTTTGTTTACAAGATAAACCTACTGCTTAATTAACTTTTGCATATGCCAGGACATTGCCTTGATAAATGTCTGCGAAATGTGTATATGTGGATGTGTGCATCCCCTTGCTGGGAATTAATTTATATTCTGGTGTTTGTTACAATTCAGACTCAACTTAGACCGTAACATTAAGTGCCTAGGGTGTTACATGCTCGTGCAGTAGGAAAACAAAACAAGTTTCACAACGTCGATTTAGGCATGAGTATTGCGGGTGAACATAGTACGCAATTTTAGCTCGTCCGTCAATTACAGTGAACTAATGAAGTTATGAAAACAATAACACCTAGTTGGTTGGTTTATCTGTATGCGCACACAAACATAACGGGAATACAAATGGATAGTTATTTAGAGACATATAACAGTTTGTACCCTAGATAGTTTTGCAGGAAATTACGAAGACAAAAGTTGTCTTCTAATAGATAGCTGGTGTTGAAGTTGGATTAGATTGCAAGGAATATTATTTCGAGGAATACCTAAGAGTACGACTACCAGTAATTAAGGATTTCGCAATGATTAATCTTAAAACTGGGGCTCTGAAACGAGTCCCTAGCAAAATTTGCCCGTCACTCTATAATTGTTGGCATTAAGTTTTTAGGGGAATGATTCTGTATATATCACCAGGAAATGCACTATCGAAACCGCGAGTTTCGTGTGCAAACCTTGGATTAATATTCTTATCAACAGAATCCAATAGGATATCAAATTCGTTAAAGGATTCGTTATTGTCCAAGTTCGGTCTTTTGTATAGGTAACGAAAAAGTATTAAATACTTTCAAACGTTGATTGTTAAGCACAAAAAGTTGATTTTAAGTTTGGAAAAGAGACCATTTAGAAATGCGTATTGTCGTTGTTGTATACCCGCCTGTCACCCGGGAGACCGGGGTTCGATTCCCCGTCGGGGAGCCTCTGGCGCAAGACTAATGACCTTGCCCAGAAAAAATAAATCATTATGGAAAATTTAACAAGCCTTATGACTTGCTAAATAAGGCCAAGACCGGTCCCCGGTTGTAGTGCCGATGATGATGATGATGATGATGATTGTCGTTGTTATAGCTCGTCGATAGTATAGTGGTTAGTATACCCGCCTGTCACGCGGGAGACCGGGGTTCGATCCTTGCCCGGAAAAAACAAATCATTATGGAAAATTTAACAAGCCTTAGGACTTGCTAAATAAGGCCAAGACCGGTCCCTGGTTGTAGTGCCGATGATGATGATGATGAAGATGATGATTGACGTTGTTATGCCGCAACATAGAAAAAACAGAAGGACTAAATTGTAAACAAGTAGGTTGAAACGCAAATTTCTGTCGGGGCTCCGTTTAGTACAAGATCTGATGATCTATGATTGTATGGGGGCGACATAAATGAGAATTTCTACCTTATTCTGTGAATATTGCATTGGTCGATCCGAAACTTGCATGTCAATGCAACGGCTCAACACAGAAGAACAAGTCGATCGTTGGTCGTGAATGACATTGTGGCGGTTCCGCCAAACCCCACTGTTACTTACCTGAAAAATCCCCATAACTTCGACCTAACCTTATAAGTTTTCCCGAATGCACCTTAAGTGCTTTACGCATCTAAGTTATCAAATTTATAATCTAAAAGTCACTGTAAAAGAAAACTTACCCTTCATGCATCTCTTCGCATATAATTTCCTCTAAGATTTCTTTTCTACCTTTTCAGGAATCCCAAAACCTATTCGGTACCTTCGGTTGCCAGGCAAATTCCAACTTGCATGTGCAGAATCAAGTGGTGTCTCAATGATCTTGTATAACTTGGTATCACCAGCGTATAGGGACAAGCTGCAACCTTATCGATGTCATTAGTGGCCAGTATAAAAAGGAGCGAAACCAGGTGGCTACCTTCAGCAACCCCAGATGTGGCAAGGAAGGGGTTGGATATCATGGACCTGAACAGAACGGAAGAAAGTCTATCCTTTAGATGGGAAAAAACCCATAGCAGCAATCCAGGTTCGAAACCGAGGTCGGATAATTTGAAGAGGATTATATTCCAGGAGATTTTGTCGAAAGCTTTACTGAGGTCGGTTGAGACCATATCGACCTTGTAACCGTGCTCTAGTGCTGAAAGTGTAAAGGAAGTGAACTCAACGAGGTTGGTTGTTGTAGCACAACGGATATTCATGATATGGTCTTAATTTCCCAATGGTGCAGCCTTTTGTGAGGAATAGATGCTTGGTCCGAATGACAGAAACAGATCCAGGGTCTTCGTAGAATCACTTTGGTTACCCTGCACTCGCAGGAAGGTTCTTTTACAAGTTTAAACAAATTGCGGCTGTTATAAACGTGTTGTATTCCAGAATACTACCCTTATTAAATTTAACACTGAATCTCCTAACACATCCTAAAAAAACTTCACTTAACATATATTACATTCTCACTTAATACATACCATTCATAAACATTCACAATATTACCAGTTACAGCACACTTAATAACCTGCACCTTTTGATTTATTGAAAACATAGCAACTTGGATTTTCGTCCAAATGAATGTGAAAAGTCATAGAGAAAAAATTCAGTTGATAACTTCTATTTGCCATGAATACTTCGAGGCGTTTACTTCTACTCTAGAGAAAATAGATTTAATAATAATTTTTAATAGAATATTCACTCCAAGATACAATAACCAGAGATTTGTGTTTATAAAAGTATTTTGCAACGAGATCAAATAAAAGCCCGACATAAAATAAAACTGATATGGACATTTTTAAATAGCCGGCTGCAAATAAAAATCTAAGAAGAAGGAAAGGCACCAAGCGAGAGTTAAGTAATATATCTTTAGTGACAGTTCGACATAGCCATCTGCATAATAATATTCCCGTGATAAGTTTCAACCAGAAGACGAAATGTAGAACAGGACCAGCATTTTTCAAGAAGAAAAGGAATAATAAAAGGTCCCCGCTCTTCCCTCAACCGAGGAAGCACGGCGCCGGACCTCAACACTGGTGGCAGCGGTGGGATGATCCAACCAAAGGATCCCAAATAAAAAGAAAATAAGAAGAAAAAAAAAACAAGAAAAAAAAATTTAAACATAAAACAACGAAAAAAAAAACAAGAAAAAAAAATTTTAAACATAAAACAACGAAAAGAAAAAAGTAATCTTTAACGCAAAAAAAAAAATATTAAACGACATATAAATTACGCCCGAAGTAAGAGTTTCCTTTAATAGTTTGAAGTAAATTATTTATTATTATTGCATAGCAAGATTACAATCATATTTTTATTTGTAATAAATTATATGGTTTTTGTTTTGTATTAAAACAAAAAGAGAAAAACGAGAAGAAAAAAAACCCAAAGGATAAATGAAAACGTCTCCACAACGAAAAAAAAAAAACACATAAAACCACGAAAAAAAAAAAAGACCAGGATATTCAACTTCTAGGACGTGAAGTCTGCCTGGCGATAATTAAAATATTTAAAAAAAAAAAAAGTGAAAAAAAAAGAAGAACACACAACAATAAGAAACTCAAGACAAAGACTTCTATCAACATTACGTATGACAGCAATGAACATTTAGTGGAGTAAGAATTTTTTTTTGCGACTTTTCTCTCTAATTTTTTTTTAGTAATATTTTCTACTTGGAAGCTTTCCTTTTTACTTTACATACATTTTTTTTTGGATAGAAATTTCTATCTAAATTATTTGCAAATTCTCATTTCAGTATTTCGAAGACATTTCCGTTTCTTTTCTTTCTTTCTCGTCGAATTTTCTTTCTTTTCAGTTTTGGGACCAATTTATTTTTCTTTCCTATATATATATATATATATTGAATAACCAAAAGAAAGGCCAATTTTTCCATAACCATATTTTTAAGTTAACCATATTTTAAGAATTGAATTTTCGCCATACATTATTTTAAACTTTCACTATTACGAGTCCATATTACACGAGACAGGCGGCTAGGCAGGGGGAAGAACAAATCCACTATCAACAGATACACATTAAACCCCCTGAAATGGCTCTTTCTGTCGGAATTTCTGATGTTTTCAGAATCGTCCCTACCTTTGACGGGAAACCCTGCGACTTAGGTAAATTTATTTCCGGGGGAGACGTTTTATTTAGATCCGTAAAGAAGGCAGACCCGGATATATACGAGACGTTTTTAGATCTAGTCAAAAATAGACTAGAGGGTCATGCTTACGATCTGATCAGGTATAGCAAAATCGCTAAGTGGGAGGATTTAAAAGATAAACTCGAATCGGAATATAAAGAGGAGCAATCTCGGTCGACGGCACACAATGAGTTGATTTCTCTGAAACAACGCTACAGAGAAACCGTCCGGGAATACGGCGATAGAGTCGCGAATGCTCTAAGGACTCTAAACTCTGCCACGTGTGAAATAACAGCAGACGCGGTGGTTAGGGAATTCTTAATGGAAGAAAACAAAAAATTGGCCGTACAAACATTTGAAGATGGACTAATGAACGAACAGCTAAAGATACTAGCTAAAGTCCATGGGGGAAACAATTTAAAACAGTCGATTGCACATGTAGTGTCACATGCGGCTCGAATGGACAACTCTCCCAGGTCATATCAATATAACGAAAAACCTACATTCAATAGTATAGTCTGCCAAACCTGTGGTAAGCCAGGGCATACACAGGACACATGTTATCGGAACATGCAATCCAACTTTTTTCCGAATAGACAACCCATAAAAAGGGAATATAACATTGTATGCAATTTCTGTGGTCGGAATAATCACACAGAGAATGAGTGTAGATACAAGATATCTAGGAATGGATCGGCTTCAACAAATTACCAACAAGGTACAACAACGCGTAACCCATTCCGAAATAATCCTACAAACTCTGAAAATCGTTTTGGTGAAAATTCTAGGACCACCAATAGACAAAACGATAGACAAAATGTTCACTTTTCTCGGGTGCAAGAGTCGGAAAACGAGGCCTGACGCCAACCAAAATTTATGGAAGACAAACAAAATTTTTCTGCTTACAGCATTAGATCTTTGGAAATAGATAACGACCATTTTAATGAAGCTCCTAGCCAAATTTACCCTGAGCCCACATACTCCTATAAACCAAGCCATATAAACGAAGATAACCCTGTCCCTAATATAAAGACTCCGATTCATACTCCCATTCTGGAAAACAATTCAGCAACACAGACTGAAAATCCGAAATTTTCAGCAGTATTAAAGACTGAAAATTCGGATCCTGCAGAAAATATACAAACAGAAACCCCTAATATTCCGGCTATCCCAATAGACAACCACGGCATTTCAGCAACAAAGACTGAAAATTCAGCAGTATTAAAGACTGAAGACCCAATAGTTGCAATAAAATTCGAAACCCAAGTCAGTTCAGCAGCTAATACTGATGAACAAATCTTTTCAGCAGCAAAGACTGACGGATTAAATGTTTCTACAGCAGATATAACTGAAGAAATAGTTCAAACAGCAAATAGGACTGGGAACCAAGATGTTCTAACAGCTAATAAGTCTGAAGAACTATTCGAATCAGTAAATGAGACTGAGAAACTAAACGATCCATCAGCAGTGAGTAAGACTGAAAAGGTAGACGTTCCGACAGCAGTTAAAGCTATAGAAAATGATGACATTGAGCCGAAGACACTAAACATTTTAAATAACGATACTGAACAGCAACACGAAGTAATGAAAATTGAAAATAATAATTCAATTAAAGAAGTTAAAGCTATAGAAAATGATGACAATGAGCCGAAAACACAAAAAATTTTAAACAACGAAAACAAACACAGACACTTACTCAAACACGATATAATAAATAATGAAAATAATAATTTAACTAAAATAGGTACGGAAAAGGAAAACCATATAAGTACATTACAAATTCTTTTTTTCAACAATAAACATTTATTCAAACACAAAATACAAAAAAATAAAAAGTTACACAATCATTTAGGACATTTGAAATCAGTTCTTAAGAAGATTTTTGGTATTATGCATTTCTATACAATAATCATAGTAATAGGCCCAGAAAGGTTTTGGAAACTTTTCCATAAATTTAAGGAAAAGATAAACACATAACAAATGGCCTTTGTTTTATTATTCAATATATATGAAATAATCTAACAATTGTAGGAAATGACGGAAATGAAAAAAAAAAAAAAAAAAAAAAAAAAAAAGTTAATGAGGGGGATGAAAGAAAGAAAATTTTAGAGGTAATATATATTGGAAATTTTAGAATTAATATATATTCGAACGGAAAAGGAAAGAAAGAAAATTTTATTGGTAATATATATATTAGAAATTTTGGAATTAATATATATACGGAAATGAGAATTTTGAAACAATAATATTAATATTATATATTTAATATAATAAGTAATAATGATTTTTAGATAAGAAAAGAAAAGGTTCCAAGGAGAAATATTTAAATTTAGTTAATATATAATGTAAATAGACTATTTTGGACTATTTTTCTAGTGTTAAGAACTTTTTGAGTATTGGAAAAATTTAGTTAATATATAATGTAAATAGATTAATTTTCTAGTATTAAGAACTTTTTGATTATTGTAACCTTTGATGAAAGATTAATTTTGAAAACCTTTGTAATGTAATTGAACGAAAATCCAAGTCTTTCTTAATTTAATATATAGTTACTAGAAAATTATTCTCTTCAAGGATAATTTTCTTTCTCGAAGAAGGGTGGGATGTTGTATTCCAGAATACTACCCTTATTAAATTTAACACTGAATCTCCTAACACATCCTAAAAAAACTTCACTTAACATATATTACATTCTCACTTAATACATACCATTCATAAACATTCACAATATTACCAGTTACAGCACACTTAATAACCTGCACCTTTTGATTTATTGAAAACATAGCAACTTGGATTTTCGTCCAAATGAATGTGAAAAGTCATAGAGAAAAAATTCAGTTGATAACTTCTATTTGCCATGAATACTTCGAGGCGTTTACTTCTACTCTAGAGAAAATAGATTTAATAATAATTTTTAATAGAATATTCACTCCAAGATACAATAACCAGAGATTTGTGTTTATAAAAATATTTTGCAACGAGATCAAATAAAAGCCCGACATAAAATAAAACTGATATGGACATTTTTAAATAGCCGGCTGCAAATAAAAATCTAAGAAGAAGGAAAGGCACCAAGCGAGAGTTAAGTAATATATCTTTAGTGACAGTTCGACATAGCCATCTGCATAATAATATTCCCGTGATAAGTTTCAACCAGAAGACGAAATGTAGAACAGGACCAGCATTTTTCAAGAAGAAAAGGAATAATAAAAGGTCCCCGCTCTTCCCTCAACCGAGGAAGCACGGCGCCGGACCTCAACACTGGTGGCAGCGGTGGGATGATCCAACCAAAGGATCCCAAATAAAAAGAAAATAAGAAGAAAAAAAAAACAAGAAAAAAAAATTTAAACATAAAACAACGAAAAAAAAAACAAGAAAAAAAAATTTTAAACATAAAACAACGAAAAGAAAAAAGTAATCTTTAACGCAAAAAAAAAAATATTAAACGACATATAAATTACGCCCGAAGTAAGAGTTTCCTTTAATAGTTTGAAGTAAATTATTTATTATTATTGCATAGCAAGATTACAATCATATTTTTATTTGTAATAAATTATATGGTTTTTGTTTTGTATTAAAACAAAAAGAGAAAAACGAGAAGAAAAAAAACCCAAAGGATAAATGAAAACGTCTCCACAACGAAAAAAAAAAAACACATAAAACCACGAAAAAAAAAAAAGACCAGGATATTCAACTTCTAGGACGTGAAGTCTGCCTGGCGATAATTAAAATATTTAAAAAAAAAAAAAAGTGAAAAAAAAAGAAGAACACACAACAATAAGAAACTCAAGACAAAGACTTCTATCAACATTACGTATGACAGCAATGAACATTTAGTGGAGTAAGAATTTTTTTTTGCGACTTTTCTCTCTAATTTTTTTTTAGTAATATTTTCTACTTGGAAGCTTTCCTTTTTACTTTACATACATTTTTTTTTGGATAGAAATTTCTATCTAAATTATTTGCAAATTCTCATTTCAGTATTTCGAAGACATTTCCGTTTCTTTTCTTTCTTTCTCGTCGAATTTTCTTTCTTTTCAGTTTTGGGACCAATTTATTTTTCTTTCCTATATATATATATATATATTGAATAACCAAAAGAAAGGCCAATTTTTCCATAACCATATTTTTAAGTTAACCATATTTTAAGAATTGAATTTTCGCCATACATTATTTTAAACTTTCACTATTACGAGTCCATATTACACGAGACAGGCGGCTAGGCAGGGGGAAGAACAAATCCACTATCAACAGATACACATTAAACCCCCTGAAATGGCTCTTTCTGTCGGAATTTCTGATGTTTTCAGAATCGTCCCTACCTTTGACGGGAAACCCTGCGACTTAGGTAAATTTATTTCCGGGGGAGACGTTTTATTTAGATCCGTAAAGAAGGCAGACCCGGATATATACGAGACGTTTTTAGATCTAGTCAAAAATAGACTAGAGGGTCATGCTTACGATCTGATCAGGTATAGCAAAATCGCTAAGTGGGAGGATTTAAAAGATAAACTCGAATCGGAATATAAAGAGGAGCAATCTCGGTCGACGGCACACAATGAGTTGATTTCTCTGAAACAACGCTACAGAGAAACCGTCCGGGAATACGGCGATAGAGTCGCGAATGCTCTAAGGACTCTAAACTCTGCCACGTGTGAAATAACAGCAGACGCGGTGGTTAGGGAATTCTTAATGGAAGAAAACAAAAAATTGGCCGTACAAACATTTGAAGATGGACTAATGAACGAACAGCTAAAGATACTAGCTAAAGTCCATGGGGGAAACAATTTAAAACAGTCGATTGCACATGTAGTGTCACATGCGGCTCGAATGGACAACTCTCCCAGGTCATATCAATATAACGAAAAACCTACATTCAATAGTATAGTCTGCCAAACCTGTGGTAAGCCAGGGCATACACAGGACACATGTTATCGGAACATGCAATCCAACTTTTTTCCGAATAGACAACCCATAAAAAGGGAATATAACATTGTATGCAATTTCTGTGGTCGGAATAATCACACAGAGAATGAGTGTAGATACAAGATATCTAGGAATGGATCGGCTTCAACAAATTACCAACAAGGTACAACAACGCGTAACCCATTCCGAAATAATCCTACAAACTCTGAAAATCGTTTTGGTGAAAATTCTAGGACCACCAATAGACAAAACGATAGACAAAATGTTCACTTTTCTCGGGTGCAAGAGTCGGAAAACGAGGCCTGACGCCAACCAAAATTTATGGAAGACAAACAAAATTTTTCTGCTTACAGCATTAGATCTTTGGAAATAGATAACGACCATTTTAATGAAGCTCCTAGCCAAATTTACCCTGAGCCCACATACTCCTATAAACCAAGCCATATAAACGAAGATAACCCTGTCCCTAATATAAAGACTCCGATTCATACTCCCATTCTGGAAAACAATTCAGCAACACAGACTGAAAATCCGAAATTTTCAGCAGTATTAAAGACTGAAAATTCGGATCCTGCAGAAAATATACAAACAGAAACCCCTAATATTCCGGCTATCCCAATAGACAACCACGGCATTTCAGCAACAAAGACTGAAAATTCAGCAGTATTAAAGACTGAAGACCCAATAGTTGCAATAAAATTCGAAACCCAAGTCAGTTCAGCAGCTAATACTGATGAACAAATCTTTTCAGCAGCAAAGACTGACGGATTAAATGTTTCTACAGCAGATATAACTGAAGAAATAGTTCAAACAGCAAATAGGACTGGGAACCAAGATGTTCTAACAGCTAATAAGTCTGAAGAACTATTCGAATCAGTAAATGAGACTGAGAAACTAAACGATCCATCAGCAGTGAGTAAGACTGAAAAGGTAGACGTTCCGACAGCAGTTAAAGCTATAGAAAATGATGACATTGAGCCGAAGACACTAAACATTTTAAATAACGATACTGAACAGCAACACGAAGTAATGAAAATTGAAAATAATAATTCAATTAAAGAAGTTAAAGCTATAGAAAATGATGACAATGAGCCGAAAACACAAAAAATTTTAAACAACGAAAACAAACACAGACACTTACTCAAACACGATATAATAAATAATGAAAATAATAATTTAACTAAAATAGGTACGGAAAAGGAAAACCATATAAGTACATTACAAATTCTTTTTTTCAACAATAAACATTTATTCAAACACAAAATACAAAAAAATAAAAAGTTACACAATCATTTAGGACATTTGAAATCAGTTCTTAAGAAGATTTTTGGTATTATGCATTTCTATACAATAATCATAGTAATAGGCCCAGAAAGGTTTTGGAAACTTTTCCATAAATTTAAGGAAAAGATAAACACATAACAAATGGCCTTTGTTTTATTATTCAATATATATGAAATAATCTAACAATTGTAGGAAATGACGGAAATGAAAAAAAAAAAAAAAAAAAAAAAAAAAAGTTAATGAGGGGGATGAAAGAAAGAAAATTTTAGAGGTAATATATATTGGAAATTTTAGAATTAATATATATTCGAACGGAAAAGGAAAGAAAGAAAATTTTATTGGTAATATATATATTAGAAATTTTGGAATTAATATATATACGGAAATGAGAATTTTGAAACAATAATATTAATATTATATATTTAATATAATAAGTAATAATGATTTTTAGATAAGAAAAGAAAAGGTTCCAAGGAGAAATATTTAAATTTAGTTAATATATAATGTAAATAGACTATTTTGGACTATTTTTCTAGTGTTAAGAACTTTTTGAGTATTGGAAAAATTTAGTTAATATATAATGTAAATAGATTAATTTTCTAGTATTAAGAACTTTTTGATTATTGTAACCTTTGATGAAAGATTAATTTTGAAAACCTTTGTAATGTAATTGAACGAAAATCCAAGTCTTTCTTAATTTAATATATAGTTACTAGAAAATTATTCTCTTCAAGGATAATTTTCTTTCTCGAAGAAGGGTGGGATGTTGTATTCCAGAATACTACCCTTATTAAATTTAACACTGAATCTCCTAACACATCCTAAAAAAACTTCACTTAACATATATTACATTCTCACTTAATACATACCATTCATAAACATTCACAATATTACCAGTTACAGCACACTTAATAACCTGCACCTTTTGATTTATTGAAAACATAGCAACTTGGATTTTCGTCCAAATGAATGTGAAAAGTCATAGAGAAAAAATTCAGTTGATAACTTCTATTTGCCATGAATACTTCGAGGCGTTTACTTCTACTCTAGAGAAAATAGATTTAATAATAATTTTTAATAGAATATTCACTCCAAGATACAATAACCAGAGATTTGTGTTTATAAAAATATTTTGCAACGAGATCAAATAAAAGCCCGACATAAAATAAAACTGATATGGACATTTTTAAATAGCCGGCTGCAAATAAAAATCTAAGAAGAAGGAAAGGCACCAAGCGAGAGTTAAGTAATATATCTTTAGTGACAGTTCGACATAGCCATCTGCATAATAATATTCCCGTGATAAGTTTCAACCAGAAGACGAAATGTAGAACAGGACCAGCATTTTTCAAGAAGAAAAGGAATAATAAAAGGTCCCCGCTCTTCCCTCAACCGAGGAAGCACGGCGCCGGACTACAACAAACGTTTCAGATAGCTTGCCAACCTCGTCTCTTTTGTTAGAATGTATGAACAAATTGAGGTTGTGTACATTAAAATCCCCAAAGAGCAATCATCTCAGAAGGTAGATGGCCAATCTGTGTCCATTCAATGGTAGAGTAACTTCGGGTATTGTGATATGGTTGGGAAATGTGATATACTATCATATTTTCCGAAATAATCAATTCTCGACAAGAATTTTCTTGTCAACATGACGGCAATGGAAAAGAACACGTGCTGCAGTTTTAGGCGCGCTAATTAATTATATCAATTCTTTGTAGAGGAAAAAAAATATATTTATTTTTTCCAAACATTAAAACTGAGGCTCTTTACACTTTTTGCTTAGCATTAATATTAACTGTAATACTACAGACGGATAAATGAGCATCGGTTGCTTGTTGTCAGTCTTCTTATATACGAATGGTTATCTTGATTGGTTTATCGGCATTGTCTGTCATCGTCAGCTATTGGCAGTGTGATGAATCATCATGGTTGTCGTCATTCATTATCATCATTGGTTATTGGCGGTGTGGTGAGTCATCATGGTTTGTCGTTATCATCATTGGTTATTGGTGATGTGATGAGTCATCATAGTTGTCGTCGTTGGCTATCATTATTGTCGTTATCTGTAGGTTTCTTAAGTTGTGGATTAGTGGGGTTCTATGGGTGTTAACTCGCTCGCGCTCATTGCGTTGTATGTCAGTGCATTGAAATTGTTTAAGGTGTACAGTCGACAGTTTTTTTGTGTGAGCTTTATGTTATATTTCAGCAAAAATTGGAGCAAAATTAAAAACTGAAGTAATACATTTTGTTTGTGTGTGAATAGAGCTGACAGTATATTGGGTGAGTTTTTAATTCAGTGAAGTGCATTTAAAAAAAAAATCTCTTGATTGTTTTAAAAGCCAAACGCGGCTAATGTGATATAGTTGACATTCGGTAAAGTGATATACCATATCACATTACCCACCAAATTATCAATCACAAAATATTATTATAATTTATTTCAGATCATGCCAAAAAAAGGGGAGATTCGTAAATGGGATGCGGAAGGCATGAGAAAGGCTATTCTAGCAGTCCGAGGAGGAGAAATGGGTATACTTTTGGCGTCGAAGACAATTGGAGTTCCATTTGCAACACTACAAAAATCCGCTCGCAGTGATAAATCTATTAGCGATAATTTAGCCACGCCTTTGGGACGTAAGCCTGTTTTTAGCCTAGAAATGGAATTGGAGCTGGTAAGATACATCCGAGAAATGGAATCACGCTTTTGGGGTCTAACTCGTGGTGACATTCGATCACTAGCATTCCAAGTGGCAAAAAGAAACAACATAGCTTGCCCATTTTCAGTAATGAAAGAATGCGCAGGAAAAGATTGGTTGTATGCATTTCTTAAAAGGCACAAATCAGAGATTAGTATCAGGACTCCAACCGGAACCTCAATCGATAGGGCAAATGGCTTTAATGCTGAAAATGTGATCACATTTTATAGCTTACTCGAGCAAGAGTACGAAAAACATAAATTTTCCCCAACTAGTATTTGGAACATAGATGAGACAGGAGTGTCCATTGCACAAAGTAGGCAACCCAAAATTTTAGCAGCGAAAGGAAAAAGGCAAATAGGTTGTATTGTTGTGTTCTGTAGGGGTTAGTTTCAGGACGCGAGTCTCCTGATCCTTAAAAGGACAAGGCGATCTCTTAAAACAGACCGCTCCTGAAATCTTGTCCTAAAAGGGGTCGTTAACCGTGCTTCCTCTGATCCAGAGGGAAGAGTAACGTCCTTTTGGTTTGGCCTTCGTCCTGTTGTCTTCACTTGGTCTTCCGTGGGGGCCAGGTGTTATTTGATTATCCGTAGAAATGAAAATCGTCTAGTTTCAGTAATACGGTTTTTATTAATCAGGATTTTCCTGGGATACTTCCTCCAGGGAGAATGGACGATATTATACTGCGGCCCGGAGATCACTAAACCATTCCTTTATAAAGGAAAAGGAATCGAAAATTGTATCCCAAAGATACACATTTTCGTGCAACAATCTCGATCTTTTGGATATTTCGAGCGAGATGTGTTTACACAAGATAAGAAATCAATTTCTTGAATTCTTACGAAACTATTACGCAGATGTGTGAATGTATCTGCTTTTGAGTTTTTGTTTGTTTACCTCAATGGAATTTTTGGGATAGAGATAACGATCTCTGAATTTTGGATTTGGGTGATGCTGTGGAGCAAATATAGAACAATAAACGAATATTGGATTCGTTTATTGTGAATTTTAATTTTAATTCGGATTTTGGATTTAATTATGCCGTGGGGGCAAATGTTATGCGATAAACGAATGTTTGATTCGTTTATTGCGAATTTTGGATTATGTTTGGGTTTTTTCAGGTTTTGATAGGGTTTTGGGTTTTAGGGTAATATTGCTGGGATTTTGGATTAGGAATGGGAGAAAAAGATGGTAGGGCTTTTTTGGAGCACTACATCCTCCCCTCCTTGAAAAAAGAAAATTGATCTTTATGAGATTAATTTTCTGGAAAATGGTGTGATTGGGAATAAGGATGATAGTATCGTGATTCCGTTACATATGCCTGATATTTTCTAACATAGTAGCTTTATGTATACAATATTTATTATAAGTGTGTAATTTTTGTTCTTTGTTTTTTTCTTAATATTAATGTATTCGTATTTATGGTCGTGTATCCAACTTTCCACAATGGTTATTTATATAATAAAAATATTTTCTTTTGAAATTTTGTACAAATTCAATTTTGTTTTGTTAAGGTTTGAATTTTCTTAGTATAGGTGTGTTTAACAGTAATTGTTGGTTATGCAAAAATAAAGTTTTCTTATATAAAGTATTTTATTTTGAGTTAAGGGTATATTCATTTACTTTGGTTTTGGTTATATGTACAATAGACATTTGGTTTTAAAATTTCATATAATTTGTTTTTTTTTTCATGTTGGTTAAACATTGTATTAGAAGGAAACATTTGATTCTAAAAATTTTCGTTTTGATTTAAAGTAAATATTTTCTTATTTTCTGAGTGTAAGGTTAATTGTAGAATGTTTTATAATTACATAAGTATTTGAATTCATTATATTAAATTTAACTTTGGGTTTTTTTTTTGTTTTTTTTTTTTTGGATTTTTCATTGTCCTTATTAGTCGTGCGTTTATTTATTTATATAATTTTTTCCATGTATTTGAACGTACAATTTAATTCTATAACTTTTTTTTTTTTTTTGTGTTATATAAAAATTTTCTTACTTTCTTACTATTTGTTAGTTGGAAACAGTTTTGTATGTATATAAATATTAGAAGTTCTTATTTTAATATTGTTTTGTAAGTTTTGTTTTTGCATTTTCGTTTTCATATATATAATGCGCTTTTTCTTATAAATTAAGATTATTTATTATTATTACAAACATTTTTTCCATTTAAGTCAGTGGTGGTTGATTAATATATTAACTTATTTTATTAAGTGAGTTATTATTTGTCTTCATAAAAAAAATTTTGTTTTGTTTGTTTTCTTTTACATTTATTCGTGTACAAGTATTTGAAATGAAGATTTTTTGAAGCAAATTTTAAATACATTGTCGTAGTGTTTTTTTTTTTTTTTTTTTCTGTAAGTTTATCTATACATATATACATTTTTTTCTTCAACTTTTATTTTTTCTTTGGAGTTTCTTATTCGTGATTGCCTAATCCACAAATAGTTTTGTATTATTGTTGTGGACTATTCGAGTTCCTTTTCCTATTTTGAGGATTGAATTTTCTTCGGATAGGATCTTTACAATTTCATAGCGGCCTTTCCACAGGGAGGTTAGTTTGTTAGGTCTTGAGTGATTCTTTGATAGAACCTTGTCGCCAACATTAAATTTCTTACGGCCTACTTTTTGGTCGTAGTATGCCTTCGATTTTTGTTTTTTCTCTATCAGTATTCCCTTAGCTGTGCGATAACCATGTTGTAATCGCATTTTTAATTCATTTGCGTAATGGTCGTAGTTATAAGTGCTTTCGGGGTTTTGTCTGAGAGAACTGGGTATTTCGGCTGGGAAACCATATAGTAATTCATGCGGCGTGTAGCCTGTATTACTGTGGGGTGTAGTATTGTACACAAACATTGCGTAAGGTATCCAGGTGTCCCGAGTGAGAGGATCCTGGTTTACATAGTGCCGGAGGTATTCCACCAGAGTTCTATGGCTCCGTTCTAGTGCTCCATTCGTTTGTGGATGGTAGGATGCTGTGTTTAGTTTTCTCATTTTAAGTAAGGAACAAATGTCCTTAAAAAGTGCGCTGAGAAAATTTGCACCTCGGTCAGTTAATAGAGAAGATGGTATGCCGTGCTGGCAGACGATATTTTCAACGGAAATCCTGGACACGTCCTTGGTTTCGGCGCTGACCAGTGCGTAAACTCCTGAGAATTTAGTCAGATCATCTTGAAACGTTAGTAGGTATTTATTTCCATTATAACTGACTGGTAATGGTCCTACTATATTTAAAGCAATTCTTTCGAAAGGTTTTGAGCTTGTTGTGGTTATCTTCATAGGAATTCTAGGACTCCTTTCACTTTTGTTTATCTGGCAGGAAACATATTTTCGAATATACCCCGCGACGTCAGCGGTCATTTTGCGCCAGTAATATTTTTGCTTCAATCTATTGATTGTTCGGGTGGCCCCTTGGTGTCCTCCGAAAGGTGAGTTGCGGTATTCCGCGAGTAACTTTTGTATTTTGTTAGGATCTGTTAGAAGCTTCTTTTTATTGGAGAAAACGTACACTGTCACGTTGAGGTGAGCAAAAGTTTCTTTTAGCAAGTTATTGAGTGTTACTTTTGATTCGTTTTCTATGAAGGGCACTAAAATTCCAATGGAATTGAAATTCCGGTCTTCGGAAATCTTCTTCAGATCAATAAGGGAACTCTTAGCGGTTTCCTGGTCGCTTAGGTTTCTGAAAGGCAATGGCAATGTGATGGCGCATAACCCATCTTGCTCATGAAACGCAATTTTACCTACGTCTGGCTTGGTGAAGTTTGGGATTCTTCCTGCCAGGTTTTTTTCTCAGCAGAGTCTATCAATGGGAGGATTATAATATGTAGTCCAAGTTTTTTCTTGGTATAAATGGACCCTGTTTGTTCTTGCCATACAAGATCGGTAGTATCTTTGTATGATTGTGCAGCCACCTCTTCTTCGCGTTTGGCTTTACTTCGTGTGGTGACGAGGATATTATTTTTGATAGGATCGACTGGGGCAGTCGTTGTTATACGGCTGAGAGCGTCAGCATTTGTATTTTGCTTTCCTTTTTTATGGACGATTGTGTACTCATACTCTTCGAGTAGAATTCTCCATCGCATGAGTCTAGATGTAGGATCTTTTCGTCCTATAAGCCACTGTAGGGAGCTATGGTCAGTTACTATTGTGAATTTTCGTCCGTAGACATATGGTCGGAACTGGGCTAGTGCAAAAACGATTGCTAGTAATTCCTTTTCAGACGTTGTATACCGTGTTTCGGCGTCGTTTAGGGTTCGGCTAGCGAAAGCAATAAGTTTATCTTGGGCTATTGTGCCTTGAGATATCACTGCTCCTAACGCAACATTGCTAGCGTCAGTGGTTATTATAAACTCCCGGTTAAGGTCTGGATATGCCAATATTGGTGGGGTAATAACCTTTCTTTTTAGAGTTGTGAATGCCTCTTCACAAAAGGCATCCCAATAAAATGGAACATTCTTCCGAAGTAATCTGCTTAAAGGTTTTGCCAGTTCGGCGAAATTTGGAATACATTTTCTGTAGTAGCCTACAAAACCGAGAAAAGATTTTACGTCTTTTTGTTTCTTGGGCGTTGGAAACGTTTTTACCGCTTTAGTTTTTCCTGGATCTGGTTTTATACCTTCCTTTGAAATAACATGCCCCAAGTAGGTGAGCTCCTTCCTTATGAAGTGACACTTTTCTGGTTGTATTTTCAGATTGTGCCTTTGTAATCGCTCGAAAACTCTGGTAAGTCGTGAATTGTGATCGTTCAGATCGTATCCGTAAATTACGATATCATCTAAATAGATGAAACATTCTATTCCTTGGAGACCCATGAGTACATTATTCATAAGTCTCTGGAATGTGGCAGGTGCGTTTTTAAGTCCGAAGGGCATTCTATTGTATTCGTAATGTCCGAAGGGTGTGCTAAACGCTGTTTTTGCCTTGTCTCTATTGTCCATGCGTATTTGGTGGAAACCATTTGCTAGATCTAAAGTGCTAAAATACTTAGCTTTTCCTAGCTGGTCCAAAATATCAGTAATACTGGGCAATGGATATGCATCTCCGACTGTTATTTTATTGAGTGCTCTAAAGTCAACAACTACTCTCCACCGTTTTGTCCCATTTGGTCCTGCCTTCTTGGGTACTAGTAAGAGAGGGGAATTCCAAGGACTGAAACTTGGTTGTACCAAGCCATCCTGAACCATTTCATTCACTTGTTTGTGGATTTCTTGCTTCGAGCTATCTGGGAGGCGATATGGTCTTATGTAAAGTGGGGGCTTTCCTTCTTCAGTGATGATCTGATGCTCTATGGCGTCAGTGTGTGTGAGATGGTCGCCCTCTAAGTAAAAGTGATCGTTAAATCTGCGGCAGATGTCTAGGATAGATTTCCTTTCCTCCTGGTTACAATGATGCAACTCTAGGAGTGATTCTAGCCGTTCAAGCCTATTTTTTAGAAGGCTCTTAGTTTCATCCGCCTGTAACACATTGTAGTCATCCAGATCTTCCCATCCGACTTCTATGTCGTTGGTGCTTATTTCCTGATCGGTGTCTAATGTGTTCATTAATAGTACCTTTATTTTGTTGTCCTGTGGTGTTGTCAAACTATTACCCAGCTATATCCGTGGCATGATCTCGGATTTTTTTATAATCAGTTCTTGACTGAGTTTTCCTTTAAATGGAATCTCCATTATTTGTTGAGATCGTGAATGCAATTTTATGAGATCGATTTTGGCATTTCGTTTTAAATTTACTGGGGATATTGGAGTTTCAGGTTCATGTTTTCCTGAACTCAGTTTGTCGGCAGTTTCCCTAACTTTTTCGTTACCACAAACTTTATTTAAATGGGAAGAGGAAGATTCAAGGGTGGTTGGTTTCGTTGTGTTTGTCACAGTATCAGATCCGGCCCGTAGACAAACGGATTCGGATGTTGACTCACGAACGGTGTTATCCAATTTTTCATGAATGCCTGTATTATCCGTGGAAGACACCTCGTAAGGCGTGGCATTCTGAATATTTTCCTTGACCTCATTTTTGTTCCCTAAAGGCTGCTCGAGTTCTACCATGGTTCTCTTCTTTACAGCGAATTTAAGGAATCCCTTTTCAAAATTAATGTGGCACTGGTGCTTCGCAAGGAAATCGCTTCCCAGTATGCCATCGTGTTGGAAGTCTACGTTGCTTCCCACTACAAAAAGGTTATGCTTAAAGGGTATGGAGTGCCTATCAGTTCTGAATTCGAACTCCCCCAATATCTTTCCGCATGTGCTGACCGTTTTCCCAGCAATGGTGGATATAGTCACTAAGTCTGAATTGTCTACAGATTGTTCAATACAAGGTTTATCTAATTTGATCAGGCTGATGTCGGCGCCTGTATCGATGAGGAAAGTCGAGTATTGTTTATCCCATGGATTAAATTTTACACGTATTACTGGCTCCTTAAATTCAGGGCAGAAAAATACGCGCATTTCAAAATTTACATCGGGATGGGGTGTATATCGGCGATTGTCTGAACTCGAGAAGGATTGCCGTTGCTCGCTGCCCGAGTGAGTTCGTTTCCCTGTTGTTGATTGGATACCCTATTAATATTTTGATTTTGTCGGGTATTACGATTTTCAATGCGGGGAGAGTTTGTTATTGTCCTATTTTGAGATTGATTGGATTGGTTAAGATGAGTTTTAAAGGGATTACTACTCGTCGAATGTTGGTCCTGGTTTCGCATATGAGCTAACCTGGTTCTGCACTCTGCCTGAGTGTGATTATACTTTCGACAGTATGTGCATTGGAGACGTTCAGCCTCAGTCTTAATGCGTTGGGGGACGAAATTAGGAAAATTAGTGTTGCGATAGCAAGTCGCAGAAGTATGTCCCCTCTTGTTGCATGTTTGGCAAACAATTTGTTGGTTATTTCTCCTAAAATTGTTATTGGAAGTTAGCATTGAGTTATCGTTACCTAATCTTCGAGATTGTTCTAAAGCGTAGCTGATGGCTGCTTTTAAATTTGGGGCGTTGTGAGACTTCACCAAGATTCTGAGGCTGGAATTTCGTATCCCATCCTCAAACGTATTCAACGCGAGTCTCTGATTCTCAGCCAGAAGATAACTTCTGACTGCAGGCTCAGGTGAACTAGCGTATGTGGCGCTGTCCAATTCATGCAGGTGATGTGTGAGTCTATTTGAAAATTCTTTCACACCCTCCTTGCTATCTTGTTTTGTTGCCACTAAGTTATTTTGGGCAGCAGACCTAGAGATGAGAGCTTTAAATTCTCCCTCTAATTCTGAAACAAGATCTTCCCAGGTAGAAATGATTTTATGCCTGATACAATCACGCGCCGGTCCCTGCAATCTGGTTTTGACCACCCTTAGAATAAAGGACTTCTGATTGTCATCTTGTGCTTGTGAGAACAAAATGTCTCCACAAGAGACGAAACCCTCTAATTCGTCAGGATTACCGTTAAATATCGGCACGAGTCCCAGTATGTCACTTAATCCTATTGGTAAGTTCATTCTAGAACTCTGTTCGCGTGTTTCCATACGTACGGTTTCCGATATTTCGTCCTCGCGATTTTGTATGAGCTCGGGCTCAGGTCTCTGCGAACGCGTACCCGGTTTATTTTTGTCGCTCACGACATATTTGTGAAACAGACCTTCCCAAATGATGGTGAAAAGGGGTAGAGAACAAAGAGATGAGATCTTCATCGTTCCTAACAAGAAGAAAAACACAAGACGAAAAAGCTTCTGCAAACTCGTTTAAATTCGATCCTATATGAAGATGTTTGTTCTGTTCAAAGTGAGAGAAATCAACCCTTTCGCCCTATGGAAAAAGTATCTAAACTGTCGAGAGAAAAATATCCCAGAATAGATTTTCAAAAAGTCGCAGATGATTCAGAGGAAAAATTCGACCCAAAGAAAACTTTCCAAAAAAGACGCTAAGGACAAAGACCAAGGATTTAAATTTTGTTCGTTATTGTTCAGCTTATCACGTAAGAAAAATCTTCCCCAAAAAGTTGAAATAATTTCAGGAAATATATGTATATATGTATGTGTATAGTAAATTCAAATATATCAAAAATCAAAAAATAAAAATTTAATTTATAGTTTATTTTTGTATGGGGTTTTTATTTTGTCCCCTTTTCAAGAATAAAATGTTGAAAATTTATAAAATGTGTATATGTATGTGTGTAAAAATTTTTGAAAATTTGTTAAAAATATGTTTTTTTTTTTTTAAATGCGTTTAAGAAAGATGTATTTAAAAATTTTCTACAAGCCTAAATAGTTGTAAAAATAAGTGGGTACTTGTCTTTTTTAAAAAATTTTGTAAAAAATTCTTTTATTTTCTTGTTTGTCACTTTGGGCACTTGTGCCTGTATATATATATTTTTGAGAAATTTAAATTAAAAAATTTTCGGCTTGGGGGTTTATTCTTTATCCCCGTGTAAAAAGAACAATTAAAATAAATATTCAATTTATTCTTGGCGTCCCCTTTTTGTTAACAATTTCAAAACTTTTAAAAATGTATTTATTTGGGAGCCAATCACCAAGACAAAAATGACAAAACTGAATTTAATTTGAGTTCACTTTTTGTTTCTAAGAAGTTACATTTATCACTTTGGGGAGCTCTCTTAGCCTCATAAAATTTTCCACTATATATTTAAAAAATGTAATCTTTTACCTTATTTTCCTGGTGCGTGGTTCAGCTTTCTCCTGTTGGTGTTACCGCTGCTGTCTTCGCTGCTGGATCTAGCTGCTTGGTCCTGGTGTTGTGCTCCTAGTGTTATGCGGGACAAATTTTCCTGCTTCTCCACGGGACTCGTGGCCGTTGTTGAGGTCCGGCGCCGTGCTTCCTCGGTTGAGGGAAGAGCGGGGACCTTTTATTATTCCTCTTCTTCTTTTGCTGGTCCTGTACGCACTACAATCTTATTACAACTTTTCCACTCTGCTGATAGAAGGCAGTCACATCCGCAAATAGTTAAACCAATTAGATCACTCGCTCTGGTTCCTAAGAATTCTCCACGTATTATGATCCGCGTCCCAGGCGGACCTTCCTTTGGTGAAAGTCCAGTTACAACTGGCTGAGGCGCCATTAACAAGAAAAACCCTTTTTTAAATTCAACGGCTCTTAAAGGGTTTTAGATGATATTAAAACTCAAATATTATCACTATATTTAATATATTTATACCAACTTAGGGGTTCTTAACTCAACTTTCCAAACTCACAATTCAACTTACAATCTCAAACGAACTTTATGAACTGAATTTTTTCTCTCTTCTATTTTTTCTTTTTGACTTTTCACATTCAATTCGGACGAAAATCCAAGTTGCTATGTTTTCAATAAATAAAAAGGTGCAGGTTATTAAGTGTGCTGTAACTGGTAATATTGTGAATGTTTATGAATGGTATGTATTAAGTGAGAATGTAATATATGTTAAGTGAAGTTTTTAAGGATGTGTTAGGAGATTCAGTGTTAAATTTAATAAGGGTAGTATTCTGGAATACAACACCGTCATACACTTAACACTTTGCTTTTTCTACCGCCGGTGTCTAAGCCCCAGGCAACGCTTGTAAAAGTTTTACTCACTTTCCGGTGTCAGCCCCGGAATACGCTTTTTTTTAAAAATTTAAAATATTTAAATCACTTTCCGGTGTTAGCCCCGGAATACGCTTTAAAAGAAATTCTGCTTTTACTTTTGTTGCAAAATTTTTTCCTTCTGCAGAATTATTTCATCAGTCTGCATGGGCCTGGAGTGCGTGTGGATTGTTAGGATCCGCACCAGTCTTTTCAGGTTTGCAGAGATTTTCAGATTCCGCTTAATCGGGACGTCCTTCGTGGATAATTTCACCAGTCTCTCTTTGGTAGGGGATTGTTGGATAATCCCCGAGTCTTCTGTGGTAGGGGATTTTGGGTATCCCACGCACTGCCACCAAAATTTTTTTGTTTTGTTCTGTAGGGGTTAGTTTCAGGACGCGAGTCTCCTGATCCTTAAAAGGACAAGGCGATCTCTTAAAACAGACCGCTCCTGAAATCTTGTCCTAAAAGGGGTCGTTAACCGTGCTTCCTCTGATCCAGAGGGAAGAGTAACGTCCTTTTGGTTTGGCCTTCGTCCTGTTGTCTTCACTTGGTCTTCCGTGGGGGCCAGGTGTTATTTGATTATCCGTAGAAATGAAAATCGTCTAGTTTCAGTAATAAGGTTTTTATTAATCAGGATTTTCCTGGGATACTTCTTCCAGGGAGAATGGACGATATTATACTGCGGCCCGGAGATCACTAAACCATTCCTTTATAAAGGAAAAGGATTCGAAAATTGTATCCCAAAGATACACATTTTCGTGCAACAATCTCGATCTTTTGGATATTTCGAGCGAGATGTTGTGTTTACACAAGATAAGAAATCAATTTCTTGAATTCTTACGAAACTATTACGCAGATGGGTGAATGTATCTGCTTTTGAGCTTTTGTTTGTTTAACTCAATGGAATTTTTGGGATAGAGATAACGATCTCTGAATTTTGGATTTGGGTGATGCTGTGGAGCAAATATAGAACAATAAACGAATATTGGATTCGTTTATTGTGAATTTTAATTTTAATTTTGATTTTGGATTTTATTATGCCGTGGGGGCAAATGTTATGCGATAAACGAATGTTTGATTCGTTTATTGCGAATTTGGGATAATGTTTGGGTTTTTTCAGGTTTTGATAGGATTTTGGGTTTCAGGGTAATATTGCTGGGGTTTTGGATTAGGAATGGGAGAAAAAGATGGTAGGGCTTTTTTGGAGCACTACAGTATGACGTCTGCAGAGGGGGCTCTCTTATAACGGTTGTCAGCTGCATGAGTGCAGGCGGTTCATTTGTTCCGCCGTACTTTATTTTTCCCAGAAAGAACCATTCTCCGGTTTTAATGAAACATGCTCCTCCTGGCTCGGATTCTGCCTGCCACATTTCGGGTTGGATACAAATCCCGATATTTACAAAGTGGTTTGACCATTTCTTGCGGTTCACAAACCCTTCAAAGGGGAACCCTTCGCTACTCATTTTAGACGGTCATTACACTCATACCCGAAATATTGAGGTTCTGGAAAAGGCTCGCAAAACTGGTGTTATGATTATATCTTTGCCACCGCACTGTACTCACCAAATGCAACCGCTCGATAGAACATTTATGGGACCTGTGAAGACGTATTATAACGATGAAATTAGGCGATTTATGCGAGACCAGGGCCGAAAAATAACACAGTTTGATGTTATTGAACTTTTTTCGAAGACCTACCTTAAAGTCCAAACAGCACAAATCGCAATAAATGGATTCAAATGCACTGGCATTTATCCATTCGACAAAAATATGTTTCAGGAGGTTGATTTTATTTAAAACATTTGAAAATCATACGGATGAAGAATCTGCTCTTTCAGGACGAGAAGTAGAAGAACCAGTTGCTCGCACAAGTAGTGCAGCTGAAGAACCGGTTGCTAGTACTAGCAGGGCAGCTTTTGAAAAGATCGTAACTCCTTGGGATATCTCACCACCGCCCAAACTTAAACGGGTTATCAGCTCCAGAGGTAAAAGATCAGTTGCAACTGTACTAACAACATCACCGTACAAAACATCTTTGGAAGAGAGCATTAAGAACATTAAAAGGCGCAAGAATAAGCCGAAAAGACCTATGGTAGTAAAAAGCAAACGGGCAAAGAAAACAAAAGAAAGTTCTTCGAGCGATTCAGATGAAAGTTTCCATTTACCGAGCTCAGACGAAGATCCTTGGGCCGAAACTCCACCTAACAAGGACAGTGTCTGTGTCTTTTGTAACACATCTTTCCAAATGGAAAATAAGGTAAAGATATGGGTACCATGCTTGCAGTGCGATTTAGTTTGGGCTCACAATGAATGTCTTCCAACGCGGCAAGCAGTTTTTGTATGTGAGTCATATAAATCGCTTTAAATAGAACGTAGAGAAAGTACTATTTTTCTGCTAAATATTGGAGTTGTTAATTTAATTTTAATTCTAATTTAAGTTTTCATTTGTTTTTCTTATGTACTATGTAGTGGCTAATGTTCCTACTTTTGTTAAATTAATAAATGAATTCATAATCTATCGGCTTACAAGTATTTTTATTCGGTTGGAACCTATTCGTGAAAAGTGATATGGTATATCACATTATCCGCCAATTTTAATAAGGGGGGTTACAGAGATTTTTTTATTTTGTTGTAAATAGCTGCAGATTGGCTTACGCTGCAGGGTTCTGAAAACGAAATATAATTCGCAATGTATCAAAGAGCTATAATGAATAGTGCGGCAAAAGCTATGTAATTAAAATTACGAATAATTGTTAGAAATCAAATACCTATATCACATTACCCGAAGTTACTCTAATTTATGTCGAATTGACCAATTTTTTTCGTTAGTAGTCATATGAGGAGTGGTAGAATCAACGGCGATGTTTCACGTACTTTTCAACACAATTTTCCTTCAAATGATGACCAAGTTGTCGGATACTTAAGCAGACCGGCTGAAGATGGAGACTCCTCTTTTAAAACGAAATACCGCATGGAAATCGTAGCCAAGACAGTAAAGATATGACCAGTCATCCTGACTCTCGGTTACGGATAAAATATCGATCTTCGCTATTTGTGAATATTGGTGAATAGCGTTTACATTCGTAGTGATGAAACCAATGCCGCTGATGATACGAAATGCCGTTACTAGTTGGACGAGTGGGCATGATTTAGTTTAGACAAGTTGTTTACCATCAAACTACCTGCATCTGTTTCACCTGAGATCCGAACAGGAGACTAGCTTACGTCAGCAATTTTTTATCTCACAGGATGCCACCTTGTGCTACGAATTTCAGGCTAGGCCATTCGCCAAGTTTCAAAACTTAGTTAGAGATTTCTTCCGAGAATATCACAGAAACCGTAGATGACATGGACGCGCTTGCTACGCAGTTCACTGTTCCGATCGGTCTATCAACTAAGCTCCGAAAGACGACCAAATATTCCGCTTGACCACTTCACCATATTATAGGTTAATGGAATGGCATTTCACCGGGCGGCAGGGCATTGGGATCCAACCTAGCATTCAGCCTTTGGTCACCCACCTGTGTGTATATTCGAAGGTCCTGCTTACAGGGGGTTGCATATCTTCCCTAATATTTTGGAATTCCATCCGTAATCCATTAGGGCCATTTGAAGGTGCTGCTTATAAACACATTCCATTCATACTTTTAAAGAAGTATTCTTGGCATTCTTCAATCAATGACTTGCAACATTTAACTTGAACAGGGCTTTTTTACATTGGAAAGGAACTAAATCCCGTTGCCTGGCTGTCAGGACGTATCACCCTAAACGACATGATGATGGCATTTATTGGAAACAAGGAGGACACGAGAAAAAAATTCAACCCAAAGTGAAAAGATAACAAAAGATGAGAAAAAAACTTTTAATAAGAAAACTTTTGTGTCTGATGGACTTCTGGTAGCAATAATCTTTTTTCTAGGAATAAACTGGAAAACTCTTCCGTATTCTGGGACAGACTAGATTGCTGTGAATTTACTACCACAAAATGTCCCCTCATACACTTTTTTCTCCTCTTTTAATTGCTGAGCCAGACAAAATGAATTTTTCAACCGAATAACGTAAAAGTCAGAGAAAGATTGATTTCTTACGGAGCTCCTTCGGGAGATTGGAAATAGTTAGATAGTTTCGGCGTCAAAGTCACTTCCAATTAAGTAGTACTTTAAAATCAATTTACTTTACGACAATCGTCAGTACACTTTGTTGAATCTTTTTATATATTCCATCAACATTGTTTGGTCTTTTTTACGATGGGTTTTATGAGGGCGCCCGACTTCATAAACCCCAAAGCCAAGATAACTATTTACTTTAATAATATCGACTGGACGTGCTCACTCGATAGTCAGCAAATTGTCCTTCAACCTAAACTAGTTATGGGCGATGTTACGCCTCAGTGTTTGATGATATTTATCCTCTCCACGAACAACCCTTTCACAGGATTCCTTTATTTTTTTCACGTAAGCAAACGTATTGAAAATAATTCAGTTGGGAGATATAGATAACATGAGGACTACGTTGAATTCTAACCAAATCCTCCTTCAGATTCAGGGAATTCGATAAAGGTTTTGCGATGTGCGAGATGGAACCCAACATTTATTTAGCCACGTGATGTGAATAAACTTGAACAAGGACGATGCGTAAATATTGTTTGGATATGGTAACAAATTTACCATACCCAAGGGATAGTGGTGGACAAAAGCTGTTGAGTCAAGCACGAATTGTTATGTATCCATAAACAATGTCTGCGGTAGAACCCTTTGTGATTATTGAACTGAAGTCATACCCATTGCGGTCGACAACTACATGAAACTGAGAACTTTTTGTGTCATCACTGAATTTTATAGCTCTTTCGGGTCAAACAATGGGATCATCCCATACGTCGAATACCAAACTGGGTTCCTCAAGCGTTGCTGCCATGGCAATTTCTGTGTGCGTATACTTTAGTAATGCATAAAGCGTGGTTATGTGAATATAGTTTATAAAAATCATTACGTACATTTAATTACTGAGCAACGTAAATTTCACTAAGTTGTAACAAGTCGAACTGGTTCCGTATGAAGTATCGCAGTATTGTTGAGTTCGGTTAGTGCTCCTTTAATTGTAAATATATTAATATAAGAAAGTCATCTTAGGAAAGTGACAAGACCGTGTATGATACCATGAACTCAACTGACAGTCATGACTAACATGTGAACATGTCAAATATGTCAATGGATCAACTGAATCAGGAATTTTCAAACATCCACCCTCGTTGTCATTGTATTTCAATTGCAATTAATAAAAATTGAATCCATGAGCTTCTTTCTTGTGTTGTTGTGAAACAATATTGATATATGAAAAAACCAACAAAAAAAAGATAGTTACTGTCTCAGTTTAAATGTGCTGCATTCCCATCGAATAGTGTTAGCAATTGCTGCCAGTGCCATCCAAACAAGTAGTGATCGTTGAGATATAACTGGTGTCGCACTGCTGTACACCTCAATTTAATGCTTCACAGGATATGTGTTGCAGCCCATAACTTTCTTTCTATTGTACCCTGCACAAGCAATTGTATTGCAATTACACCGAAGGACTACAGTACTAGCTGCGAAGAGAATAAAATAGAAAGAACAACTAAAATTTAATAACTTACTTGAGGACAATAGATGCCGTGCTCAAGTGCAAATGCCCGGTTACTCTCTTTCTTCCTAGCTCCCATTTGGGGTTTAAATTTTTAATTGAAAATTGCTTTCAGAATAATAAAACACTTTGGTTGTCCATTGCGGAAAGGATAAAATTAAAAGCAAAATGGAGGGCAATTAAACGGTTGTAAAAATATACAAAAAAAAAAAAAAAAAAATTGAATAAAGAAGTTGCCATATTGAGTTTAGAACAAGTCCTCCAGGAAAATGAATTTTAAGGTATTTATTTTATTTAAGGTTAAAATATGACAGGAACCATTGTACAAAAATGTCTAAGGAACATATTAATAAAACAAAATAAGGCGTAACTCAATTTAGAAACATTTGAGGCACACACATATAATGAAGATGAGATAGAATTAATTGCAATTCCTGAAAACATACTTATAAGTAAAAAAAAACATATTTCTACATCACGATAGTTTTGAGGTTGATGCAGAGATTTAGTAGTGCTGAGAGCCGGTGGTCTCAAATCTTTAGCAACTCCTCCGAGATTGGGGTTTACGGGATCGATTGGTAGGTATACATGTTGCGGATTCGCCATTGAAACAATTCGCAATTAAAAATCTGTGGCACGACTTGAACAAGATATGTGGCATCACCTTTAACAATGTCAGCAATTAGCTGACATTTGTGAATTTTCTGTTGTTTGTCACTTGACAACCATTCTTTCTTTTATAATTCTCTTCCTTTTAATCGCTTGACGAACCCAGTTCGTCTTTTGTAATCATTAAAAATCTCAATCATCAGACAAAATAAATACTATATATCATTGAATTCAAGAGCCCCATCGTTTTCAATCACCGGGAAGATCCAATTTATTTGCAAAGGTAATCTTTTTCAGTTTGTTCAATTTATTTACAATTGATTCCAGCAGATATCAATTGTTCCGGACGTCCTTCCCACGGAACCAGCATCACTATATGGCAAAAGAACGAATCGTTGTTCTTGACGCCATTTCGGACGATTTGCAGAACGCAAATCAAACAATACACATGATGCATATCAACGCGGACCTAAACTGAAACTAAACCACGGATCATTTCAATCTATTTATCGAAGGACAAGGCAACTGCCTGCAGGCGTTCTCCAGTTACAGGTTTTCTCACCATAATATGCATTTAATGCACCTGCGAAACCTACCTGAAAGAGAAATCCTATTTAAGCACTTACGGCATCATCACAAGGCGCCGTTAAGTTCATAAAACAATTCGGTTTCACCAATAAGAAACCAACATAACACGAACCACCGCAGGGCGCCGTCAATATTCTTTAATGGCAAGAAGCACATGAAACATTAATGTTCCTTAAAAGCAATTTGGTTGCACCATCAAGCAACCAACATTGCCCGAACCACATCGATGAAATATCTCCTAATGAGTCTGCCATACAAGCGCAGGAGATATTTCTTCTTTTCCTTTTTTACCTATGCCCACATCGGTCGGTCACCCGATCGACAAGCAATGGTTTAACTCGCACCTGGCCGCAAAAGGGAATCGAGTTCTCGTTAGTCTAAATACACACACGAGAGTTCGACCCTCTGAAAACGCCAGCAACGTACCCCCATTCGGCATAGATGCCGTACGCAGTGCCGATCGGGTAAACACACCATGTCCCTATGTCACGGTAGCTTGCCCAGTTGCAAACTCATCGTTTAACATTTCCTTTTATGGAATTATAATGTCCACGGTTCGCATGCTCATGGGCACACCGCATCTGTGTGCGTGCACATCGTCACCATGAAAGTTCTTCCCTTATTGATTACCGAAGCGAAGTTGTTGCGTTTAATAACGTCTTCGCTGTTTTTATTGTCACTTAATTTTTATTGACTGTTAATTATCCTGGAATAAAACAATATTGGAACGATGTGTTGTGTTGAAAGGAATAACAAGTGTGTTTTAATCCCATTTGACTAGTTTTGAATTGACCCCAATCGGGAAGTGCATTGCTCGCCAGTGGAATTCCTTGACGCCTATCCTTTTGCTATTTCTTCGTCAGTCAATCCGCCTTTATTAATGATGTGTCGTTTCATTGTATTACGATGGACGCGATTATAGTGATATAGGAAACCCCATCAACAAGATACCCAGTAAAATCAGTGTGTCTCGAAGCAGCGATCGTTTATAGAGGTAAAATGTTTCAAACTGTAGAACAGTATCCACGGCAGTGCATTCCACAATTCGATCTTCAGCTCCATTAATAAGAAGCCGATACCGAAACTTTTACCCCACATTGGTGACAATCAATGGGGTAACTGCGTGGGATAGGAGTAGAACCCGTGCCAACGACGGCACACATACATCCTACCCCATAGGTTTCTGTTGAGGAGTGACCCTTTACCTGAATCCCTTGAGATTTGAAATCACTGCCAAACGGTTGGGAATTGTTGGATTTGAACAAACTGATGCGGGCCAATGAGACAATGAGAAACTTTGATTCCAATCCAAATGTAACGACGCAGGAGCCCACTTCTGCCGCTCACTAAGCACTATTAAGGTGCGACTGAAAGTGGAGTGTGCTGGTAAGGCTATAAGGTCTCAGACAATTAAAGATAAGGCGGAGTAAAAATCACTTGTTATTACAGAGAGGAGGCACCATCCTTTCTTTTTTTGTTTTTTTTTTACACTAACGCAAGATAAATGTTGTTAGTTATTGTTGAAGACGGAGCAGCACACAATGGCAACACTGGATGCGGCCAGCGCAGGCACTACTGAATGCACCCATGACAACACAAATAATAACAAATGTCAGCAAACAGCTGACGTAAAGTCTCTCTTTTGTGTAACCAAACCGATCTCATAGATGAGATCTTCACGATACACAAGTGTGTGTGTGTACGTCGGTACTTTTCATGGCCCAACGATATGGTGAATAACCTGAAACACAAAGAAAGGGAAAGAATCGTAGAGATGTTTGTTTATGTGAGAAGGTTACTGGAAAACGGGTCCAGAACTATGTAGGATAAAAGAGATTTATGACCTGTGTCTATGCTGTGGCGCGGATGCGTAGGTAAATGTATCGCCATTAGGAAAAAGCGCTAATGGTTTTTCCATTTACACAATGGGAAATGTGTTAATGGCATCGCTGGTAAGGGTAGGTGATGAGTTCCTATTTGCTGTAGGATTTAATTGATGCAAGAGACGCGGAATGTGTATTTGCTTTGGTCCCTAGGGTGTAAGTCGCCAGCCAATGTGTATATAGGGAACATTGTTGTACACATGGCGCGGCTGGGAAAAATAGACGGCGCAGTATTTATGATCCCTGTCATGAAGGTTAGAATGTATGTAAATCTAATTATTTTCCTTACCGGAATTCATCTAAGGAAATTTGACTGGCGACGTAGATGCCGAAATTGATTGGAAATTCCTGGTAAGCTAATAAAGAAATCTTAAGGAGCAGTGGTATGCGAAGAGAATGCATGAAGGTAAGTTTTCTTTACAGGGACTTAAAGATCATAGATTTGATCTCTTAAATGCGAGCAGCATTTTTAGGTGCCGAATGCGAATGCATTGGCGAGGACTTGAGCGTCTTAGGTGATGATTATGGTTTTTTTTAGGAAGGTAAACCGTGGGATTTGGCGGAACCGGCAGTGTACCCCCCCCCCCCCCCCCCCCCGTGACGTAATAAAGGAGGGAGGGCTGATCGGATGCTGGAATAAATGGTGCTATGTTGGGCGGAGGGCTGGACACTTGACGAACAAGGTGGCCCTGCGCACTTCGGGAGGTGCTGTAATTAAATCGGGGGAACTGTCGTGGTGACTAGTTCCAAGTTGTGGTATGGGCCTTTGTCGATAATAAGGTGGACACAGATGTTACCGCTTGATGCCATCAAGGGCAAAGGTATGCGGCGTGGTCCATAGGCCTGTTATGGGTCTCATGGACCAACTGGTTTATCCTATATTAAGCAAAGGCCGTGATTATACCTACAGAAAAGAGATAGGCACGATACGTTGCACCTATGTTTTAATGACGGAATTAAACGACTTACAGCTGTGTCCCCAATAAGCTTCACTGTTCGTTTTTGCATCCTGTCGAGCACGTGTAGTGCAGTTTTGGGTGCGCCTGACCAAATATGGGAGTTGAACTCCATTTTGGAACGAATATACGCCTTGGCCAGGTTGGATTGAGGCAAGTATAGTTTACATCGCTTAAGGAACCTGATACATTTGGCTACAATTAGTGTACCTTCAAATATGTGATCCTCCCAATTAAGAGTCGAATTAACGCCGAGGATTGGTAGTTTCTTTGATCTCGTTGATGCAAGTGGCGTTCGTTGAAAATATATTTACTTTGGAATTCGCCTTTGACGATAAGAGGCTGCACTCAGGTTTTTGGGCATTGCATTCTACCCGGTTAGATAATCCCCTTTGATATATCTTGTCGAGGTCGGAATTCAATGTATCAAGCATAACCTCCTGATTGGTAATGACGTTCGAACAGTTTAGACGGGAGTATTCGTATGAGTATGATAAACTTAAGATCCTCGATAGTATAGTGGTTAGTATACCCGCCTGTCACGCGGGAGACCGGGGTTCGATTCCCCGTCGGGGAGCCTCTGGCGCAAGACTAATGACCTTGCCCAAAAAAAAAAAACAAATCATTTTGGAAAATTTAACAAGCCTCAGGACTTGGTAAATAAGGCCAAGACCGGCTCCCGGTTGTAGTGCCGATGATGATGATGATGATAAACTTAACGTGCTATCATCAGCGAACGACTGAATTGGGTTGTGGGTAATGGACAAGAGGTCATTTGTAAGGATGATGATGGGAGTGGCTGAGATTACAAAACCTTGGAGAACACCTGCATTAATTTGATGGGAGACAGATTTAATATCTTCACGAACCACTTGAATTGAACGAAATGAAATATAGTCTCTTATCCATTGTATAGGGGAATTGTCCACTACACAGGAATGTAATTTTGATAAAAGGGCTGGATGCCAAACTCCGTCGAAGGCTTTTGAAATAACGAATGCGACTACATGGTTTTTGCCGAGGTAGTGGAGGGGATGGTTCCACTTTTCGGTAAGGTTCGCTGTAGTGCTCCAGAAAGCGCTTCAATTCCCTTACCTCATAGAAACAATCTCCATCACCCACATACAAATCCCTAGACCCAAATCAGCACTGAATTCAATGTCAACCAAATCGAACTAAACGTTCAAATTGTCATTTATTGAATTCAAATTCATTTATTCAATTCAATGCATTTGTTCGATTCAATTTCTTAAACTCAAACAGCATAATACATTATTTTCCCATGTATGCTATAAGCAATTAACACCTAAATTTCCTACAAGATTCAAAACCCAAATGTGTATGTGCCTAAACAAAGGCATATCTATTTGACCCGCCGGCACAAAATTCAAGCAATCATAAACATCGTCATGCATATGCCAGATGTTTTATGACTCGTATGCACTAATTTAAAAACTAACACCTAATTCCCACGGATCTTGTGTAAACGTTCGTTTCAAGATACAAAATCTCGATTTGTTTCTAGTTAAAAGGAAGATGCATCGCGATCTCCGGGAGGCAGTCAATCAACGTACATGGTCCCCGGCGGAAGTGCTGCATGACCACGATCAGAGCGAACAGCATCTAAGAATAACATAGAGCAAGGTCCTTGGAGGTGGTGTCCCCAGGAGAATGGTCCTTTTTCCAATTAAATTAAATAAAATGTGAATTTAAGTAAACAAAAGTATTTTTATTATTTTGGAATTGTGCGTTCGTCATAAAACGTTGGCTGATCCAGCACAGGCGACGACTTCCAACCAGGAATCGCTGAGTAGAGTGGTGGCATGCCCACAAAACAGATTGTTGCAGCTTTCCTCAATTTTGGGCATCATCAGGAGGCGCCAGGTTGCACGGCGCAGGGACACTATTCCAGGAACGGCGTCCCACGAACGATCGATTGCTACTTTTCCCTCAAGGTTTGAGGTAGCACGGCGGCGACCGCAACGGGTCCCCTCAGGAGCGGTCTTAAAGAGATCCCTCATCCTTTTCAGGAAATGGTGAGACGCTACTTGGGAGCGAGGCCAATAATGTAACACAACAGCGCCATCAAATTTTCTGTGGACCTGATGCTACGAAAACCATATTTGCGGTCGTTGAGGAGGTCATTTGAATCAAGATATTTCGAAAGTTGACGATTCATGAGTGATTCGATTATCTTCGAGAGAATAGATGTTAGTGCTATGGGTCGACAAGAAGAGACGGACGATTTGTCGCCCTTTTTATGAATTGGCTGAATATTCGCAGACTTCCATCTATTTGGGAAACGGACAGTAGAGTAAGGCGAATGGAAGAGTATCGCAGTGGTTTAGCGAGTGAAGATGAACATCTGTTCAAGAGAATTGGGGGAATGTCCTCCGGACGAGCGGATTTGTTTGCGTTTAACTCTTAGAGTGCGCGGGCAACAGTACGCGTTCGGGAATAAATCTCGCTCATGCTGTGTTGCTTATGCTCAAGTTGAGGCGGAAGTGATGTGGTATCAGGCAATGTTGAGTTCGCTGCAAAATGTGCTGCAAGTAGATTCGTTTTCTCTATTGCACTGGTGACTGGTTTATCATCGACTATACGCCATGGATTGGATGAACATACCGAGTTTTGAATGTTTTTCACGAATGCCCACAGGTTTCTTCTACCCGTGGGAGAGTGTAGTATTTTTTGTCTCATTCTCTGGCCATGCAAGAACTTGGCGCTTTGAATATACGCATTGCAGTCATTTCTAGCTCGCTTGAACCTTTTCCGGTTTTCTTCTTCTTGGTTATAGCAAATTTAGCGGACACGACACAGTGGTCTGAAGTGCCCAAAAGCGAAGAAACTTCAATTGTGTATTTGTTCGGGAGGGAGGTGAGAAACAGGTCCAGTGTATTGGCGAAATGACCATCTATGTCTAGTGCCCGTGTTAGTTAAATTATTCGAATCAGCAAAGACCAAGACATACTGACCTTCAGGTGTTGTGTGTCCGGAATGGCGAAGCTGAAGAGAGTTATGCACATTGCAATCACCCACAATAACGAGATCAGTGTGCGTATAGAGGGTAACGATCCCGTCTATAAAATCAGACACAAGGATGCGTTTCTATCCAAGTTTGGGCTTCTGTAAAGAAAGCAGTAATGTATGATATACTTACGAACGTGAAGTTTTAGCCACGAGAAATTAAATTCTGGATTGGAGCAGAGTCAATATTGTGGCAGAAGCTGATAAGGAACATCACTTCGTATATATGTGGCTAGACCACGATGTGGAAATGACAGAGGCACTATGTTATATCCGAGTAGATTAAAATCAAAGATATCTGTATTAGTTATTACCTGGGTCCGCTAAGTGCAAGGGTTGATGGTTTCTTGTTAGAAACGTGAGCACACACATAGGAAAAATTGCATCTAAAGCCGTTAATGTTACCTAGATCGACGCGAAATTCCTGTTCCATTGGAATAGCCTGGCATAGAAAACCTATACCCCCTCGGTATCGGACGCAAGTCGGGACCAGCAAGAGATAAGCGAAAGCAACCACTACAGGTGTTTTTCCCTTGTAGTAGGTGCCCCTACATGTTCCGTACCAAATCGTCCCTCGCTTCTTATCGACCCATAGTACTAGCTTCTATTCTCTCGAAGGTAATGGAATCATTGACTCAGCGTCAACTTATGAAATATCTGGAATCAAATGTCCCCGTCAATGACCGCTAATATGGTTTTCGTAGCAACAGGTCCACAGGAGATTTGATGGCATACCTTACCGAAAAGTGGAGCCATTCCATCCACTACTTCGGAGAAAGCAAGATTGTTGCACTGGATATTTCAAAAGCCTTGGACAGAGTTTGGCATCCAGCCCTTTTCTCACAATTACATTCATATGGAGTGGACAATTCCTTGATCCAATGGATATGAGACTATCTTTCTGGTCGTTCAGTCCAAGTGGTTCTTGATGGTGTCAAATCTGTCTCACATCAAATTAATGCAGATGTTTTTCAAGGTTCTGTACTCACGCCCACTCTCTTCCTTTTCTTTATAAATGATCTCTTGTCCATTACCCACAGCCAATCCACTCCTTTGCTGATGATACCACATCGGGTTTCTCATACTTATACGAAACTTTTCGAACGTCAATACCAATCACCAGATTATCCCCAATACACTGAATTCCGACCTAAACAAGATATATCAAAGGGGAATATCTAACTGAGTAGAATTCAATGCCTTAAAAGCTCAGTGCTGTGGTCCTGCCGTCAAAGGTGAACCTCAAAGTAAATATACTGTCGATGAACGGCACTTGCATCCTCGAAGCCAAAGAAACTATCAACCCTCGCCACTCGAATTAATTCGACTTTTAATTGGAGCGAATACATTTTTCAAGCTGCGAAAAGTGCGGCCAAATAGATGGGGTTCCTTAAGAGATGCTATTCAACTCCCATATTTGTTCAGGCGCATACAAAACTGCACTACACGTGCTTGATGGGATGCAAAATCGAGTAGTGAAACTTATTAGGGACCCAGCTGTGAGTCGATCAATTCCATCGTAAGAAAAGCGCGGCGAAATGCATGGGGTTCCTAGAGAGATGCAAAAAATACTTCAGTCTATCCAACCTGGCCACTCTTTACAAGGCGTATATTCGTCCCAAAATGGAGTTCAACTCCCATATTTGATCAGGTATATCCAAAACGGCACTACACGTGCTCAGTGGGATTAAATAACGAGCAGTGAAACATATTGGGGACCCAGCTGTAAGTTGATCAATTCGGTCGTTAGAACATAGGCGCAACGTATCATGCGTATCTCTTTTCAATAGGTATTATCACGGTCGTTTGCTCAACAGAACTTGCTAAATGTGTTGCCCCTCCTCAAACATTTTCCCGCGATACCTGTCAATCTGAGAATGTGCATCACTTCACGTTGAAAGTCAACTCCACGCGCACAAACAAACATATAGGGTCATTCTTTAGCCAAACCACACGAAAGTGGAATACTCGTCGCTGTAATGTCCAGGCATTTTAGACCAATGTACATCGATACCTCCTTTCTTTATCCACTTCCTCTCATTCCGGTCGCCCAGTGCTCTGACACTTAAGTGTACTCCAAAATCCGCTTTTGTGCGCGCATTTGTGTAAAAAAAAAAAAAGCTGCAGGACAGAACAGGAGTTGCGTTCCTCGCCCTTCTCTCTCTCGATCTCTTCGGATCAGACCACCACAATTTATTCTTAAGTAAAAACGGACGAAAGCACCCTTCCCAACAACATTCCCCTCAATAATAGCGGATTCCTCGACCCATTCCATAGGGTCTACTGCTAACACACTACTCACACACACCCGCACACATTACAAGGCGGCACAAACAAACGCCAAAAACGTCATCTGCGTTTACTACCGCACTAAAGACCCACTGGTCTTGTATGGTTTCTTTCCCACCATCCCTCCATCCAAGTAGTTAGAGAACACCTAAACTAACCCTGTCCACACTATCCTTAAATACCGCCTCCCCTTTTTAGTTTTCAGATATCTTGAGACCGAGCCCAACTTCTTCACGGACACATCTGTCTTTGTCTCCCTCAGTCGGCCTCTCGCCACTTTTTTTTTTTTTAGAGCAGCAGGAGTCGCCACAGGAACTCCTCGCCGCATGTTGCAAGAGATGTAACAGAATGTACAAAAAAAAAATGACTAACTACATTATTGCAAATTGTCGTCGGATAAATAAAGAACTAAGAGACAAAATGCCAACTCCATTAACCAACTCTTAAATTCGTAACAGTATCCCTAATTCGTTTATTTTATGAATTGTTTGGCCGGCTGGCGCCGGAACTACACTCCACAAGGAGAGGAGGTATCTGGGGCGTTGCCGGAGAATGCGCCGTCCACAGAAGGCACCGCCCGCAGAGCAGTAACAGAAGCATACACAAAATATAGTTTGTGCGTCTTGGAATTTTGAATACACTTTTTAGCAAATCTGTGTAGATAAAAAGTATAAAAGAGGGCCGAATTTTGGATTCATCATCAGTATTACAGTCGAGGGAAAATTCGACTTAACCCATCTAAAACAGTAGCTATAATTCTGAGTAGTAAACACTCACAACCTACTTCTCGATATTCACAGAATATCCGAATACAAATAGGAGGCACTACGATTAGACCACAGGACAGGAAAAAATATTTTAGGGTCATCTATACCCCAAAAATGAATTTCATCAAACATGTGACCCACATTCTTCAAAGGGGCCTCGGTCGGTCTAAGCAACTGCACAACATCTTGAAGTGGAGCAACAAAGTTGAGACCAAAGTTCAGCTTCTCTGCTATAAGCAGCTAATCCGATCTGGAATATCATACGCCTTTCCCATATGGTCCTGCATATCTTCGGCCCAAATGGAAAGACTTCGAGTTTTCGAAAGAAAACTCCTCAGAAGATGCATCAACCACTTGAGAAGGCCTGACGGTCGCCATTAGTCGAACTCTCGCTTCAATCTTCAATCTATCCCTTGCTCAAGGTCTATTCCCCGACATTTGGAAATACTCCCACATAACCCCCATACATAAAAAGGGGCCAAAAAACGATATATCCTATTAACGTCCCATTGCTAAGCTTTCGCACAATCCTAAACTGTTCGAAGGCCTTCTATATGAAGCGTTATGTTTTCGCTACACACCCATCATCTCGCCTAACCAGCACGGCTTCCTCTCCGGCAGGTCCACTACTACCAACCTTGTCGAATTCACATCCCACACACTCCTTGCCCTAGAAAACGGCGATGAGATCGATGTAGACACTACCGACTTTAGCAAGGCCTTCGACAAAATCTCCCATAACTTCATTTTCTTTAAATTATCTTCCCTTGGTTTTGAACCCCTGTTGATTAAGTGGATCTCATCCTTTCTCAACTCTCGAACCTGCCGTGTGCGATTTAGATCCACCCTCTCCGATCCTTTTCTTCCAACCTCAGGTGTCCCCCAGGGCAGTCATATCGCCCCCTCCTATTTATCCTAACCATAAACGCTTTACGCGGATGATACCAAAATTTTCAAGACAATCCGCTCTCCCCTTGACTCCTCACTTCTCCAATCGGATCTTGACAGCTTTTCGATCTGGTGCCAAAAGAACTGCCTTGAACTGAATATCGCCAAATGTCACACAATCACCTTCTCTCGGAAACGCTCCCCCACCCAGTCACGTTCCTATCTCTTGCTAGACCAACCGATAACATCGGTTGAATCGATTCGCGATCTGGTCGTCCTATGCGACAAGGAACTTAGATTTACAGCACATATCGATGACATAATCCTTAAGGCCAACGCCGCCCTTGGCTTTGTAAACCGCTGGTCGAAGGAAATCCTAAACCCCTACGTCACCCGATCACTCTACACAACTTTTGTCCGGCCATTACTCGAATATGCTAGTCAGGTCTGGTATCCCCCCGTATCAACAGTCTCACATTCGTAGGATCGAGGGCGTTCAACGTCCTTTCTTGCGCTTTGCCCTCCGTGGACTAAACTGGGAAAACCCACTCATTCTATCACCATGCATAGGCCGGCTTCTTCTAATCAATCGACTGTTTGACGTGCGCGCTCATCACACTTCTTACGGCGCTAACGAGCCCATCTCGCGTATGCTACGATAGGCCAACTCTTTCCCTACCTCCTTCGATTTCAACCTTTCCAGCCCTGCCCTCAAACGACGTCTCAAAAGAAACCCGTCCAACCCCCCTCCCCCAGTTTCAACCCCCCCCCCCCCCGCCCCCCTGGGTCGCTACCCCGACCCCATACCAGAACGTAGACGTGCCCTTCACTGTCAGTATCTCATAAATGCCGAATTTGACTCCACCACATTAACTTGCTCGTCCCTAGCCTCCTACCCCCCTATCGTCAATAATTTTCACCTCCTGGTTTTTCTTTTTTTTTTACTCTCCTTCTTACTCTAGATTTAAGACAGTCTGTAAGGTCTTTTTATATTAATTAATTTAAGTTTAATTTAAGCTTGCATTAAGCAAAATAAATGAGAGTTCTGCCCTCACTAAACTTAAACTTATACGAAGGTGCCTCGATTATCCCTATCGACGAGTACTTGCTACAATTAGCATATAAGTACCTCGAAAGCATTCAGAACAGCGGGAACCCACTTGTATGGGAGTCTTGCGTTCTTGACCCTTCTCTCTTTCGATCTCTCCGGATCAGACCACCACAATTTCTTTTTCAGTACAAAACTGAAGAAAGCAACCTTTCCAACAACATTCTCCTCTATAATAGAGGATTCCTGGACCCATCCCATAGGGTCTACTGCTGACACACTACAAACACGCACGCACAGTACAAGACAGCACCAACACACACACATACACACCCACCAAAGCGAAGATTATCAGACGCCAAAGACGTGATCTGCGTTTACTACCGCACTCAAGACCTACCAGTCTTGTACGATTTCTTTCCCACCATCCCCCCATCCAAATAGTTAGAGAACAATTGAACTAAACCTGTCCACACTATCCTTAGATACGTCCTTCCCCTTTCTTTTCAGATATCTTGAGAACGAGCCCAACATCTTCACGGATGTGGGTAATTCTGGTTATCGCATGATAACCAGAAGCCAGAGACAAGATGCAGGACACATCTGTCCTTGTCCCGCTAAAGTCGGCCCTCTCGCCAACCTATTTTTTTTTGTTTTGGATTCTTCGTCAGTCAATCGAAAGGGCCGAAACTACGGCCATCTTTAGCCAGATCGCAGAGGTCGACACTACGGCCGACAAGAGTGAGTTCATTTTAGGCGCTGAGACTATGGCCAACAATCAGCTTGCAAACCATCGACCGATAAGAAACAAAAGTACTAATAAATAAATAAACGATAAACGGACACGGATTTGTTTTTTAATTCAAATCACATCGGTGTACTAAATAAATAACGAAATATTGCGGGTACTCGTGGGAGTCGCATCGAGGCCCACCAGTAGGGCTGTTGTCCCTAATGTTCTGAACTAATTTATAATGTTGTCATTCAACACAATTCAATCAAATGTCACATTACAATTAAACGCAAACTCTCAACTTGAACTCCTTTCCATCCTAACGTCTGCATAGAGCAACACATGCTTAGCCCAAAGTTCTTCGAAAATCCCAAAATAAAATTACATTCTACGTGTATTTGGCGGTAGTAAATACGACCATACATTTTACACGATTTCTCGGCCATAGAAACCTGAGAAATAACGGTAAAGGTGGCTCTCCTTTAGGATCCTGTTGCAACTGTTGGTGGTTCAGTACACAAAATTTAACCAATGCTGAAATAGAGTACTTAACAGATGATTTATGGACTCCCTTCTTATGACTAGCAGTTGTTTGATTAATGCTCTTATTGCATACGGTTGGTAGCATTGGTTAGTGGATTTGGTATGCAATAAATTTGTCTATGGTTTAAGGGCACATAATAGAACCAAAACCACCAGCATGGATATACAGTGTACTAGAATCGTGTGTGGGAGTATACAGGAGAGCCAGCTATGGAGAACTGCTGGCATGGTAGGAGTATGACTAAAAAGCTTTAACATAACAACGCTACAGAGGGCTGTCGGTATCGAAAGGATAAACCATTGTTTAAATAGGGTCACAGAGATCAAAATACGCATACTTTGGCTAAATTTATATGATCATCATCATCATCGGCACTACAACCGGGAACCGGTCTTGGCCTTATTTAGCAAGTCCTGAGGCTTGTTAAATTTTCCATAATGATTTGTTTTTTCAGGGCAAGGTCATTAGTCTTGTGCCAGAGGCTTCCCGACGGGGAATCGGTCTCCCGTGTGACAGGCGGGTATACTAACCACTATACTATCGAGGAGCTATTGCTTAATTTCATTGGTGTATTTTGCATTTCTATAATTGATCACCTTTTGTTTGCGGTTTGGCAAAGCTTTCCTTTACCAACAAAGGTATTATCTAATCTTCATCATCATCGGCACTACAACCGGGAGCCGGTCTTGGCCTTATTTAGCAAGTCCTGAGGCTTGTTAAATTTTCCATAATGATTTATTTTGTCTGGGCATGGTCATTAGTCTTGCGCCAGGGGCTCCCCGACGCGGAATCGAACCCCGGTCTCCCGGGTGACAGGCGGGTATACTAACCACTATACTATCGAGGAGCCCATTATCTAATACTTCCAAATATTAAACATCTTTTGGGGGTTAGATTGAACTCAAGTCGGGTTCTAATTTTTCAATGGACCAACAATCTTTTAATTTACCTACAATACGTCTTTAGATTTTCGGAAAACCAAGTTTACGTAGGCACCCTAGCATAGATATGATGTGGCGATCACAGTGTAATCGTCGACACAAGCAAATGAAATAAGAGTGCATCGGAGTACGTGCGTGCGAAAACATACAATTGTAATACGTTGAAGTTTTACATGCGTGTGTGGGTGTGTGTGGATCGGTGTGTGTGTCGAAAGTTACCTTGCGCGGGTAAGTGTTTTGCAGTGCAGTGAACATTTACATAAACACCTATAGACACCTGGAGATATACATATATATATATATATATATATATATATATATATATATATATATATATATATCTTATATACAAACGTTTTTCGTGTGTCAGAAACAGGCCTACTTACAAATTTTTTTTTTTAATTATATTTCTCTCAGGAGAGTGGTGATTCAAAAATGTTTTGTTTTTCCTCAGGAGAGAAGTATAGCTAAAAGTATAATTTCAAGCTAGGGAATTATTTGTGCCTTAGGCAATCTTGGAAAGTCTTTGGGTCGTTTAAATTTAAAATTGATGTAAAAAAACGAAGTCGGATTTAGGTCGACGTATTATATATACGAGTATATTGGCGCAAGTCTAATGACCTTGCCCGGAAAAAACAAATCATTATGGAAAATTTAACGAGCCTCAGGACTTGCTAAATGAGGCCAAGACCGGATCCCGGTTGTAGTGCCGATGATGATGATGATGATTATATATATATATATATATATCTCTTATGTAAAAAAGATTTTCGTGTGTCAGATTTTTTTATAACATGTTAATCACTCGCCAACTCCCATTATTAGTTTTAAATCGTAAATTGATCGCGTGTTAGATTTTTTTTTGTGTCAGTTGCACGAACTCAATATTTAATTAGGGGTCAAAAAAAATAAAACCTATCACCCGAAGATGTGTGTAAATATTGTAACGCGTTGAGTTTCGAAGACGAAAAATCACGTTCAAAAAATAGCTGCGGTCATCAGGGTAAAGTACAATATTCTTTTCTACGCGATCAATATCCCAAAGCAATAATCGATGAAATAAATAAACATTTTAGAGAAAACATTCGTGTTTATAACAATATGTTTGCTTTTGCTTCTTTTAACGTCCAAAATTGTGATCTGAAAGCTCGAAATGATATTAAGATCGAGTGTAAATTGGAAACTAAAGAAATAAAGAATATAGTGTACGAGGAGGCACTGTCGTGAGTGCCTATAATTTGGAAAAAAATTCAACAAAGTTGGCTCCAAGAGTAGATTTTTTTTTTTTTTTTTGACCCATTACATTAAAATAAAAAAATGGTTTTAAAACTTTGATCGTTACATTAAAATTGTGTAGTATTCCAGAATACTACTGTCCTTATAACTATTAAGTTTAATACTGAATCTCATTATTTATCTAACACATCCTTAAAACATTCTCCTAACATATCTAACATGCTCATTTAATACATATCATAAATAAACATCCACAATATTCTATATCAAATCAGTTTCAGTACATTTCATAACATGCCCCTTTCTTCTTTGATTTTCGTTCAAAGTTTATTCAAAATTAAAAGTCGCAGTAGATTAAGTGATACTTTGATAAAATGGATTTTTGTTCAAATTATAATTTACAGTAGATTAGAACACAATGTGCTATAAGAAAAGAGAAAAATTCATTGTAAAGTCAATTTGAGAAATAGAACTTGAGAAATCCAGTTCATTTTGAGTTGAGAGTTTTGAGAAAACAGTCAGTTGAGTTGAGAGAGAAGTTAAGAAGTAGTTGAGATTGAAAGTTGAGATACAGACGAGTTTGAGAAATACAGAGTTAAAGAAAAGCAGAATTGAGAGATAGAAGAGTTTTGAGAAGAGTTTTAAAAGAAGAGTTTTGATTGTAGAGTTGTATTATAAATTAAATATAGTTTGAGTTGTGTAAATAAATATGAACACTAAAAATAAAAATAAACGCATTTATTAAAACCTCCACGCTCTTCCCTCGATAGAGGAAGCACGACGATTGGGAGACGCAACAATTGAAAATAAATTTAAAGTTGTTGATAATTACATTAAAACAGATACGGGGGTTGGCGAGCGTAGCGGGCAGTGGGCAAAGCCCCCTAGTATATATATATATATATATATATATATATATATATATATATATATATATATTATTATTATTATTATTATTATTATTATTATTATTATTATTATTATTATAATTTTTTTTTTTTTTTTTTTTTTTTTTTTTTTTTTTTTTTTTTTACACAAGCGCGCACACGAAAGGGAAATTTGTAATACCCTCAAGCGTCAGAGCACAGTGCGAGCGGAAGGAGAGGAAGTGGATAAAGAAAGTAGGCATCGATGAACATCGGCCTTAAAAGGCTGGACATTGCAACGACGGGGAAACACATGATCAGGTAGAGTATTCCACATTCGTGTGGTTCAGCTAAAAAATGACTATATGTTTGTTTGGGTGTAGTTAACTTTCAACGTGAATTGATGAGCATTCTCAGATTGGCGGGTATCGCGGGAAAATGTCTGAGAAGGCGGAACACATTCTAAGTTTCTAAGAGCCGGAACTGATGTGGTATCAGTCAACGTTGAGTTGGCTGCAAAATGTGCAGCAAGTCGATTCGTTTTCTCTATTGCACTGGTGCTACGGCCACAACCACCCATCCCATAAAAATTGCCCTTTTGGAGCTAGTCTCCACCACTAACGGCGATACACGCCAAAACATCCACTTAAAGGATGTGACATTTATCTAAATCAAAACATTAGTCCATACAACAAATGGTCTCACATAAATTGATGACAAGCAAATCAAACTAAACTTTCGATTTGCGCTAATCAATTAAACCCCAAGTAAATTGAACTGAACGACCAATTTGCTCACATAAAAAATAAACCCAATATAATCATTGAACCAAGGGTTCACCACACAAACCCCTAAGAGCCAAATGTGCTGGCCAGATGCCAAACAAAATCAATGAGAATCATGGGCGTCAGCCCTTTTATGACTCCTTAGAAAAATGGTTACCTAAAGCCATTAAAACAATCAGTGTCAGTTTTCGTTATAACCATATTAAGTTAAAACAAACAAAAGGCAAATATTCACCTCGGTGTATTTGATCCTGCCTTTGTATCGATTTCCCACGGAAAAGATTCTTGCCTATTCGGCTACAATAAACAACATAGAGAATCAGACATTTTCATTAACACAATTCTCTATTTATATTCCCTATCGTTTTGTCACAAACGGGATCCTTGCCGATTCGGCTAAAGAAAACAACAGGCACCATAAAATGAACTACACGTTCGCCTAAACAATAACAACATAGAGAATCACAAATGTGCATTAACACGATGCACTATTGAGTTTTCTTTTGTGTTTCATCTATCGATCCCAATTTCCGAAAGATAAAAATTTCCATCCAATAGGAAATTAAAAATGAGAAAAAAACTAGACACAGTGGGTTTTCGAGTTTTTGGCGGAGACGGTCATTAAAAGAGTTGGTTTTGAAGTTTTGACGGGAACTGGCCGTGATGTGTGTGAGAGCCAGGCAAAGTATCGATGGTTAAAGTCGGTGTATAAAGTTAAAGGATTATAACTAATAACAGAAGTGTAACTGCTAGAAGAGTTAAGCGATCGGCACAAAATAAATTAAGTTAAGGAAAGGGAAAAGGTGTTTTATTTCCAATCTGTGTTTGTGGTGTGCAAAGTGGGTGACGAAACGTTTCATTACACTGGTGACTGGTCTGTCATCGACTATTAGCGAAGGAATGGATGAGAAGACCGAGTTTTGGATGTTCTTCACAAATGCCCAGAAGTTTCTACTACCTGTGAGGGAGTGTAGTATTTTTTGTCTCACTCTCTGGCCAAGCAAGGACTTGAATATACGATTTACAGTCATATCTAGCTCTTTTAAGTCTTAAATCTTAAAAAATATGCGGTCTACAAGACAATCCGTGGGTTTCTGTATCAGCAAGCGCGTCTTCTCATCCTGAAAAGGATGGGTGATCTCTTTAATAGACCGCTCCTGAAACAACGCACTTCAGCAAATGGTCGTTGCCTTGCTTCCTCTGACCCAGAGGGAAGAGCAACGTCCTGATGTCGGGTTTTTGTTACCTTGAATATTCTAGTCCTGGATTCCGCAAGCCGTCGACTCCGCTGGGATTTTTCCTAGATTATTTAGTGGTTTAGAAATAAAAGTCAGTTTTCCTTTTGGGTGTCTTTTATTTTTCCAGCGCCTCCTTGTGTTGATTATCAGTTTAAGTTTTGACAATAGATTTTATGTTTTAGTAATATTTAAATCTATGTACCTAATATTGATCCGAACCTGGATGGATACTGAAGGGGGTGAGGATACTGATGTGACTGTGGATGTTGAAGTGACTGCTATTGAAGTGATTTAAGTGAATGGATTGACTGAGTCGAATGAACTGCTCCCGAATATTACTTTACCATTCCTTTATAAAGGAAAACTAATCGAGATTTGTATCCCGAAAATACACATTTTCGTACAACAATCTCGATTTTTGGGTATCCTGAGTGAGATGTTGTGTTTACTTTAGATAAGAATTCAATTTCTTGAATTCTTACGAAACTATTGCGCAGATGTGGATATGTATCTGGTTTTGGTTTTGTACTTGTTTTTCAATGGAAAATTTTCAGCTAGAGATGACGATCTCTAAATTTTGGTTTTCGATTGATGCCGTGGGGCTAATGTAGAACAATAAACGAATATTAGATTCGTTTATTGTGAATTTGATTTTAATTTAATTATGCCGTGGGGGGCAAATGTTAGGCGATAAACGAATGTTTGATTCGCGTATTGCGGATTATGGATTATGTTCGGGTTAATTCGGGTTTTGACTGGATTTTGGGTTTTAGAGTAAAATAGCTAGGATTTGGATGTCGGAATAGGGGAAAAAGGTGGTAGGGCTTTTTAGAGCACCACACGACGATGCGAACATCCCTCGATCAGAGCCCGTTCCGGAACAGGGTGGGGTAGCTGTGGAATTCCCTCCCAGCGCGAGTGTTCCCGGAGCGTTACAACCGGCAACTGTTCAAAAAGAACTGCAACAGTTATTTGTTGGCATCTTGGGGCGCATTGACGGCGCTATAGGTTCGCCTCTAGGGAGAGAAAAAGAAAAAAACAAGTAACCGTGTTAGTGTGTTTGGATTTTTACGCAAGAATCACCAAGTTATGTACGATCATATGCAAACAATCCAATCTACTCATGAAACATATCTCCAGGGTAAGGATTCGATTGGGATTGCCACAGGGGAAAAGTATTTATTATACAATAGCCTAACGACATAGACATTTGTGTGAAAATGTTTATAGGTGATCTTGTGTAAAAGAAAAAGAGAAAAGGTCAATTCTCATGTATTTTTGAGATCAGGCAGGAATTTTAGCGGACATCAATGCCATGAATACATTTCACAGGCAATTACAAAGTTTTACATTACTTTACAATATGTATTTTGTTATTTATTTGCTTATGGTGGTACTCTTGCTGGTAGGTTTCAAGGTTACGGGATTCCGGGAGGCTACCCCAACTCGCGTTGTATTTTAAATACACCATTATGTGACAATTTTTGCTTGCAATTTCAAACTTTTGCAAAAAATCATGATATCAAAAAAGTCCGACATGCGTGTTTTGTTGTTACGCAGAATGCAAAAGTTTTGATTTTTCGAAAAAAGACATTGACGCAGCATAGGCATTTACCACCAATTGACTTTAAATAATATTTTTTGTACGTCCTTAGTAGTATTATAAAACCTGTTATATAGAATTTCGATTGACCGAAATATGCCTATTTTTGATTATTCTATTGTGGCTTACGCCCTTGAGTGCCAATTTTTAAACTAGCACAATTTGTTTGTCTATATGCTTTGGTCACCTTGAATCAGCCTTATATTTATATACTTCTGCGGTGCATAACGTTGATAACATAATTCAAGGATAAACTTAGCGAGAGAAATAAATTTGAAAATTGAATGTCTTGAATGTTTGACTTCATACTAACTAATAAAACAACCTTAATGTACTAAAAATGTGCTTTGATAAAATGTAGCACATCAATGTCTGTCTTGTTATCCATGTGGAACTTTTCAATATGCAATGTTTATAAGGCTTTTAATTTTTATCTAATTGTAACATTGCCGTAACAATATATGAAATGGTATTTATGTGACACTAGAATAATGTAGGCAGACAAATGTATATACTTAAAGGTATTTCTATTCCACTCTAATTGGGTTATATTTCATGAATTCCAAGGAGTTCCAAGAATTACTATTTGCACCACAGACGACAAGTTCTTGACTTCCCAATAAACTACCAATTACATTGGGACCGTACTTTGTTATCTACGTTGTCCTTTTGCATGAATTCCTCCCTCCGAAATATTTGTGAATAGACATTCAACACCTTTTCCTGTGATAAAATTCCAGCAACAATAGCAAAGCAAGACTACAGGAAATAATATGTTTGTCTCGCCAACCACTTTTGGCATCAGCAGCACCTCAACGAGAATAACAAAAGATGTTTTCGGACTTGGAAAAAAAACCGAGCATGACCAGAAATTACGAGGGAAGTCTTAACTATCTCAAACCGAAGACGAATTTTCAACTAAACAAGCAAATTTTGTGCCAAGTCGTTGCATCCTTCATGATGCCGCACGGAATTGCAATCCTTGCAGGATTACACCAGCTTAAGCTTATTTCAATTTTGGCAAAAATTTCTGGAGCATTCGCTTACTACAGCTACTCGCAATACTGCTGCCGTATGATGTAGTTGCCATTCGTGGTTACTGGAATAGCGCCACTGCTATGGGCCATCACGTCACTCTAAAATGTACTCTTCGGATGGAAATGCAATCTTTTCGTGTCATCAAGAAAACTGATTTTGTCTATTTTTTCTTCGCTGCTTTTTTTCGGTTTTTCCCTTTGGTACAAAGCCAGAAAACCGAAAGCACGAAAATAATAATAATAATACGCTTTTGCGGGCAGTCAGATTGTCCATCGGATTGTTGCAATACGAACGATGGTGGATAGACGAATGGATTCCTTTTAATATCTTAAAACAAGATTGTTGGAGACCGGATTAGGGGGTAACTACTACTTCAAGTCTATTGTTCTGTCATTGCGGACTTTTACGGTTTGTACAGACCGGCCGAAGTATCTACGAATGCCGTTGTAAACATTGTCAGTATCGCAATCTCACAATAGTGTATCCCTTTGAGATGGATGCCGTGTACTGTGTTGTGTTACGTCTGCCCTATAAATCCATCAAGTTAATGGTTTCATAATAACAATGTCTTGTTGGTATCTGATGATAATAGGATGGAGGATGAAGAAGCAAATAACACAAAATAAATATGTAGAATCATTACATTGTGGCACAGATGGATGAATTAGTTGAGAAATGTTCTTCGCTCGAAAGCCTTACATTTTATCGAAGGAGCAAGTTGAAATTCAAATGGAACTTTGCCACTTGTGGGACAAGCCGAGTCCGTTGCGACCTGATTCTATTTACTAAGTCTTGTTCATCTGGCCAAGGATATTGAAACGAATTGAACAAATATAACTGTATATGCATTCTGTAAATTTATTTGAAGTGTGACAGTAGGACAGTATGCCGCAAAACTCCCTTCCTCAGCTCATAATGGTCAGTGTTCGCTTTAATAAAACTATATTGAGTCTGATAATAGTTGAAGTAGAACCGATATACCTGATGATATCTACAGGTGGGTGTATCTTTTTTTTTTGTTGGAAAAGCCAATAAGCAATAAATTACTCGTTTTTCTATTTTCAAAATAAATCAAAGAATTATAATGAATATTGATAATTTGAAAATGAATTATCGATTAATAATTCTGATTTCGAAATGAATCAAAGAGTTTTCGATGAATTACAATAGTAGATACGTTTATAAAATTAATAAATGAATTACTGATGAATAACGAAAATTTAAAAATTAATCGATAAATTGTAGATGGATTGAAGTATGTATTTGTTTAGCGAATGTCTTCCTTTAAAACATTACTTTCAGTTATGAAATATCAGGTCTATTGCAGTGAATACGTTCGCGGAGAATCCGTATTATTAGTTTATTATCCTTTTTTAGGGCACTACCATTCGCCGTAGGAAGTTCATACATCACTTACACAAAGGCAAATTGGGAGGAGCAGTTAGTATAGGGAACTAATAAAGATGGATACACGATAGCATAAGTGGATGGAGAGGGAAGTGCGAGGATAGGCCGGAGGGTAGGGTGTGAGTATGAGTGCGGTTTGTGATAGTGTAGGCGGAGTGGAATGGGGGGGGGGGGGGGGGGATAAGAAAGGATACGAAGTTTAAGAGCAGGAGAGGTGAGATTAAAGCCAAAACAGCCAGGGTAAGAGTTTTCCCACCGAAACATTCGCCAAATAGGTTAATTAGAGCCGTAAGAAGTCTGATGGGTGGTTAATAGAAGAGAGGAGTGTTTCTTAGGTTTCGGGGGTTAGTGTAAAATTTAATGGAAGAGATCAGGCTCAGGCAGTTGATTGAAACTGAGAGAAGACGATAGATGACGAGGATATAGACATGTGTTTAAAAAAAACTCGCTTAGCTGAACTGTGCACCTCGGATGACTCCGGTGTTGAAAAGAGCGACAGGTAATCCATTAGTAATTCAAAGTAGGAACACAAGATTTCAGGATGGCCAGTAAACTTTTCGATTCTTCAGGTACAGAATGTATGTGGTCGTCTTCTAATTTCAAGGGTGGCGGTCCAGCTGTCGTCATGGCTTCGAATTTACAATGTAATATAAAATATATAAGTCTCCAGTGATTGTGTGGGGAGAAAGTATGTACCAGCAGGGGTACTTAGTTCACTTCCTTCTCCATCATATATCTGTTTTACCGAATACAAAAGTCAATCACAAACACGATCACCAAGCAAAGGAGAAAACACTAGCAGGAACCGCAGCACGACAAATTAAAACACTGGTTTCACTTGTCACTTGTTCAGTTTTATTTCTATTGCTTGACGTTTTCATTAGGTTTGGATGTATCCATGGTATTTTGATGCATTTATTTTATTACATTCTCTACTTAAAACACAAACTTAATAATTAGTGGCATTGTGGGGTAGAACGTATGTGTGCCGACTTTGGCACTGGTTAACTCCTACTCCACGGATTGCTCCACCGAATTTGATGCAATAAAACACTGGTTACACTGTTGGAATTAAAATCATTTATTGTAACTACTGGTCGGTGTTTTTTGCATTGTATATACATTAATTCAATTTTTACTAAACTACACGTAAACACACTCGACGTCACTCGCGCAGGCGAACTCCACCGTATCTCGAACTCGTCTTAGGGCACACTCCAGAAGACTCGAGTCCTTTTCAACCGTTTCATCGACTGAACTACTTTGCGCGCGGATCACCTTGTTGGCTCGTGATGCGAGCTCATGGGTGGTCGAACCGTGGGAATGAAAATTCCTGAAAAAGCATCTTCGGGATAAGTATTTGCAGTTGTCCAAATACTACGTTAGGGATTAGGATACATTTGGGATAATTACACAATGATGGTTGTGTTTACAACCATGTTAATTGTGTATTGCAATCCTAGGGAGTCATGGGTCGAATTCCAGTGTGAGTATTTACACTGGCATTGAATTCGGCTCTTGGCAGCTAGGCGCGAATTGCGCCGGTGCTTTGAAGATTGCATAAAAGCCGCCGTGAGTACTGGTGCAACATGAAAATCTGTTGCGCACGTGTGGGACAGTAAATGCAGGCAGACAGGGGTTCTGCTGATTGTTTTTATAATCCACTTCGGTTATCTAGTATGGCAACCGAAATGTTTTCCTTTTAGAACAATGCTGAGATGCATTGATGTATGCAGTACTGGAGTACCGAATTTCTTCTGGGGAAATTTATATAACGCGTTAATTGCGTGAATGTCCTTGATGGGCAGATGCTTGATGTTGGATGCTATTTGCATAACCGAAAGGTAATGAAATCGGTGGGAGAATGCTTGGGGAAGTTATTGCGCTTGCATACGCAAAAATGACGAAATTAATGGGGCTTTAGGAGGGAAGATTTTGAGGTAGATTGAAAAGATAGCAGTGGCGTTGGTAGAGACGCCACAGCATCACTATTGTCAATTTGCTTTTACATTTACGAACACGTACAATAATAATAATAAAAACACTTAGACAGGAAAACAAAAGAAACTCGACTCCGGTTTAATTATGCATCTCCGCAGCCGGCGGAGAGCGGGAGTGTACCGACCGTCGTGAACGGTGGTTGTAATATGACTCCAGGATATTCAATCGTTGATCAAGGGAAATTTAAGGAAAAAGGAAGAGAGAGAAAAACTCTTCTCTTAAGGGTGTGAATATATTCTTGCCAAGGATTTGTTTTATCTACCACGAGTGTAACGTAGAGTCTCTCTTGTGGGAACAAGAAAACCGGATCTCCTAGTTGAGATCATGGTTGTGTGTGTGTGGACGTGCAGATCCGATGTTGTTGCACGTGTTCGAAAGCAGTGGAACAACGAGAAAGTCGGCGAGAACAAAGGAAAAGGCGACCAAATGGTTCGCTCCGTAATGAGGGTCATGTTTATGCAACGTCGCTATGACGGACGTTGGTAAAAAGGCGTTAATGGGATACGATACTTTATACAATGGAAATTGTATATCGTATCTTGGGTTAATTGCCGAAACGTATCCCTTGCTTGCATTTAGGTATGCCAAGCAATTCGTGGTGACGACGAAAGAAATGCATGATTGTTTGTCTATTGAATCGCTAGTGTTGCAGCTGTAAAAACAAGCTGACCGACATAGTATTTTAACTCAGACAAAGGGTGCCGAATGTTTGGTATTTATGGTGCATATGCACATTAAGGAACAATTTTAGTAATTTCAGATAATGCTTGAAAGCATTACATGTCCTTGGAAAAGGAAATGTTTTCTGGGGCAAATGCAAATGCATTGGCAGGAAACAATGGGAGTTATGGAATTCCTAAAAAGGTCATGAAGAATTCCTACAGAAAATTGTAGGCGAAGAGATACATGAAGGTAAGGTTTCTTAACAGGGAATTTAAGATCATGGGTTTGATCTCTTAAATGCGTGCAGCGTTTTTGTGTGCCGAATGCGATTACATTGGCGAAATTATATGGGAAGATGGTTGTTATGGGGGTTTTTAAGGAAAGCGTACCGTGGGTTTTGGTGGAACCGCCACCATTGCTCTCTTGCTGCGTTCACCTTTCACGGCGTTTTATTTCATACGAGGGTGAAATGAAAAGTTTCCGACCTCAACGTGATGATAGCAGCACTCGTCAATAACAGTTAGTGAATGTAGTTGCACATCCTTTGACAGTTATCCGCCAACATTTCAGCCATTTTGGATGCGTGGTTTTTATTTGACAGTCGTTTGAGTGAGTCCATGTGAGTGGTTTTGTGAAAATGGCCAAAATTGAGTATCGGGTTGCCATTAAATTTTTGTTGTTGACAGGCAATACAACTACGGAATTAAAAGAAGAGTTGGACTCTATATATGGGGACTCCGCACCATCATTTAACACTGTGAAATTTTGGGCAGCTGAATTTAAACGTGGCCGTGAGAGCTTGGGAGAGGATGGACGTTCGGGACGTCCAAAAACTACAACAACTGACAATAACATCGATAAAGTTAACCAAATGGTGTTAGACGACCACCGAATTGAAGTGAGAAAGATAGCAGAGGCTATGAAAATGTCCAAAGAACATGTTTGTCACATAATAAATCAAAATTTAGGCATGAGAAAGCTGTCCGCGCGTTGGGTGCCGCGTTCGCTCACGTAAGAGCAAAAAGGTGTTCGAATGAACATTTCCAACGCTCTGTTGGCGCGGTTTAGGCGCAATAAATCCGAGTTTAAGCGCCGATTAATTACTGTCGATGAAACTTGGATACACCATTATTCGCCCGAAACAAAAATACAGTCAAAACAGTGCACTGCAAAGGGGGAATCGGCTGCAAAAAAAGGAAAAACTGGTTTTTCGGCTTATTACACGACTCCCTTGAGATTGAAGAGCGATGCGAGCTCCGTGGTGGTTAAATTACGACTCGTGTTTGCGCCTCCTGGTGGGTCCCGGCTCGGGTCGTGGGCATTGTGTGCCAATGTCTGGGGATGAGTCGGGACTGAGGGAGTTGAAAAAGACAAGTGGGAGCCCCAGAGGGTGCAGCCGCGTTTCAAGCAAGTATGCGCGTCTGTCTTCAGTTCGATTCAGTAGTGTTTCGTTGATGTCTGTCGCGTTCCAATAGTTTAGCATGTTAATTTGACATTTTGTGTTGGTGTTTTAACAAAAGACTTATGGTTTACAAACTAATTCGATAGTGTACTAAATAATGATCCCAGAAAATGCAATTCAATAAAAATTACTGTAAAAACAATAAAGACATATGGTTTACAAATTAATTCGATAGTGTACTAAATGGTTATCCCAGAAAATTCAATTCGATAAAACTCACTGTAAAACAATAAAGACCTATAATAAAGATAAAAGAACATGTATCACCAGAATAACATACCAGTGTTTTATTTTCCTTCCCCCCTTTGCGAACAGGTTGCAGTGTTTTACAAGGTAAACAAGTAGTGGTGTGGTAGCGAACCAGCGCCCGTGCTGGCACGCCATCATCCACCCACACAGTCCTCCGTGCATAAGATAAGCGGAAGAGTCTGGCAAGAACCGGCGATAGTTCTGGAGCACAGTTCTTAAGGACTATTGCTGGTATTCCGTCCTGGCCGGTTGCCTTACTACAGTCCAGTTCACGTAGAATGCGTTGCATAGTACGCAGGCGAAATCTCACTTCCCGCATGGAAGATCGTACCGGCGCGATGACAGGTGGCTCCAAAAGACCGGGATCGAGGTTTGAATTCGCGGAAAATAAATTCGAGAACACATGAGCTTTATCCTTTAAATTTGTGTCTAACGTCCCGCTGTCTGTCACCAACGGTGGGAAAGGGGAAGAAGCGAATAACTGCTAACAGCTTTTGCCATTGACCAGAAGGAGCTCGAACCAATCCGACACCGAAGGAGTTTATTGGTCATTCTGTCGTTGTGAGCTTTCTTCGCGGTATCAGTCGCCTGGTAGCACGCGTTTCTGATTCTAACAAAATTCGTTCTGTTAACATCGGTGGGATTGGAACGCCATTGCTTAAAAGCTATATCTGAAAACTAAACCCAAACCATTGTGGGGCGCACATGATCTCGTTTCCCAAACGGTTAAGGAATATGAAGCCGACGTGGTAATCATAAATGAGCAGTGACACTGATACTATTGCATGGGAGGAAGACTGTGGCGCTAGAAGTTCGTATGCCAGACACGGGCACTTGGTTCACTCGAATCCCGACACTTGTTACTCCGAAGTAGTATGAAAAATAAAAATGCACTGTGGTAGTTTCACGGTTAATGTTTTCTTTATTTGACTAATTCATAACAACGTTTTTTTTTTGGATTTATTTTACTTATTGTCTTAGTTTTACACTAATGTTTTTGATTTAAATGGCACTTGTATCTCGGTTAGTTTAATTTAAGGTAATCCGAACTGAATGCGTGACTTACTGTATTCACCGACACTGCCAATGCAACGACCTTGACTTCCGTCTAGTGTGCACACTGCGGTGGTTGTTGAGCCCGAGCGGCGGTGTGACCGACCGTGATGATGATTGTGTAACGACTGATCCCAATTAGGGATGGAAATTTGGATTTTACATTCGCACGGCTATTAGCCAATCATCATCGCGCTCTCTCATGAATCTATTCAGTTGCATGTCACAGTGAGGTGAATAACGCTTGCACATCATTCGACAGTCGCTGGGAATGCGAAGGAGGAAAAGAACAAAAGAGAGAGAGAGCGCAATAACTTCGGGGTTGGCTTAGCTTGTGCGCTCGTCCTAGATGTGGTGCTACTTAATGATGGTGTTGATGACACCTTCATAAACGAGAGAGGTCGGTCCAAAACCGACATCACATTTGCCAGCTCCATGTTGGCAAGAAGTTGGAGTGGCGAGTTTTGAACACCTACACCCATAGTGACCACCAAGCCGTGATGTACGAAATATTACCGCACAGGGGATTCATGGCTGGCAAATTGGAGAAGAAAGCCCAAAAAAATAGGTGGAAGGGGAAGGGCCTCGATGCGGAACTGCTCGATTATATACTCGAAGACCAGATCGCACAGTCTGATGCAGAGGCCGATGCGAACAGTCAGGCTGGAAAAGTCATGAAGTGGCTAACTACCGCATGTGGTGCTTCTATTCCACGACAAAGACAACCAGCAGGGCCTATCAAACCAGTGTATTGGTGGAACTCAGAAATCGCCCATGTGCGATCGGAGTGCAACAGGTTACGACGCTCGCAACAAAGAGCAAGAAACCGTAACACCTGCCCACAGTTGCATGCGGAATTCGTCAACAAATGGCAGGAGTTGAGGAATGTAATCCACAAAAGTAAATATGACGCGTTCTGCTCCCTAAGGGATGAATTGAATAACAACCCATGGGGCAGCCCCTACTGGAAAATCGTGAAAATACTACACAACAACAGTAGTCAAATGCAAAAAAGTAAAACTGGCATGGCCAGAATCGCTGCTTTCTTCTTACCGCAGTGCGATGGGGTATTGAGGGTGCAAGAGGTGCTCTTGGCTGCAATGGTTGTCAACAAAAGCAAGACCCGTGGACTGGGTGGTATCCCTAAGGCTGTAGTGAAGAGTGCTTTAACAAAAAATCCGGAAGTCTTCACCAGTCTCTTCACAACCTGCCTTCAAACAGGACAATTTCCTAAACGATGGAAAAAACAGCGGCTTGTGCTTATACCAAAAGGTGTCAAGAATCCAGAGGCGCCGTCGTCTTATCGCCCGTCGTGCTTGCTGGACACACGAGGAAAACTGCTTGAGCAAGTAATTGCCACTCGCCTGGAACAATTCACTGAGGGGACATCGGGGCCCTCTGAATCGCAGTATGGATTACGGAAAGGTCAACCGGTAAGGCACTCTCTGTGGTGTGCGACATCGCTCGCAATGCGATAGCTGGAGCACCATGGCTAGGTGGTACAAAAAATATTGCGCGGTGGTGACGATAGATGTGAAAAATGCGTTTAACTCGGTGAATTGGAATCGGATTCTAGAAGCGTTGTGCGATCTACAAGTCTCACCCTACTTGGTGCGTATATTATCAAACTATCTCTCGGCTAGAAGACTGCTCTATGACACAGATGAGGGACCGCAGGAATATAAAATAACATCGGCTGTACCTCAGGGATCTGTATTAGGTCCGCTGTTATGGAATATCATGTATGATGGTGTGCTCAGGGCCAATGTACCAGAAGGAGTTAGAGTCATTGGGTACGCAGATGATTTGGCAATAGTAGCCGTACCTAAACATCTAGTTGACCTGGAGAATATTTGCTCCTAAGCAAAGAACATCAGAGGTATGTATGCCGGCATAAACTAAATTAGAAATGGCTACCGAGGGAGAGTCAAAATAATTCGAGACGCAAACGGCTGTCTGGTCACAGAAACAAACAATATCGTGACAAGATGAAAGCAGTACTTTGAAAACCTGCTCAATGTATGCACCCATCAACCACACATAAACGCACCAAGCGTACATACAGCCGAGCCTCAGATCCCAGGGCCGTCTCTCAACGAAGTTGTAGACGCAATAAATCGATTGAAAAACAACAAGGCTCCCGGAGTCGACTGCATACCGGCAGAGCTTGTGAAGCATGGAGGAGGGGCAACCGCTCGAAAGATCCACCAGCTCATCCAAACAATATAGGATAAGGAAGTCACTCCGGAAGAATGGAAAACCTCAATAGTCATCCCCATTTTCAAAAAAGGCGACAGATCTGACTGCGAAAACTACAGAGGAATATCATTGCTCCCAACCGCATACAAAATATTAACAAATGTCATTCTGGCTAGAATCACACGCAGAAGAGATACTGGCAGACTACCAATGTGGATTCCGTTGGGACGGGTCAACAAGCGACCAAATGTTCACAATATGACAACTGCTGGAAAAGAAGTGGGAATACGGAGAGACGGTTCACCAACTGTTCGTTGACTTCAAAAAAGCCTACGACTCAGTCGCAAGGAAGAGACTCTACCATATTCTAGTTGAGCTGGGAGTCCAAAAAAAAAATATGCCGTCTTCATTCAAATTTGCATGAACGAAAACAAAGGCGAGTCAGCATAGAAAACCACCTCTCAGAACCATTTGAAATCCGGGACGGACTAAAGCAGGGAGATGGTCTATCACCGTGTCTCTTTAACCTTGTGCTCGAGTATGTCATCAGAAAGGTACAAGACGACAATATGGCCGGATCATCCCTGAACGGGATCACACAAGTGCTCGTATATGCGGATGACATCGCCGTTTTGGGCGATAATCTAGAAACTGTAGGTAAAAACTGTGAAATCATCATGCAAGCAGCAGAAGAGGTGGGCCTAAAAATAAATGAAGACAAAACAAAATACATGATCACGACGAGAGCAGGTGGACCTCAGAGAACACATATAAATGTCAGAGGTAAGATATTTGAAAAAGTTGAAGAATTTAAATATCTGGGAACGATACTGACGGCCAGTAACGAAATGTCGAAGGAAATTAACAAGAGACTGCATTCCGGCAACGCTAGTTGGCACTCAGTCAGTAAAGTGCTGTAATCCAGACTGCTGTCACGTAACATAAAGCTCCGTGTCTATAGAACCATAATCATGCCGATTGTTCTATATGGATGCGAAACGTGGGCACTCACAAAACGGGAAGAGAACAAATTCCGCGTATTCGAGAATAAAATTTTGAACGGTATCTTTGGAAGTAAATATGACGAGGAGGCAGGACAATGGAGGAAACTCCATAATCACGAATTGGAAGAGCTATATCGCAAACCTACAAAAGTGAGAGTAATCAAGTCGCGAAGATTAGGATTGGCAGACACGTGGCGCGAATGGGCAACGATAGGACCGTGCATAGAATTCTTGACGGTAGACCAACGCGAAAGAGACCGACAGGACGGCCGCGACGGAGATGGGAGGACAATGTTAGGTTTGACCTTGAGGAGGTCGGATCGAATGGTCAAGCGTGGAAGGAGAGTGCCCAGGACAGGGAACAATGGCGAAGCCGATTCGGTGAGGTCATGTACTTCCGGGTTCCTACAGGCCAATAAATTATAATAATAAGCAATCCAGACTATTAAGTGCTGGCTAGATGTAGCCGGACTGAAACTAGCTGTACATAAGACAGAGGCAGTTTTAATAAGCAGCCGCAAGAAAGTTGATCACTTTGATTTGAAAATAGAAGGACAAATAATCAGATACAGTCCATATATTTAATATCTTGGTGTTATACTCAACAACAGGTTGACCTCCAAGGAACACCTGAGGAAAACGAGTGAAAAAACGTCAAGAGTATGCAAAGGCTTGGCGAGACTGGTACCCAATGTTGGAGGACCCCGGCCCCACATAAGGGAACTCATAACCAATGTCAACACCTCCATTATAATGTATGCAGTTCGCATATGGGCAGGAGCCGTACAGTATAAGTCGTACATGAGGGGAGTGAACTCAGCACATCGGCTGGCATCATTAAGAGTATGCTGTGCATTCCGAATGGTATCCGAAGATGCCATAAATGCTTTGGCCGGGAGGACACCACTTGACATTGCAGATAAAAAAACGCTACATTGCGATAGGTCTCCCAAGAGAATACAGTCACATTTAAAGCCTAGGGGTATGGCAGCAAAGGTGGGAATCTTCCACCAAAGGAAGGTGGACCTGTGGGGGATCGAATGTTTGCGGCTGCGCGGACGCGGTTTCACGGGACCCCCAACACGCCACTGCGTAAATAGCACTGAGAATGTTCACCGACGGCGGAGAGAGAAGGGAAATGAAACGCTTCTGTCCGGTATTGATATTAATGTACTCCTTCCTATTTATTTTCCATTTACACATGAGACTTATATAACATATTAACGATTATAAAACAGTTTGGTATTATTTGGTGTTCTTTTAGAAACGTTTTTAATTGCCTCTTAACTAACCACAAATTCAGTTTCACACGTATAAATGCGTTTTAAGGCGCTTAAATTATGCTTCCCCTGAAGGCAACACATTCACAACATCTGAGTTTATATCGGCTTTGTCGTTTGGGTACACATACAAACAGCAATTCGGCTCCGCTGGCCAGTTCTTCACATACCATTTGACCCATTAGTTAACCCTACCGATCACACCCGGGGGTAATTGTCATTGCCCGTGGTTGTTTACCGTGTTTGAAAACGATTGCGGATGCGTATTGAAAGAAATAAAGGTATTGAAGCGCGGACAATGGTTCTTAACAATTCTTACGTTTGACACAACGGACGACTCTTGTAAGCGACCAACACGACTAAGCGTTTCAACTGGGCTACTCGGACTGGAGGGGAAAGGCGGTGCTGCGCACGTGGTGGCGGTTAGATATCGACTGACTCATGAATGAAAATACGGTGCGTCATAGCAGCGTTAGGCTCGCTGCCAATTACGAGGAATTGTGGACGAGTTGCTATGCTCGCATAGGAATTCAGTTCCAACGAATTCTGGCCGTACAGGCTGGGTTGACTTCGTTGGTTGGGTGTACCGGGAATTGGTTTGGCGACGCGAGCGAGTATGGGCATGCATTTTCGGAGAAAATTGGAATGGCTTGGGTGCAAGCAAGGGATATCGTTTAGATAGAAATGTTAACCGAAATAATTTCGGGGAAATGTGCGCGGTTTATTTGGTTGGTAACGTTCCGTTGAGGATTGGATATACGCTTTGTTAAGGCATATGAACTTCGGAGGAATGTGTGCGGCTTGGTATGCTTGCTGATGTTCCGTTGAGGATTGAATATGCGTTTGCTATGGCATACGAATTTCGGGGAAATGTGGATTGTTTGGTTGCGTTGAGAAAATATAGATAATTGACTGACGCAGTTTTGGGTAAATGCATATGGTGGTGATTAGAATATATTCGGTTGAATTATATTCTCTTGGAGGTTTGGAAAATATTTTATTGCGGATTTGGGAATGCATGTTATTGGGTTATTGATTTTTGGGTGTTGCGGGTTAGGGTTGTGGGTTGGTTCTGTGTGATGTAGAGAACCCCCACAGACCCACACCAAGATACCTGATGTAGAAACATGGGTGGAAAGAAAACCTGGCGAGCTGAATTACCACCAATATCAGGACATGGATGCTTTCGGCAATACTTACACAAGTATAAGCATGTGAATCACCCATACTGTTTGTATTGTGAAGACAAAGTAGAAAATGAGGAACACGTACTCACACAGTGCGTGAGATTCGGGACCGCACGAACGATTTTGGAGAGACGTATGAGACGGATGGTTACTCCGGCAGGAGTAATAGAATACATGCTGAGTTCAAAACAGGCATGGTCCGTAGCAAATGATCTTCTATGTGACATGATGCAGCAGTTGCGATGTGACGAGCGGAGTAACAGGTAAACTCCGTCCCGCCCCGCGATGGAATATCTAAAAGAAAGCTCCGCGCGGATCAACGGGAATCATGTGCCTGGCGGGAGGAGGTTTTAGTCGATAAAAACCTGGCATGCTTCTGGATCGGTCCAGAGGTATCTTTTGAAGATGTCCACCTTCCTACCGAAAACAAAAAAGAACTAAAAAAATATAGCGTGGTCCAAAACGGATCTTCGAAATTCCACTTAGCCAATTGGCAACGGAGGGGGAAGTATATCCATAGGCACAACTTGAATCTTAAGCCACCCATTGTCTTAAGAGCAAAGCCATGTTTTTATATTGTTTTACTTTATAGAGTCACAGCAGAAACTTGAATTTAAAATCACTCGTTGTCTGTAGGAGCGATTTGATGTTTTTATTTTTTAGGTAGTCGCAACTGAAACTTGAATTTAAAACCACGAACACAACGCCCACACTCCTCTCTCAAAGGCCGTTTTAAGCAAGTCCCAGAACACAACTTGCTTATTTTTGTGTTCATCTGCTCGAACGAAAACTCTCTCCTTCGATCATGCAGACCAAAAGATATAATCTTTTCTTTGAATTATCCCTTTTGCCACCCGCCATGCAATTTTCTTTATCTCTCCCGATGGGGATCGCAAGAGGAAAACAAGAAAAGAACAATCAACAAAGAATCTTCCGGATGAACATTTTTGATGGTAGATGTTGGTGGGCGGTAAAATGAACTTGTGGTTCGTGTTATGGCGCAATTTATTTCTTTTCCAACTGGTTTCGGAATTTTTGCGACATTTTTTTTAGAGGATCATAAAGTTGCAGACGCGCATTTTATGATTCTTAACAATATTTGTTTGAGAGTGGGAGATTTGGTCCGCACATTTGGATCCAGGGAATTTTGCGTGTATGCAAACCGAGTGGACATTTGAGTATTGCAACACAACCTACTACACAATAACAAGAGCCAGCGGTTTAACCTACGTGCCGCAATCAAACGCATGCGAAGGCGTTCCTATCAACCTGCATGAGCGAAGTTGACCCGTTATTACAATCTGCAAACATTTAGATTGATATTATACATTGATACTTTCTTTATAGCATTCTATGTCTCCTTCCGGTTGCTCTGCATTGGCAATTAAGGACGCCTAAAAAAATTTCTTTTGTTGGCGCGTATTACAACAAACGCAAACTAAGTTTAGCTAAAATTTTACACATTCATATGATTTGATTTCTAAGAGAGACCTTAGCCCCACCATAGAGACTACAGAATTTTCTTGTGTAAACATTATTGTTTTTATATCTTAAAAGACAAATATATATGCTTGACCTTCGAATGGACAGAACATTATATGTTACATTCCCTTGTAGGTCATGATAGAAATCTTTACAAATGGATTCGCCCAGTTTTTTCCTCAAATTAGAACAATTCGCCATGCTCACTAATCGGATCAACGAAATTGAATCTTCAACTTAAGTCGACACAAACCATATTAATCAATTCACGTCATGTTGGCAACATCTTCATCTGAGTCCTGGGAACCGATGACGTGAGCATCGATCGAACAATGTTTGCGCCCCCGACTGTGTGCATTTTCTCTAAAGGCAGATTGATTTTTTCATCTCAATGATTCAGAAAGTGCACACCAAGTCTGTTTTGCACAGATTCTGTACAACAGCGTAGAACGGTCGGTTTGGTGTAGGCATCAGCTTTACGTGCATCATTCCTTGGATCCTTCTTGACTATGGCTAAAGTCGATGAAAGATTGAATTGAAAGCACTTGCCTCATGGATACACAATTTTGTTGATCGGCTATGGATATAGTGTTAACAACAAGTACACATTGTCCTAACAGGATATGAGCACGACGAACGTTCTCATCGACTCTTTTCGCATTCAATTAAATCCTTAATAAATCTGAAATTGTATTTCCATGCCAGCTAACTGATGCATTTCATTGATCAAAGGGGGGCAATGTAAAGGTACGTCCCATATGATAAATGCAGAATCTATACCTTACATCCAAGAAGATTCGAATGTATCCATATTCGTAGAATAAACAACTGGCATCGTTAATTGCTTTCATCAAATAATTTATGCATTCGCACTCGTGAGCCGGGCTGCAGGACAACGCTTGATTGGCAGGTGCAAACATCCACGGGGACATATGTTTTTTTTTGGAATCGAGAGCAAGGAAAAAAAGCCATGGCAGAAGCAACTGTTTGCGTTTATATTAATTGAGGAGGCGTAATTAGATTTTTCCTGTGTTACCGTTTAATCTACAATCAAAATGCATCGTTTGCTGGGGGAAATCTAGGACCACTGCATCTGCTGTGCTTTGATTAATGGAGCACGTCGTTTGTGATGGACCAATTTACGGGCCTGCATGTCATACATTTAGTGTCATATTTTTAATCAAATTATTCGCCATATTTACTACTTCGGTCTCCATATACCATGATCCTGAATGCTACTGAAATATAATTATATATGTGGCATAGCTTCCGTCTACCACTCGAAGAGTTTCCTAAAATTGGTTGAACCATGGAAGCTCTTTGTAGGCTACTATTTCTATTTTATTAAGTGCTTTTGAAATTATTCGATTATCAATTTGTATAAGGACCCGTCGAAGTTCGTATATTAATCGAAATGATTTACCACGAAACCATAATACAAATTCTCCCTTGAAACAAACTAAACAGATATTCCTCTTTTTACATCTGCAGATAATCGTTTATTCTGATCAGTGGAAATTTCTCTTAATGGGCTGAATTTGACTTCAAAGTTGGTGTGAAAATGTTCAACCCAAAGAGGTTTTATTACTGCCAAAGATAAGAAAACGACTACGATCAAATCATTGAACACTCGATTTAAAATTACGACAAATAGATAGCACTTGCTCTGTCTAGTTCACAGTGATTGTTAAAAATTGTTTTGAATTTGAGTGATGATAAATCAATACTTTCCTCGCAGCTCATTTACCTAACAATGGAAACAAATACATATTATTTGATTGGTTGATTATTCTCGTGAAAACAAATATCTGAATTTTACTAAAAAAACAAAAGTGATGATGCTCCTCACTCAAGTACATTTTATGACAAGGTCACAACGACACAAATTGTATCGCAATTCAAACTAAGAATATCATGGGAACGTAATGGCAAAGTCATTTAATGTTATTTTGCTTTTCCTCACAGTCAGGTGAAGAGAAATGCATGGTAGTCATTTTTTATGTGATTTATAAAGGGCGTTTCATTTCAAGGTTCAGATCTTTAAGCTGGCAACACCTTTTTTTCAGAGAAAGTCGATTTGACAGTTGATAGTTTATTTTTTGATTTACCATTTTATAATGAATAGGCTCAAGCCAAAACAATTTTTTTATACTGCAATTGGATGATATTGACATCAGAGGCATATGGTTCCAGCAACACACAGCCACAAGCTATACAGCGCGATACAGTTAAGTTAAAAAAAATACAAACAGTTGATGAACGATTAATATCAAGAAATGGATCTATCAACTGACTACCGCATATCTGTAATTTAGCACCGCTGGAGTATGTTCTTTAAGAATATTTGAACTCACAAGCCAGCGACTATTGAACACGAAGCGAACATTCGATCGTTATTGTCGGAATATGGCCAGAAATGTTCCGAAGAGTTATCGAAAATTGGACATCCAGATCGCGCCAAACGCAGCAGCAAAATCCAATTTGAACATTAGTGGCATACAATTGTTGTTGAAATGAAGTAACATTTGTCGAGAACCTCTGTCCTGAGAGTGATGCAATTCAATTACGCCAGTAATAACTTCTTGTTCCGTTTTACTCGTTATGGCGATGCCTACTCCGATGTAACGAGCCCGTTAAAGGTTGGTTGCAGACTGACTCAGTGGGCATAACTGCCTATTCAAAAAAGGGACGCTATGACCTTGTGGGGGTTCTCTACATCACACAGAACCAACCCACAACCCTAACCTGCAACATGCAAAATCAATAACCCAATAGCATATACTCCCAAATCTGCAATAAAATACTTTCCAAACCCCCAAGAGAATATAATTCAATCGAATATATTCTAATCACACCACATGCATTTCCCCAAAATTGCGTCAGTCAATTATCTATATTTCCTCAACGCAACCAAGCAATCCACACTTCCCCGAAATTCGTATGCCATAGAAAATACATATTCAAATCCTCAACGGAACATTAGCTAGTATACCAAGCCGCACACATTTCTCCGAAGTTCATATGCCTTAACAAAGCGTATATTCAAATCCTCAACGGAACATTAGCAAGTATACCAAGCCGCACACATTTCTCCGAAGTTCATATGCCTTAATATATGCTTTACATATTCAAATCCTCAACGGAACCTTACCAACCAACTAAACCGCGCACATTTCCCCCGAAATTATCTCGGTTAACATTTCTATCTAAACGATACCCCTTTCTTGCACCCAAGCAATTTCAATTTCCTGGTATACACAACCAACGAATCCAACTTAGCTTATACGGCAAGGATTCACTGGAACTAAACTCATATGCATAGGAATAGCAACTCTTTCACTAGATTCTTAGGAAGTGACAATGAGTTTACGACGCCACTACCACAACGCAATGGATTTTCAATTCCATGAGTCAGTCATTGTCCAGCAACCGCTCACAATCGCTCTCGCATTACCCCAAGTTACACCTTAACCACCGCGGCGTGCGCACCAACGGTACCAAAGTCGAACGCGGCTGCGTAAGGAGCAAATGCGTGTCTAGTCCGGCTCTCCGAGTTTTAGCATACTTATTCGGTTCACGCGCGTCCGAAATTGTTTGTAACCGGCAACTGAATAGTCGGGCAATGACAGTCCACACCCGAGTGCGTTTGGAGCAATTAATTAGCGGATAAGCGGAGGTAGTCAGTGGAACCCAATCGCCAACTCGCGTAGCGCGCCCCCCCTTCCCCCGCGAGGTGTTAAGTTAAGTGCATGCGTGCCATACGTTGAGTGCAAAGATTTTCCCTGATTAACCCGCCCCCTTAAAATATAAAGGAAACAACAAGAACATTTGAATCATGTGTAAATAGAACAAAAAAGAAAACAACTAAGGACAAATAAAAGGAATCGGCCTTTAAACTACGCCATTGTGTTTTCTTTCGTGACTTATCCTCTCGGTGATAATCCTTGTGTAAACAACGTTGGTGGGTGAGAGTGAACCCCGTGTCGTGCGCCGGCACCCGAGCCTACCATCCCCACAACCTCATCGTTGGTGACAATCGGCCAGCTAGTCCGTGACAGCTGCCGCGCAACTGCTATACGCTGCGAATGTACTAGATTTCTCCTGCACATCCCAGCACATTCAATTGCCAATCCGCAACAGTGGCCATTTAAATTACGTGGCTGTATTTTATATAGGTTTAAAGTTCTAACCTCTACATTGAAATGAAAGAGCCTATATTTTATTTGAACTTCTATTAACATATATTTTTCCGATGGAGGATAAACTTTATTCCAGCTTTTGTTTTACCGAATTGGCATTCTGATATTTTTCACTTTTGAATTTTTGCTTTCCTGCCTATTTTGTCCGACATTCGGGTCCTCTCAATATTGACAAAGCAGTAATACAGTTGGTTGTCGTTATTGGACAGCACTTCGTGCAAAGTTTCATAGGTACCCTGATTCAATAATTCCTTTTGGTAGTTCTTTGGTGGGGGTTCTCCATATTACATGGAGACCCAACCCATAATTCCAACCAATTTCGACCGCTAACAGCCCGTCACTTTAACCCAACTCCCCATTCAAAATTGGCAAAGAGTACATTTCACCAATCTGCAACAGCATCCATTCCCAAATCTGCAATAGCATACATTCCCAAACTTTCAAAGAATCCATTTCCCAATCTGCAATATGATATATTTCCCAATCTGTAATAGAATGCATTTTCAAAACCTACAACAGAATATACCCCAAATCCTGCAACAGAATGCATTTTAAATCATCTCCTTCATCTACACCAAACCGCATTCAGTTTTCCCCGAAAACTATTCCGGCTCACTTCCTACTTAAACTATTTTTCTCGCTGGCAACCAAGCAGCATTTAATTTTCCCAAAAAACCCGTTTCAGTTCCAATTCTACTTAAACCATTTTTCTCACTTATAACCAAACAGCATTTAGTTTCCCCGAAAACTATTTCGGCTTCCATCCTACCTAAACCATTTGAAATAATACCAATCCTCCTTACTGGTAAGTCACCACAGCATGATGCGTTGCTTTTCCACGAAACAACCATTGTAACGATCAAGGCCCATGTTCTTTTGTCTAACCGACAACCCATGCCTATACTTGGTTATGCCGCCGAAACCGATTTCTCCGTATACACAGCAACAGAGGAATCTAATTCAGCCTGTACGGCAGAAAATTCCCTGAAACACATTCTCTATGTACGCATAGTATCCCTTCTTCATACGAGTGTGCAGTGAGTTTACTTAGCGACGACTCCACTGCCTCAACACACCGAATGGATTTTTGCATTTCTTTCAGTCAGTCGTCATTCAACCACCAGTATGGCCACGGCATTGTAGAATGTAGTGTGCACTATACTCCACTCCCAAAGAATAGCTCATCGCACCAACAGAGGGAGTCCCATGAGAAAACACATCCTGGACCATCGTATGGACGAAAAATGCCGACCGTCGGTCCGGATCTTCTCCATCGCGCACATGGCACCCCGTCACTGCGGAGAAGAATAAATTCCGGGCTTGAAGCTTCTCCATCCCGCACACGCAACTTCGTCACGGCGGATGCGAGCAAGCTACCGATAGGCCACGGCCTACTCGGACGTCATACCTGTTGGTCCATGCAACCCACAACAGGCCAGTGGACCGCACCACAATCCCCTGGCCCCTACCGGCATCACACGCGGTACCAACAACCAGGTCCACTCCCAATAACGACTCAAACCCAGCCACAATCCTGGAACGCATCAACACGACAATTCCAATCCCTACCACCGCGCCTTCAGGGGCAAACAAAACTCACCCTCCTCCCGTCACCACACCGAACGCCCCACTGCCTAGCGACGACTCCACTGCCTCAACACCCTGAATGGATTCTTGGCTCCATTTAGTCAGTCGAGTTTGATACATTGCGAAGTACGCACACCCCGGTTCCAGTGTAGTCGCTGCACCAGTGCGAGAGATTCTCCTTGCTGTTAAATACTTAATCCTAAATAAACTTTCTGTTAAACTCACATAGAATCTGATATAACTCATTAAACTGTATCGTGAATACACCAAGCTAACGTATAGTGTTTTATTTTTCTGCTTGTGGACAGTTGCATTAAGAAATAGGACAACTGAGTGCATCTGTGAGGAGTGTTTGGTGTGTGATAAGTGTATTGCCTCACCAGCGTAACAAGTAAGTAAAAAGTGCATCACCAACGCAGCAAACCTGGCTTGGTATTAGGGAGGCGAACATTAATCAAGTTTAAAGGACGAACCCCATCAGGATCCGCCCCATTGTGCCGGTAAGCTCTCAGTTATTTGGTGTATCTTCTTCCTGATGCTTTGCACACCGACTGTCTCGGTGACGATCGTGTCCGACCTGCCTTCCATACCATACATTTTCTTGCGGTTTGACAAATTCATTAATGAGACGGTGTACCCCTCACCAAGTAAAGCCAACACTCTGGTCGATTCCCTTAATCTCTACAGGTTGACTGGCACCATTCTCAACATCTTGGCCATGGTGACGATGCACGTGGAAGTAGGAACTTCACCTCTCATCTCTCCCCACTCGCACACTACGACGTGACCTGCTGACAGTTCCACGTAACACCGTTGATGAAAGCTCAATCGTGATGAAGGATATTGATATGAGATCGCAAACACGTCTCACAATTTGGTACTCTGCAGAACGATCTTATATGTCGATAACGGAGACACCTCAAGCAAAGCCTCGATGTCTTCACCAATACCCATTTGCGACTAATATTGGTTTCCTTATACTTGGTATATTTGTTGGAGAATATTGCAAACACATATGAATATATGTTAATATAACTGGTGAGTCCTCACTGTTGTGCCCCGGGGTTTGCCCGACGGGGGTTCGTGGCGCTATGTTATTCTACCTCAACTTCAACGCTGGACTGGCGCTGTGGTTAACAGAATAATGTTCCTATTTTGGCAATTCACTGTATTGATAGTTCAGTTATTTGATTTTCATTCAATTTAATTTTTCCTTTACAATGCCCACGTTTTTGGAATCTTTCACTTTAATGCCTTGAAACACTTCACTTCCACTGTCTGGTCCTTGTGGCACTGCTATGATCGAGTCTGACAACGGTTTGTATTTATTTGCCCATTAAATTCGGAGTAAGTGTATCACTAAAGAAATTACACATTGATATAACAGTACGACTTTTGTTTTTATTTGTCAAATAAAGTTGGATTAAGTTTTTTTAAACAGCGAATCTAAAACCACCTAGCTGCCACGGTACACTTCACAAGCCACCCCGAGTTAACGATTTCTAATTCACAACAGAGAGAGAATCAATTGCTCATTCTTGTCCTTATATACGAGGACAGAAATTTGCCCCCCACCTTATCGTTTATCGGTTCGTCGAGATTGGCTCTCGCAAACCTGGCCCCGTTCAGCGAATTCAGGTGTTCGGTACGTAAGGTAACGCCAAATTTGTTGGGAAGCGTCAATGTATCTACTTGTGTGTGAAAAATATTCAAAGGCACTCGTTAAGAGAATTTTGTAATTCGTTTTGATTTAAGAATTACGAAAATGTGAGATGAGGGATGAAAAGGGTGGAAAATGTTTGTAAGTAATACAATGGAAAATGTTGACCATGAGAACTGTTTTTGGGATAGGATCGTATTTTGTTCGGGAAAAATATTAAAATTAGAAAATGTGGTATTGAAGTGTAGGACAATGTTGTTTTTGGATATGATATGTGAATTTTATGGGATAAGGACGCGGATTTGCGTATTGATTCAGATGAAAAAGGGGACTGATAATTAACATTGTTAACTATGTAACATATTCAAGGGTCCAATGTATGGGTACTTTGTTCGTTATATTTCCGTTCTAACGTGATCTGTTTCTTGGCTTGCGTGGACTGTTAACTAAGCCACATTCTAAACCAGGCGAAATATGTTGCCGGCGGTTCTTCTTCAGCTACCATGATACCTCAGAATGGGCAAACATGTTAACTCATAATTTCCAAAACTCATTGAGAAGTTTAAACTTCGATTATTTCAAATCCACCTGTTTATAGTCCATGGACCTCCTATACCACATTTCTGAGTCTCATCTCATTTACTGTTTCCGATAAGCTCAGTTACTGTATTTTCCCTAGTGCTCTGATGGGGCTCTGAAAGTGACAATGATGGCTCCCTCATGTTACATAATTAACGTTGTTAATTTCCACCCCCCCCCAAGCCTTTTTTTCTACCTAATTAATTACGCTAGTTCGCGTCCTTATGCCTTAATATACCCTTATCATACACAGAAAACAACATTTTCCCACGGCCCAATAGCACGTTTCATTTTACATTCATTATAATTCAAAATATTTTTCCCTAACCTAATCCTATCCCAAAAATGAATTTCTTGGTCAAACTTTTCATCGTATTTACATGTACAAGTCTATTCAAAAGGAATAGTCATAATTCAAATGGAAAAAGTACATACAAAATGTTTCCACCCTTTCCATCCCCCACCTCGCAGGCATCGTAATACTTACCCCAAAGAATTGCAATATTCTTAGTTACATTGACTCTTCACAGCAAATTTGCCAGTGCATCACCATTATATGCTTATGCACCTGACGATTTATATGAATGAGCGAGGCGGAAACCAAATTTCAGAGAATCAATAAATTGTGTAGTAAGGTGGGGGCAAATTTCAGTCCTCGTATATCAAGACTCAAAAGGGTGATTTTCACCTGGTGTGATTGGAAATCGTTGTGCGACGTCTCAGTTGTGAATTGTGAATTAGCTCCTGCATTTAAAACTGCCAGAGACGCTCGTTGTATTTTTAAAATCGTTGTGCGACGCGTGGTGAGTTGAAATAAAAATTCGATGCAAAACGCGTGCGGAATTTAACTAAACAGAAATAGTGTATATATATTATAGTATAAAATGTACACATTATAAACGTATAAATATATATATATATTAAAACAAAGACAGGCAAGTATCTTTCACAATTAATTCATCATCTCCTCCACCCGAACCCCATCAAAAGTCTTGCCACAACTGTTAGTGATAAAACAGGGTAAAGAGAAGAAGAAAACCGTGACGCAAATACTGCTATTCATTTCCAAGGATTATTTCGCATGGGTCTTCCTTGCGGTAGACTCTTGAGCTTTGTTAATTCTGTGAAGATCAGAGACATCCCCGTGTCTTCAGTGAAATATAAGAGACTTCTTACGGTTTTTCTACTTCCCGACAGCCCAAATTCTACAATGTGTATGAAAGAGGGCGACGTATTTTAAAACAAAAATCTTCTGATTACTGGGCGTTCCTCACTGGCACTAAAGCGTTTGAGACGATAATAATACGGGAAGGGGTGAGCATAAGAAGAACGGGGACCGTACCGAGGGGACCTAGTAAATTTCCAGACCGCGGTCTGCAATCACCCGACGACCCTAGCCGTAAAGAGGAGACCTGCGAAACAATGCTGGACCCCATTTTACCAACAAGACCGCACGAAGACCGAAGAGGTGTCAAAGAAGGGAATGCTTCACTAGAAAGCTTGCAAACAAACCCTTCGTAGGTCAAACTTTTTCTGAGCAGACTAAATCAGAATAAATCTTCGCTTTTATTATAGGATTTCGACGAGAAGAGTGATTAAATGAGTCTAAACGGACATTTTTTAAGGCCGGGACCAAACCTATAGGCACTGAACTAGAGGCGCAAAATCATAAGTGCAAACTATAGGGGCAAAGCAGGGCGCTCACGAAAGATATTTCGGCAGTGGAATTGCCACCACCCAGGGAATATTTCCTAATTCCCATGGGATTGATTGCGAGTTAACACTTCAGTGGGACTCGCCTCTGATGACGAATCGAGTGATCCCGTATCCGTGAACAAACCTTCGGATGAAACTCCTCCAGCACATTAAACCTCTGTTCTCGGATGGTGAGTCGTCAGATGAATTTATACCTGACGTGCATCAGTGCTAGCTCGCAAGAAATATCTTCAAAAATTCCTCTGGACAAATGTCGACACCGATATGAGACAAAAAGGGGGACGTGGCTTTCGCCGTCAAAATGGGCCAACCCGAACCATACCGAACCCTTTTAATCTGACCACGGATGCACTTAGAGTCGTCCTATCTCCAGGCGAAATAAGCAAAGACCTGCCTCTTGTCCACGCCAGTTCCACCTGGGATACGATGAAAGGAAATCACTTGGCTATTGTGAAGGAGGCTTAAGTCGAATCGTGTGGGCGTTTAGGACTTTCATGCCGTTATTCACCAGGTCGTAGATGCATGGAACACTCCGCCATCAAAATAGCGAAAAAGACGGAGGTAATTCAATACTCGTCTAAAGCCCTATGATGGACAGGCCCTAGGGAGTGCAAGGTGGTCAATTAAATGATGATGGTCTATCCCAAAATTATATAACATATAAAACATTTAAACATTTGAATATAAATTTAAAATAATTAAAATATTAAATATAAACTTAAATACAAAACACAATTTCCATTTTTGATTCAACATATAACATATAAAACATTCTTACAATTTTGACATTTTTAAACATATAAAGTAAAACGTAAAATTAAAATATTAGACATAAACTTAAAAGCGAAACACGGTTTACATTCTTTTCAAATTAAAAGTAATACACAGAACAATAAATTACACAGAAAACATTCACTTACACTTTACATTTTAAATGACATGTAAAACACACATTATATTTAACATTATAAAATTAAATCACTAAACATAGAACTGGTACATAGAAACAACTAGTTTTTACATCGGGGATGATATTCCCGGTAAATTAGAGATCAATCATCGCCGTTTTTTTTTTTTTTTTTTTTCTTTTTTTACACTAACGCGCGCACAAAAGAGGATTTTGAAGTCCTCTTAAATGTCGAAGAATAGTGCGAGCGGATGGAGAGGAAGTGGATAAGGAAAAGAGGTGTCGATGTATATTGGTCTTGAATGTCTGAGCACCACAACGGCGAGGAACCACATGATCAGGCAGAACATTCCACGCTCGTGTGGTTCGGATAAAGAATGACTTTCTATGTTTATTTGAGGCTGAAATCCACTTTCAAGGTGAACTGATGCGCATTCACAGATTGACGGGTATCGCGGGAAAATGTCTGAAGGAGCGGAACGCATTGAGCAAGTTAAGTTGGGCAACGATCGTGGTAATATCTATAGAAGAGATATAGGCATGATACGTTGCGTTTGTGTTCTAACGACGGAATTGATCGACTTACGGCTGAGTCCCCAATAAGTTTCATTGCTTATTTTTGCATAATTTTGGATACACCTGACCAAATATGGGAGTTGGACTCCATTTTGGGACGAATATACGCCTTGTGTGGCCAGATTGGATGGAGTGAAGTATCTTTTGCATCTCTTAGGGAACCCCATCCCTTTGGCTGCACTTTTCGCAGTTTCATATATGTGGTCATTCTAGTTAGGAGTCGAATTATTTCGAGTGCCGAGGATTGATAATTCCTTGGCTTCGTCGATGCAAGTGCCGTTCAAGACAGTATATTATCTTTGCGGATCGCCTTTGACGACAAGAGACAGTACTGAGTTTTTAAGGCATTGAATTCGACTTTGTTAGATAATCCCCACTGATATGCCTTGCTGAGGTCTGAATTCAATGTATCAAGCATAAGTTGCTGGTTGGTAGTGACGTTCGAAGAGTTTGGACGGGAGTGTTCGTATGAGTATGAGAAACTCAATGTGCTATCATCAGCAAACGAGTGAATTGGGATGTGAGTTATTGACAAGAGATCATTTATAAAGATGAGGAAGAGAGTGGGTGAGAGTACCGAATCATGGAGAATACCTGCATTAATTTGATAGGAGACAGATGTGACACCATCAAGAACCTTTGGATTCAACGGCCAGAAAGATAGTTTCTTATCCATTGGATCAGGGAATTGTCCACTCCATATGAATGCAATTTTGACAAAAGGGCTGGATGCCAAACTCTGTTGAAAGCTTTTGAAATATCCAATGCGACTACCTCGCTTTCACCGAGGTAGTGAATGGAATGGCTCCACTTTTCGGTAAGGTACGCCATCAGATCTCCTGTGGACCTTATAGTGAAGAACATGTGATTCGAACTGACGCTATGATAGGTAGAATCTCCAAAAATTGAACCAAAGCGCAACCCCTCAGGCCACCGCCGTGTGTACGAATTCGATTTCTAAACTCAAGTACATTCGACTGATGTGGATTTTGTTATGTTATCGCTATGGTATACGACTCTGATGCATTTTCTTATTCGATTTTCGTTCGGTGTTCTTCACTATTTGCTGGTGTATTGTGTGTGTATCTGTTACAAATGATCTGCTTCGTGTACGAACGACGGAGCGAGGAACGAGCGAGCGAGAGATCGTCGGAGCAGGCGAGTGTGCCGATGCTCTATGCGGAAGCCGTGATCATGTCGTGAAGAACTTTTTTACTACGGGAAGCGAGTGCTGTGTGTACACAGATCACGTCTGGGTCACCAATTATTGCGTTTGGGATGATAGTGATTCGAACTGACGCTATTACATTTAAAATCACAAAAAATTGAACCAAAGCGCAACCCATCAGGCCACCGCCGTGTGTACGAATTCGATTTCTAAACTCAAGTACATTCGATTGATGTGGAATTTGATGCATTTTCTTATTCGATTTTCGTTCGGTGTTCTTCACTATTTGCTGGTGTATTGTGTGTGTATCTGTTACAAATGATCAGCTTCGTGTACGAACGACGGCGCGAGGAACGAGCGAGCGAGAGATCGTCGGAGCAGGCGAGTGTGCCGATGCTCTATGCGGAAGTCGTGATCATGTCGTGAAGAACTTTTTTACTACGGGAAAGTGAGTGCTGTGTGTACACAGATCACGTCTGGGTCACCAATTATTGCGTTTGGGATGATAGTGATTCGAACTGACGCTATTACAGTTAAAATCACCAAAAATTGAACCAAAGCGCAACCCATCAGGCCACCGCCGTGTGTACGAATTCGATTTCTAAACTCAAGTACATTCGATTGATGTGGAATTTGATGCATTTTCTTATTCGATTTTCGTTCGGTGTTCTTCAATATTTGGTTGTGTATTGTGTGTGTATCTGTTACAAACGCCACAACCTGTTGCTACGAAAGCCATATTGGCTGTCATTGAGGACGTCATTTGATTCCAGATATTTTGGAAGTTGACGGTTCATAAGTGATTCCATTACCTTGGAAAGAATAGAAGTTAGTGCTATGGCCCGATAAGAAGAAAGGGATGATTTGTCACCCTTTTTGGGAATTGGCCGTTGATTGGGTCATACGATAACGGTTACGTGGTATAACCCAGTTTTCTCGTTGAGATAACGGTGGCTGAAGAACAAAAGAGCTGGTGGTATCGCACGGTTGTTTTGATTGTCAGTGGGTGACAAGAGTCGATGGGGGCATCATCATCATCATCATCATCATCGGCACTACAACCGGGAACCGGTCTTGGCCTTATTTAGCAAGTCCTGAGGCTTGTTAAATTTTCCATAATGATTTGTTTTTTTTTTTTGGGCAAGGTCATTAGTCTTGCGCCAGACGATGGGGGCATCACAGTGAGAAAAAAAAGAACAATAAATAAAAACGGTGAAATATACAAGTTGAACCATTTAACTATATATGATATACATTCGATTGTGCAGCATACGAGCATCAAGGGCTGCAGGCAATGCGGTCAAAAATCATCGATGATCCACGCCTGAGAACGAAATAGATTTTTGCTTCAAAGTAAACAAAAACGCAATTTCAAGGGTCAAATGATGAGCTGTACAACGTCCATGGTCTGCCGATGTTGCATGGGATCCTCATGGTATTTATCTATGAGTTCGAGGGAAATGCCGTTGTAGGCGATACATACTGGTGATGCTAGTTCAACCGGAGATTTGGGTTATGTTTGCTTTAGCCGTATGGCTCTGGAGCACAAGGAGGGAAATTATTCATGTACATTAAGCCGACAGAAAGCTCAGCGACGGTGGCTATATGGTTAGGTTTATGTGCTGGTGCATGGGTATGCTGGTGAGGGATTTGACCTGCAGATGTGCAAGCAAACGTCTCACCCAGGGGAACCATGGACCAGCTGTTAGTAAACAAAACAAACGCAGTGAGGTACTGTATGTTTGCTTCGATTTGCTGGTTCGTCATCATAGGGCATGGCATGGGTAAGATTGCCTAAACAATGATCATATCCATCCCCAAATTCCATGATCGATTGATAGTCGGAAAGCCAAGGGTAAAGGCGCAATATACAATTGTGAACCGTAGAAAAAATATCGGCTACAGCTGTGTCAACATATACGCTGGCCAGCGTGTATTTGTCGATTAAAATTGCTGACAAGCTGAGCCGATAGGGGGGTATTGAATGGTTCAAGTATTATGAACCAAGTCAATTCGATAATATTCATGCCAGGTTTGCTTTCAGGTGGGAGATGCTGCAGGGGAGCTTACGCTGCCCATTTGTAGGTAAGAAGGAAGTCTTGCTTGGGAAGTGGGAGACAGGTGAAAGGGAATGGGTGGTTCTTGCGAAATGGCTTAAAGAACCCCCACATATATATATATACACACACATATATATATATATATATATATATATATATATACATTAAAAAAAAGGAAAAACTCTGAAAAATAGACAAGTGGATCCATTTAACTGTATATGTTATATATTTGATTGTGCAAACGATATTGTAACAACACTGAAAGGCAATAATCAACCGCGAACAATTCGTGCAGTGATGGAAAGTGCCAAAAAAAAGCATGCCAATGTCGTCCTTTTCTTTGTCGGCAGCGATTTACACACTACCATGTTCAAAAAGTGGTTAGAACTAATTTGCAACGTTCACAATGGACGGAGAATTACTTAATTACTTAATTATCATCAAAACACACTCCGAAGATGTAAATGGTCCACTTTGCATTACTGTGTGACACTGGCATAACGTTATACTGTTTGCCAATAGTTGACGCGAAAACGTTGACACGTTAAAAATTGAAAATAGATATAAACAAAAGGTAATCAACGCAATTACAGCAAGAAGAGTAACTTGAGTGTGTAAAAAAACGACTAGTGCTATAGGGATGCGTATTGTGGATACTGAAAAGTGAAACAGCAGAATATTGCAAACTCAACAGAAATTTACGTTATTGCTAATATTCCAGCTCATTGAAACACCTACCGGCGTAATTCCGGACGATACAGACCAAAGATATTACACCTTGGGAAATGCTATTTTATGAAAATTTTGCTTTCAACTCAATCGGTTTCTGTAGTGCTCCAAAAAGCCCTACTACCTTTTTCCCCCATTCCTACATCCAAATCCCAGCAATAATACGCAAAAACGTAAAATCCTATCAAAACCCACAAAAACCCAAACATGAACCAAAATTCGCAATAAACGAATCAAACATTCGTTATTACCTAACATTTGCCCCCACGGCATTATTAACCCAAAAATCCAAATTAAAATTAAAAGTTATAATAAACGAATCTAATATTCGTTTATTGTTCTACATTGGCTCCGCAACATCACCCAAATCCAGAAATTCAGAGATCGTTATCTCTATCCCAAAAATTCCATTGAGTTAAACAAATAAAAACTCAAAAGCAGATACATTCACACATCTGCGTAATAGTTTCGTAAGAATTCAAGAAATTGATTTCTTATCTTATGTAAATACAACATCTCCCTCGAAATATCCAAAAGATCGATATTGTTGCACGAAAATGTGTATCTTTGGGATACAATTTTCGATTCCTTTTCCTTTATAAAGGAATAGTCAAGTGATCTCCGGGCCGCAGTCTAAATTCACAGTCCCTGGACGAAGTTGTAGTAGTTTTTTTACGTAGGCATCGACAAGGATGCGGGTTCTATAAAAAAACACACACTGGAATTGTTCACAAACTCTGGTATAACAGGACTCCGTACTATCACCGACGAGGAAGGAAATATGATATAAAAACGCAGTCTGGTTCTATTGTTAACACTTCTTTATTGTAATCAGTGGAGAGGACAACAGTTTGGTTCCAGGTCATATTTCTAATGTTAGCAAACTTCGCGACATAAGTTCACTCTGTATTTAATTTAATGAAAACGGGCACGAACTTCACTTTGATGCCCGAATGTACAATATATTTTGTGTTTATTTAATTTAATCTCTACACCGACACGAACTCCAATTAGATGGTAGAATGTACAATATGTTTTGCGTTTTATTTAATTTACTCTCTACACTGACACGAACTCCACTTCGATGCTCGACGTAAAATGTATTTTGGTGATCGCGACGACCTTTAAACTTCTGCCCCGTTGGAAGGTGAAAATCTGACTAACTATTGGATGTCTCTTTACAGACATCCAACAAAAACGAACCTAAGGCATTCGCCGCCGAAGGCCAGCCAATGGAGAAAATCAAAAAGAAAAAAAAGGGAAACAGGAAAACTCATGTAGCAGGTCAAATCTGCTGCTACACGTTTGGGAAAGATAAACTGCCACCAGCTGCAAGGGATAGATTCTTGATTGACGTGAGTCAATAAAACTCTTGCCGAAGGCAGGAATCTATTTTGGGATAATGAATCCAGCGTTGGGTATGGCCGTTGCTAGATCATTTAAAATAAACATATTTCGGTCATGTATGATTCGATGCATGTTGTCTTAGGGATGTGTTAATCCCGTTGAAGGTACTGTCAGGCGAAAGTGTCCGCTTGAGTGTTTACTTTGTGTAAACTAAAATTGGTGGTCATGACCGATGCTGGTGATCGTTCCAAGAAACGGCAACGGATCATAAAATCGGTCATGCTGATAACCAAGCAAATATGCGCGCCTGAATGGCCAATGTTTAATTTGATCTTCTCTACTTTAGGAAAGATAGATCATAGAACATGCCGTCGAAAATCTGGCTTGCAGATGTGCAAGCAACCCGAAATAATGCTAGGTCAATGAAGGGGTACAAAGATAACTCACGGAAAGATCAGCGTGTGTTGGTAGATATGTGCCATCCATTGTTCGGTCGCGGAAGCTCGTGGTAAAGCTGAATTGATGTCATGGCAAGATGATAATCTTGCCATGAATTATGTTTTCAGAAATGAACGTGGAGAAGGGGTTTGGAAAAACCCCCAAAGAAAGGTAAGCTGCCCATAAGGTATTTATGTCGGTTATCCTTGGGGATAACCGAATTAATTCCAGCGAATTGGTTGGCGGTTAATGCCGTAGCAAGGTTGTATAATCTTGCTGAAGATTCGACTTCAAGGTAAGTCGCATTGCTGGAAATGGTGGGGAAAGAGCGATGCATGGCTCTTCGGGCCCTGAAAAGCCCGACAAAGTACCCCAGGAAAATCCTGAATAATACAATAAAAACATTATTACTGAAAAAGGAAACTAGACGACTTTTCATTTCTACGGATATCCAAATATCACCTGGCCCCCACGGAAGACCAAGTGAAGACATCAAGACGAAGGCCGAATCAAAGGACGTTGCTCTTCCCTCTGAACTCAGAGGAAGCACGGCAACGACCCCTTTTGTAGGACAAATTTTCAGGAGCGGTCAAAATTTTGAGAGATCGCCTTGGCCTTTTAAGGACCAGGAGACACGCTTCCTGAAAATAAAAACCCCTACAAGAAACACAACATTTCAAAACATTTTGCAAAGATTTTTATATCCCTATCAGAAAAATAGATACACAAGATACCTTCATCCCTTTTCTAGTTACAAGTCTTTTCAGCTTAGGGTATTTGGAATTTTGACAAGAGAACAAACTAAAAAGGATGGTTTTCCTTAGTACATCAATAGGTGTATACTCAACACCAAAGTCCGCCCAGGATCACTGGATAAAACCTCATGAATTCTGTTTTCCTTTCCTTTATGAGGTTACCCATCATTTTACAAACTGGATCGGCAAATAGCTGCTACAGCAATAGCATGTCAAGGTAAATCGTACGTCCTCCCCCTAATAAATGAGTGTGTAATCAATTTTCCATCCTGTCGACTGAACAGTCCACTGGACTCAAGTTAAAAAATGTGTTCCTCCCAAACAAACTACCGTCAACCTTTGTTATAACCACAACTAAAGTTGTTTCCTTATTTATTTCCTGTTTTCTCAATGTTCAAATTCTCTATTTTTTAACGACAAATCGTCTAGGTTTTTTTCCTTTTTATTATTATTATTTGATTCTATATTCTCTCAACTTTTCCTTTCCCTAATTGAACTTCTAGGTTTCTGCTTTCAAACGTACCCCAGTATTGCGGTTGCCCATAAGGAATCGAGTAAAAATCGGCGTACACAAGTAAGATTGTGTAAAAGTTGTTAACATATAATGGGCGACCGCAGGAACGAACCTCTTGGAAAGTAATCTAATTAGAAAAATTACCAATTTCGATTATCAAGTCTTTATTCAATTCGATGATGGTTATGTTTCAAATGGTAATCGTAACAGTTGTTAATTGACTACGAGGCTTTGTGAAATTTTGCTTGGGAAACTTCAAGTTTCAGTTGGCCCTTCTTCCATGTTTCTCTTTTATGTGGATTGGCTTGAGAACGAACTTAATCGGTTTAAAGACGGCGAGGTTGATGAAAGAAAGGAGCGAATGAAAACAATCTAAGTTTAGTTTTGTTGCAGTCTTCGTAATCGAATTTAACGGACTTGATGGTGAGCACAAAAAAAAACCGAGATTTAAGGCAGTGAAACTTTTTTAACTAGTTATACATTAATAATTCTAAAGGCTTTTCAAAGCATCCATTTTCGGCTGCAGCGAAGAGACATTTGGCTCAAAATATGTTCCAGCCGGAAGGTACTTAAGAGTTTAAAACTGATGCTAGTCAGAGGGAGTTAAATTTGGTGAATGAGATGATGATACATTCAGAAAAGACACATCATATGGTTAAAAATAATAACTTTTACTAGAACAACGCTTGATATAGAAAAGAAATACGAGTATTAGGTGTAAGTATTATACAGTGTTGTCATCTAAGTGTGGTGGCCTTGCGTTTTATCCAGCGTAACATATGGGCGAAGAAAATCTGGTAAATTATTTTTAAAATATCCAAAAATATTGCTGAGAAAATGATCAACATTTAACAAATCCTTTGGTTTTCTTCTATAACTATACTCAGTTCTTCAGGTTAAGGATGACGTATTCTTTCCTCTACTCGATAACTGAATAAGGTAGGTGCACAATATGGACGGAGATGGAGACGACCGAGTCTTAAAAATTGATTTCGTTTTGTTTTAATTATTATTTTTGGAGTGGGAGCAAACTAAGATTATAGATTAGTTAAAAAAAAAAATAATATCTTCATGAAATTATTAATAAAATTCTTACTTATTTTATTGTGGGTGCGTTAACTGCTCCTCCTGTCGGTCTGCTGCTGTTTCTGACTGCTTCCGCTCGTCGATATAATGTCCCAAAATTGGACTATTTTATTCAGCTCGATAACGGACGTTCGGGTCTCACGTCGTGGCACCCGTGACGTTGTTTCCGTTTGATCCGTCTGCACCGGTATATTTATATGTTAGATTGTCACCAAGCATCCAATTCTAAGTTTTCAACTTTTTAATAAACCCGGCTCTGTCGAATTTGCCACTTCATTTATAGCCCACTTGGAGTCCCGGAGCGGCTGCTCAGGGTGTTAGTTTCTTCGCCGCTGCTGTTCGCCAGTTCGTTAATAAATAAATCGAAATTGAATTGGCTATCACAATCCTAGCGATTGGTGTCCACTCCTAGCAGCTGCTGTTATTACTGTTGTTGAGGCTGTTGCTGCCCGTTTTTTTGTTTTTTTTACAACACTGGTGTTTTAGCCCCAGGTACGCTTTATTTATTTTTTCTTTTTTATTATTTTTTTATAGCACTGTTCCTGGTGTTTTAGCCCCAGGTACGCTTTATGTTTTATTGTTTTTATAATTTTTTCAAATTTTTGGTTTTTAATTTTTTTTACCAATTCGTACTTCCGGAGCCAAACTCCGTTCCGGACGCAGGGTGAAGGTATTTTGCCCAGTACGATTGGATTTACATTATTGTAGAGATCAAGGGTTTTCAAGCATTTACAAGTGTTTAACTTTGGCTTCCCTGATCCTACCGGCTGCGCTAGTTGTGGAGGTTATAATTTTAAGTTAGTTGTTTTATCTTACCTCCTTTGGTGTGTCCAGGATTAAAAGTGTTTAAAGTTAGTTTTTATTTAATTATTTTATTTAGTTATTTTTAATTCTACTTTTGGCCGTGGCTTTGGTCTCCGGATTCCGACTGATCATGAATCCAAAAAAAAAATTGGTTGGCGAGAGGGCCGACTGTAGCGAGACAAGGACATATGTGTCCTTCATCTTGTCTCTGGCTTCTGGTCATCTTGCGATAACTGGAATCACCCACATCCGTGAAGATGTTAGGCTCGGTCTCAAGATATCTGAAAAGAAAGGGGAAGGACGTATCTGAGGATAGTGTGGACAGGCTTAGTTCAATTGTTCTCTAACTATTTGGATTGGGAGATGGTGGGAAAGAAATCGTACAAGACCGGTAGGTCATGAGTGCGGTAGTAACCGCAGATCACGTCTTTGGCGCCTGATAATCTGCGCTTTGGTGGATGTGTATCTGTGTGTGATGGTGCTGTCTTGAACTGTGGGTGCGTGTTTGTAGTGTCTTAGCAGTAGACCCTATGGGACCCGTATAAGTGGGTTCTCGCGGTTCTGAATGCGTTCGAGGTACTTATATGCTAATTGTAGCAAGTACTCGTCGATAGGGATAATAGAGGCACCTTCGTATAGGTGAGAGTTCGGGTAATGGCGACCGTCAGGCCTTCTAAAGTGGTTGATGCATCTTCTGGGGAGTTTTCTTTCGAAAACTCGAAGTCTTTCCATTTGGGCCGAAGATATGCAGGACCATATGGAAAGGCGTATGATATTCCAGATCGGATTAGCTGCTTATAGCAGAGAAGCTGAACTTTGGTTTCAACTTTGTTGCTCCATTTCAAGATGTTGTGCAGTTGCTTAGACCGACCGAGGCCCCTTTGAAGAATGTGGGTCACATGGTTGATGAAATTCATTTTTGGGGTATAGATGACCCCAAGATTTTTCATCCTATCCTGTGGTCTAATCGTAGTACCTCCCAGTTGTATTTGGATATTCTGTGAATATCGAGAAGTAGGTTGGGAGTGTTTACTACTCAGAATTATAGCTACTGCTTTAGATGGGTTAGGTGGAATTTTTCATCGACTGAATTACTGATACAGTTCGTCCAGATGGCAGTTGAGTCGGTTTATTGCGAGTTTTGGGCTTTTAGATGACGTGTACGCTTAGACGTCATCCGCATAGCAAATCTGGTTTACTCTACCATTCACAGGGCGAGGAATATCTGAGGTGTAGATATTAAATAAGATGGGGCCTAGAATGGAGCCCTGTGGTATGCCTGCAGCGGCTTGAAAGTTCGGGAAAGCTTTCCATTCACTATAACTTGCAAGGTTCTGTTTAAAACGAACTGGTAAATGATACTACACAGCGTTTTATTGAGCCCAGTATTCAGTAATTTAAAAACGAGACTTTCGATCCAGGTTGTGTCAAAAGCCTTTTCGATGTCCATGCTCACCGCAGTGGTGGGTTCCTTATTAAAGAGGCACACGCAAACGTGGTTTTGAAATATGTTGAGAGCCATAGTGGTCCTGTGCGCTCTTCTAAATCCAAATTGGAAGTCAAGTATTAGGTTCCTGACACTGATAAATTTATTTAGCTTTTCATATATGAACTGGTCATATATTTTGCTGATGCAAGTGAGGAGCGAAATAGGACGAAAGCTTGAGGGGTGATAATTTGGTTTCGCAGCTTTTGCTATTGGGCAGACAACAGCATGCTTCCAAGCTTGGGGAAAATATCCCATGTTGTAGGCATGGTTGATCAGAATGGAGAGCTTTATAAAGAATAAAGCAGAAAGCCTTCGCAACGAGTGGTAGGACATATTGTCGATACCGGATGACTTCTTGGGGTTTCGAGATTTAACTAGGTTCTGTAGGGTATTTGGTGTGACGAAGCCGTGACCATTATCACGTGGGTCGTCGAAGTATGCACTGTTAGCTGAGTTAAAGACAACTATTGGCTCGTTAAAGTTGCCTAATTTATTGTGAACCTCTGAACTAATTATTGCATTCGTTTCCGTGTCGCCATCCTCGAGAGTGAGCTTGTGATTATTTTCAAAGGTCTCTCCGATGATGTTTGCTTTATTAGTGTCATTATTGACAACAAGACCGTTGTGCATGATTGGTCCACTGATACGAGAACCGCCACATATCTTTTTAACATTTTTATAAATGTTCTGGTCCATCTGAATACCCTTCAGTTTGTCCTCCAATTGTCGGGTACGATTGTTTTGGATTCTTTGTTTTATAAGTGTGCCAATATTGTGAATAATGGATCGCAATAGTGGTTCACTTTGCGTGAAGCGGTGACGGTATTTCATTCTGCAGAGCTTTTTAAGTTCCCGGTGAGACGAAGAGTGAGGTCGTAAAGGGGAATCTGATAAGTCTTTTCAAGTTTGTACTTCGGGACATGAGTCTAAGAAGTTTCAACTAGAATCTCGTGAAGTCGAGTTGCAGCGTTATTTATCTAAACCGACGTTAGGCTCCTGTCAGTGGGCAGAGAGAATTGGTGGAGTTTTTCGTTCAATGTAATGTTAAAGTTGTCCAAATTTGTGCGCCCATAATCTGGTATGTATCTGACATGAGCTCGGGATGTTCAATAGCCGCGAATGAACATGGTCACAGCGTTGTGGTCAGATACACCCGCCGATACTTGGGGGGGTGGGGGGGATTAGAAGTAAGGCTTTGGACACAATAAATATGTCCAGGGTGGAGTTGCCTCGGGTACCAACCGTTGGTGCGACTATTTCGAAGTTGAGAGCATGACCGTTTTTTGGCGTACCATTGTAACAACTTTGTGCCATTTGGGCAAGAGACGGAGTTGTTCCAGTGGGTATGCCTGGAGTTGAAATCGCCGCCTATGATGAAGGGTGTATGCCCCGAGGACGTTATTAATTTGCCGATATCTTCGGGATAAATGGGGTCATTATTGGTTTTATGCGAGGGGTATAGGGAGTATATGTTCACTCTACCATTATTAGCTTGATGCAGTTCAACCCCGGAGACTTCTATGGACTCGAAATGTGGGAGGTCAATAGCTTCATGGCGAAGTTCGCTATTAACTAGAATACGGGTGCCACCTCCGTTGATGGTGGAGCCGCCAGTGAGGGTGCGATCTCTTCGAATCATTGAAAAGTTTGGGAAAGTGGGACGGTGACATGGATGTAACCTAGTTTCGGTTACAAGAACCACGTCCGCCCGGTTATAATTTATGAAGTCATAGACTATCGCACGCTTTCATAGCGAAACAAGGGAGTTGACATTTATAAGGATAACTTTAATTTTGAGCGTATGTCTTACATATGCTGTGAAAAGGAGTGCATCCCTCTTAGCCTCAGTTGTTAGTTTTCCATATTGGGGTCGAATATTCTCTATCACGCGAGAGAGACTAAGTAGTTTCTCTAGCATTGAGGGTTGCCCCTTTGGAGGCTTTTGTGCCGCCGCTTGGATTTGTGGCATTGTGTTGGCCGGTATAGCGGATCGCTTAGGAACTTGAATATGTTTTTGGGGGAGAGGTGGTGGGGCTTTCATATTCTTTGTTTGGTTCCCTTTAACCTTATTGGCGAATGTAAATCTATTTTGGATGGAATTTTGTGTGGTCTGTTTTTCGAAGTTTGACTTGGCTACGTGTTTAGCTCGAGTCTCATTGGTTCCGTGGATTATTTCTTTATATTTGGGGCAGTTCCTGTAGCTGGCCGGGAGCGCTTTCTTACCCCAGTTGCAGCAAGTTGACAACGCAATTTCTTCCTGCACATATGTTGTGGGATCGTATTTTGTTGGCGGGGGTTCCCACTTGGCAATGTGGTGGGATTTTCCACAACGGACGCAACGGCGATCCATGCTGCAGTTCCGGAAGACATGCCCGAAATGTTGGCAACGTCGGCATTGTGGTATTTCATTGATATGAAATATGAAGTACAGCGAAATACCTCGAAGACAACTTGTTGGTGAAGAGTTGGAAGCGACTTTGTCCGTATTATGCAGTCTATGTCGGTTCCTGGGGCAAGGTAAAGCTCCCATATGGTCACCTTGCTGTATTTTTGCGGTCTGCTTTTCACAAACCGTTGTGGGGGAGAGAATTTTTTGACGTCAGTGAATTTGACTTTAGGAAATGTTGTCTCAAGGGCAATTACGATGTTGTCCTTTTCCCAACAGGCAGCGACTACTGATCATGAATCAAAAATGTGCCGCCTTTTTATACTTTGTGGTGACTTAAATTTGAGATTGTATAAAATTTTTCTTGTAAATTCCAAGAAGCACAAACAAGATTTTTTGTGCTTCAATTGTAATAGGATTCTGGGAAGTGTATAGAAATTTACTTGAATAAATTCCCGGAAGGAGAAATTATGAAATGCATTTAGTATTAGGCATTTCATAATTTCAATGGTTATAGGGAATTGAATCAATGCACGACATACGGACTTTTGTTTAAATTTATCGTGCATGTGATTCAATTGGATTGGCGCGTAAGGTACTTGGAAATTGAATCAATGTGCGACAAATTAACTTCTGGTTTAACTTGTCGCTTTTGAGCCAATGGAAACTATCTACCCTCATAAACAATAAGGTTGTACAATCGGTGCAATGTATACATTAACGTAGATGCATCGAGGATGAAGATCGTGGGAATATTTAGATACTCGGCAGGGATACCGATGCTGTATATGTAAGCAGGGGCGAGGACTTTTGAGATTAAATTCATCTTCAATTAAAGAACACGATTTTATATCATATTGATCAGGCCAGCTCGTCTCAGCGGTACCAATTACAATCTTTAAAAAAAAAAGATGCATGTTTTCTTATATACATCTTTGGATCGTGACTTTCACTCGCGTACCGTAGCAATGTTTTCGCCTGAACGACATCCACTCATGTTTTTAACCCTGCTTCGAACCGATTTCTTAAAATACTCCAACAGTTTTTGTAATTGCACTCTCAGTTGGTCGATTATGTTGACCAAAATAATCGCAAAGTGTGCGAAATGCATTTTTATTCGAACGCCGATTACCACAATAGCCTTCAATAACTTTAACACATCATTGATTTATTAATCTTCTCAAAGCTGAGATTACCATATACTGAGCTTACCAAATAAAAAAAAAAATTCTCAAAAAACGTTTAAGGGGACATTCCGGTTTGTCGGGTCAAAAAATAGGTTATTTTCATGATTTTTTTAAAGAGAAAGTATTAAAGATACAACAACAATGTTTTTTAAACATTTTATTCATCTTTCGACTACGTTTGTAAATTTTGTCGTCACTCCGGAACCAGAAACACCCCCCCCCCCCCCCCCTCGGTGATCAAAGTTAGCCATCCGTTCTGCTCGTGTAAGGGTTATTTTCGTCCCCGGTGGGCTCCTCGATAGTATAGTGGTTAGTATACCCGCCTGTCACCCGGGAGACCGGGGTTCGATTCCCCGTCGGGGAGCCCCTGGCGCAAGACTAATGACCTTGCCCAGACAAAATAAATCATTATGGAAAATTTAACAAGCCTCAGGACTTGCTAAATAAGGCCAAGACCGGTTTCCGGTTGTAGTGCCGATGATGATGATGAAAGAATACGAAAAATGCAAAAAGTTTATTGAACTTAAATACATTTAGCCAAATGTGAATCAAAAAAAATTTAAAATTGATAAAAAAACAACAAAATGGCAGACTATTGAGAAAAAAATTGAGCCCTTTTTTACTCTATTTTTTAGTTATAACTAAAAAAATAAATAAATAAATAAAAAAGTAATTCACTCACAATTTGCGTGTGCTTATTAAAAATATGTTTGCGAACCTTCATAAGAATCGCATGCACCGTTTTCATATTATCGCTTACACCGCACTCAGAAAAGTCGTTTCGAGAAAAACGCATTCAAAGTTTGGACAACATACAGAGGAGCGACTATCCATCACCGCTTATGAACATGTTGTTCACTCGCACAAGATTGCGACATATTCAAAGAAGTGGCAGTTGGCCCAAGCCAACAGCGAAGCAAATTAATGCCCATAAATGGATAGTCTGCATCTTTCTAAATACACGGTAGTTGCCACCTATGATACGAATTTGTATCCGCGGGAGATCCGACCCTTTAATGACCTATAACTTTCGAACCGCCTCAGATTTCGTTTCCAAATTGTAACATATTATTTTTGAAGGATAAAACTATCGATTCAGCAAAAACAAAATTGATTTTTTGAACCGAACAAACCGGAATGTCCCCTTAAATCATATTCACGCTTAACGTCTTTCACTCTAATTAGAACACTTATTTTGGGTCAAGTTATTGGGTTCAATTTGGTTTGCATAAAAATGAGTATAATATATTTGACTGCAATACTACCTTTTAAACCCCGAGACGACAGATCAAAATGGGTTAAAGTCCATCCACTTAGCAGATTATAGCTAAGCAATTTTAACATGTCCACATTTCCGGATGTCTTTGATTTTTCATTGATATTTTTACCATGTCCAAATAAACTCGAGTATAGAAAAAAAAGCTTAAAAGAATTTTCATTATAGTGTTTCTTTCACCACTTTGTTTGCCTACAGGCCTTCAAAGTGAGACACAATTTCCTATTTCTGTCTTAATGTTAGTTTAACGTCCATGCTTCTAGAAGTTCTCGTCTCTTAAATGTCCTCGTCCTGAACCTTCATATGATTATACATAACTTCCTTGCACTGACACCAATAACATTAAGGAAAAAAATAAAATAAATAAATAAATAAAGGAAAAACTACACAGTACCAAAGTAGACAGGCCGACATGTACTCATACGACGAAAAGGAAAAATCCACGTCATAACCCGACCATTCGTAAACTCCTTTAAAGGAAATGATATTTCAAGAAATCCACTATGTGTGGGTGTTGGTGTGTAATCAGTTCATTTTGTAGGGCGCCTGACTGCCGCAAGTGATATGCTGTGTTATTTATGATCCTCGAATATATTTCAAGTCCTCAACGAACATGACGGATTGTCGACCTCCTGAGTATGTTAAATGGCCTTTGCGTGTGACGCCTTTTAGCCAAAATGACAAGCCACTGCTTGGTCTTGCATTTTACCCGATAACGGATGATAACGGAAATTGTATTTATTAAGTAAATTGGGACAAAACGTACTACTAGCCCTGGCTGGGTAAATCTTGGTTGTTGGCATTGCCTTCGCCTTCGCCTTCGCCAGTATCCTTTCACTTACCATGGCCATGAGTATTGCCGTCGCCTTAGTTGTTTGATATAATACTGTCTGTCTTTTTGTTGTTCTTTTGTCCTTTAGTTTTATTTTTTGTCGCTGTCCTTGTCATTTTGATCCGCACTATATGGTGTTTCCATGACACATCCTAGTGTTATTCGAAATGCCTCCATGGATTTCTCATAGTTTCTAAGTGGGGTCAATATCAACTTGAGGAAACATTTACATAATTCATAGTGAATGTGGCGATGACGATGTTGAATGAAAGGTCACAATCTCAATATAAAATTTAGTATGGGCATTTGCATTTTTATCATGACCATGACTGTACAACATTCGAGTATTTACGATCCTTGAAACTAAAGTAATATCCTTTTATAAACTTCCTGATGGAATTTGATATGCACCTTCCGAATTCCGTTAAATAATTATACGGTTTAGTTTTTAATTTAAATTATCTTATGATGTATCCGACGTATAATGCCATGACGGTGAGCAACTGACATTAAAAATATCCCATTTTTTCGGTCTTATAAACAGCAAGATCTATCCTTATGATGTAAGATTTTTAAATGTACCTGTCATTTACTTGTGATCGTCTAAGATAAACAACCAAACCATTGTAACAGGTAAATCTAGCTCATTTGGGGTTGTGGTCCAATGGCAAAGATTTCAATGTATGTTTTAATTGTAATTCACTATGCTTCTGGAAATGTTTTGTATTTAGAGTTTCCGTGATTGGCAACAGCTTCACATTTCTTTCCACTTTACATCCACCTGAATTTCAACATCTTGTTCTGACTTTAACCAATCCACATTCAATTTACTTGCACCTTCATTTTAATTTTACTTCTCTCGGGAGAGGCGAACCTATAGCGCCGAGTGGGCGCCCCGAGATGCCACCAGATAACTGTTGCAGTTCTTTTTGAACATGTAACGCTTCGGGAACACTCGTGTAGGAAGGGAGTTCCACAGCTTCCCCGCTCTATAACGGAACGAGTTTTGATGCAGGGATGTTCGCGCCGTCGGGAGATAACCCGCAAACTGGTGCGATCCATCGGATTGTCTTGTGGAGTGCATATAAGCCGAATTGCGTGGAACAATACCACGAATCTCCGAAGAACAGTAGCCGTGGTAATATCTGTAAAACAGACAGAGGTCGGCTACGCGCCTTCGATGTGATAGCGACTGTAGTCCCGATGTCAGCGCCGAGTCCCCGATCAGGCGGATCGCTCTTCTCTGTATGCTCTCAAGTAGGTCGAGGGTATGTTTAGGAGCAGAGTTCCAAACATGAGAGCAATATTCGAGCGCGGGTCTAATTTGGGATTTATATAGGAGAAGAAGTTGGGCCGGAGTAAAATATTTCTTGGCTCTAAAAAGATAACTCAGTTTTCCTGAGGCTGACCTGGCGATGTTCGACACGTATTTATGCCATGATACATCCCCACAGACCGTGACGCCGAGTAATTTCAAGCTTTCTCCAGCCTCGAGGGCCCGGCCATTCATTATCAGCTGTGGAACCGATGATCCACTTTTCTTTGTGAATGTGGTATATTGTGTCTTCGCTGCATTGAAGTCGACTAGGTTGGCCCTTGTCCACTGAAGTACCTTTTCTAGATTCTGATTCAAAGAGTCAATTTGTATACATCTTTGTTTTCATCAAAATTCAAAACAAAGGCGACATGCTGTCTCTGTACGAACTTCGACGAAAACTGCACTCGAACTCGCCTAGCGCCGACTAAGAGCCAGTTACTTTGCACCCACGCTAACTATTAATTTAAATATCGATTGCTTAACGGGCAATGTATTGTTTCTCAAGCTTGCTTAATTCAAAACGCATTTCATGATTCCCCTCCCAACAACCTATCCAACCAAATCCTCAAACAATTCCTAGAACAAAATTCCAATTGAAGCACACGAAGTCTTGTGTGTGCTTCTTGGAATTTTGACACTAAAATAATTGACAAAAGTCAATTAAAAAAGCAATAAAAGGGCGTCCAATTTCAATTTTGTGATCAGTCCAGCTTCAGAGGTCGAACCGCTGACCAACCACAGTACGATTATAAAACCGAGTTACGGAAAATACAGAAACTACTTCTTAACAAAACAAAGTAGCCTTTTCGTCTTTGGGGATGTTTGACTTTTGACCCGGCATTTTCTATCGTTTGAAATTGCATTGTCCTCCACATTTGATTACAGTTTCCCAGGTTAGCTTGGCTTCGGGATTTTCATAGTTTTTACAGTGATGTATTTGCATATCTAACCAACCAAGTGCCAATGGTGTCAAATGATATAAATTCATCCGACGCGCCAAGTACATCGGAACATTCCGCAGCTCCACAGAAAGGGGAACGAAACACACAGTGAAAAAACATTTGCACGATACAAATACCTCTTTCCCACCGAATGTGGGTACAAGATTTCAACTACCGAAAATCACCAGAAGCGCTCGCAGAATCTGCGTAAGGAAATTAACTACCTAAAAGGAACTGACTGGATGTATGAGCCGTTGGAAAAACGCATTGGCCAGCAATAAGAATTGATTAAATTGTACAAACACGATGATTCGCCTATTCTCATACATTTACAAAATCTTCAATGTTGACTATGAAAAGGACTTCCGTCAGGAGATAGAAACATTGGGGAATTTCCTATAAAGAGGCAAGGCACATTTACTACGCAGCCTCCTCCGCACACCCAACACAGTTAATGTAACTTACTATTCTGTTTATTGTTGGTGTCTTCTTTTACATGAACTTGTTAACACTTTTGAATGAATTTATAAACACTTTTTTATGAACGATTTTTAATTTTGCCTACACGCATCAATTCTTTTTCTACTACTCGAGTTCGAGCTCTCCAACTAACTGACTGCTTTTTGCCAATTCGTGAGCCTATTTCTTGATTCAATTTACCCCCATTTCTCCGTCCATCGATTCGTTGAAGTAAGGGTTGGTATTCACAACACCCAACCCCAAATTAAAAAATTGTTGCTAACGGAGAAGTTAGCGGCACATTGCTGGAACAGGGGGAGTTGTTGGTAATTTGTGTATACTTGATACTTTGAGCATTAATTTAGAACATTCTATAATTCCTATTTTAGGTAAAAATTGAACACCTGCGAGTTGATGGGGGAAAAATGGAAAGTTTTTGCATTGAAATTAAACGGTTTTTGCAATGAAAAACGCGGGGCGGGGGGGGGGGATAATTAGCGCTTGTTAATTATATAACATATTTTATTTATTCAAGTTAATTATTATTTTGTTTTTGTTTTTTGTTTGAGTCAGGACATGTTGTTTGCTGCGTCTTTCCAAGAAGAAAGTCGTTAGATGTTGATCCGTACATCTTCCCAGGAAGCCAGTAATTAGTTATTGATTGTTGCGTGTTCCCAGGAAGCAAGTCGTTATTTGTTGATTCTTTCGTCTGTCGAGTAGGCAAGTCACTAATTAACGAGCCGGGGTCTCACTGGACATGGAGTGACGCGTCTCTAATTGAATTATTTCATCTCTCTTTAGATTACATTGTGGGGGTTCTTTAAAACCGTCTCTAAGAACCACCCACTTCCTCAAGTTAATCTGCCATTCCCCTCACTCTATAAGAACCACCCATTTCCTACCAAATTAACTGTCTCCTACTTACCTGCAAATAAGCAGCGTAAGCTGCTTCGCATTTCCTCATAGCTGAAAACACAATCTAGCCGTGACATCAGACTTTCACCTCGGGGCATCCGCGCATCCAACGCACTATGTCCCCGAAAGCTAATTCGGCTACCTCATCAGGTAACCAGCAATAAGGCATGCGCATGCCAATGCTCTATGAGAAGAAGCATTTTCCCTTACATCTGCATGACATGTTCATTCTCATCACCAAGTCATCGGTCGATTGTACAAACAACAACTTACAGCCCTGCCATTGCCTGCCGCCTATAGAAATTTCCAGTGTTGTTTTAATACAAACAACACACCCGACACACCGACCGATAGGACGTTGGCAATCTGCGTATAAGCTAATTGATGCTGTACGCAGTGGCCAATGCATAACTCCTATCCCCTAAAGTTGTTGCGACTAATTTCCTCTTATCGGTTATCTACCGATCATGGGATTTGGGCACGAATATGATTGACGCTTAGACAATCATACCCATGATCATGCCTAATGATCCTCCGGCCTGTAAACCAAACAAACACACAGTAGCATCACTGTGTTTATGCTATTAACCAACCGCTGGTCCATGGCCACGCTGGGCGAGACGTACGCTTGCACATCTGCAAGGTTAATTCCTCGCCATTGTACTCATGTACCAGCACCGTCATGTAAACAAGACCGAAATCTTGGGCTGACCTATCGTCATCGAGGAATGTATAGCCTACAACGGCATTATCATGAACGCCTGAGTAAACACGATGCGCATCTCATCGTTACCCTTGAAATCGCAATTCTGTTTACTTAGAATACAGAAACCTATTTCGTTCTCAGTCCCGTATGCTCGTTCCTTTGTTGATACAGGTGCAGCATCGTTCGTTGTCGATACTTCGAGCGAAAGGAGCATCACACTTGACCGTACGGTCATACGAAAACCCTCCCATGGAATCCCAATTCGATCGCCGATTGGCTACACTGAGATCGGGAAATCAATCACGATCACCACTAGTGAATGTCGACGGCAAAATCGAGGAGAGTCAGATTTCTTTTTCCGAAGTGCACAGACGCATCACGCGTCGGCAGTAAAAATCCAAACACCGAGGCGTGTGGGGGTAGAAGTGTTGATGCCGACGTACGGCAAGTATCCCATTAACTTCCCCGACGATATTGGTCCGTCGAAGTGTGTTCCACAAAGAGCACGAATAAATAAAAACACACTGTTTTATTTTGTTGTTTTTTATGTTCTTTAATTTAAATTGTCTTAGCTTATGTTTACTATAAATTATCACTATTGCTAACACGTCTGTTAGTTGTTATTCTTTCACAACTTTACTAAAGTAATTTCAAACATTAAATATTATCTAAGTAAATTGTCTTACACGGCGAATGAATTTTAGCCTCGAGCGGCGTGCCCTAGCGCAATTGAGGTTGAGAAGCGACTGCGTTAAAAGCGACGTAATTAACTTTTACTCCGGGCGGCGGCGTGACCAACCGCGATAGGAAATCACAAGCGACCGGTTCTACTTAGGGGTTGAAACATGAGCAATTGGATTTGCATACCAAACAACCAATCGAGTTCATCCTTACATCTGCGCTCTTTCATGCTCTCCGCCTATCGAGGTAGATAAGCGCTTCAGTTAATTCGATAGCTGACGGACAAGGGAGAATGAGAGAACCAGAACACGAAGTGCAATGATCTCGAGGTGAAATTAGCTTTAGCATGCATGTCCCAATGCTATCCTGAAGCTGACCTAGTGACACAATTAGGATATTACGGTGATGTCAGCGTACGTTAGACTCTGGTAAGGGGAAATGAGATGAGTATGGAAGTTGGTTTGTAGCTATTCACCTGTTAAAGGAGATCATTGATCCCAAGCGAATGGATGATCTGTTGAAAAGCCGAAGTGACGCCAAATTGGCTAGGGTAATTTATCATGACAACTAATTAGATATTTTGATAAATTCCCCGGCGGTTTCGCTATGATGCGACGGCGTCGTTTGCTTCGACTTATTGTTGCTAACCAATACAAATGGAATTTCCGGTGGAAAACCCATGGTTAGAGCAATAGTGTTGCCGTATGGCGAAGATAGTAGCTAAACTCAATTATGCATTATCTGTATAGGATAATGAGTTTAGTTATGCGTCCTTGGGGAAATTATGTATTGCAGGTGAAATAGCCGACGGTAGGAATTGGGATTGAGTTGACGCGCTGTTAGCGGTTGAAATAAAGCGGACATTGGGGTTGGATTTGTGGGTTGGTTTTCCATGTAATATAGAGAAACCCCATAGGCGTTCTGGAGTTCCTAACGTAGAGCCAAGCGCGTGGATGTTAATCAAAGTCGAGGTTTCAACGTGTGTAGTTTGTCTACCCTTTTTACCCTGATTCGAGTGCGTAATTATTCAATTAGTCAGTGTGCATACGGTGTGTACTATAATCAAAAAGACTTGCAGAAGTGATCTAAAGTGTGAAACTTAATATACATATTTATCAAAAAAGGAAATCGCACACCATCGGTACGCAGAACATAACTAAAATAAATATTATAACATAAGAGTGCCATTGTAGTATCACCTTCGGTAATTGTAATTTTGAGTACATAAACGGTAAAGACAAAATAAATAACCGTGCGTTTTGTTTTTTGCAACTACCATCTGTGTATTTTGGAACTTTCTCTAGGTGAACTTTTTGCTGCGGTGTTCGGTGTGTGACCATTGGAGGCTTGTGAACAACTTTCGGGAGAAGACAGTGGTATTTTGCTCAACCTGCGTCCGTGCCAACGCCCCTAGCAAAACCTACCCACAACATAAACTTAGATATTTAACATTTCTCATTGTAAACTTAGAATCATCATCATCATCGGCACTACAACCGGGAACCGGTCTTGGCCTTATTTAGCAAGTCCTGAGGCTTGTTAAATTTTCCATAATGATTTATTTTTTCTGGGCAAGGTCATTAGTCTTGCGCCAGGGGCTCCCCGACGGGGAATCGAACCCCGGTCTCCCGGGTGACAGGCGGGTATACTAACCACTATACTATCGAGGAGCCCAAACTTAGAATGAATCTCTCTAATTTCGCACGGTGTTTCATTTGATCTTTAAACATCCGATCATCTCGCCAATATGAAGTATTTATTTTATTTTACATAACGATCCTCTTTGACGACGGCCCTTTGTTTATGGCGGCTCATTAAAATCAGGGCAGTTCATCTATGGATATAATCTAAACGTCCTTTAAGATACGTACACCAAAGCTGTTGCCAGTTAGTTAAATGGACAGCTAGTTCTCAGCGGGTTTTACACTTTCAACAGTGTAGTGAGTTATATAAAATGGGACTACCTGGCCAAGGACACCTGAACATAAGTAAACCTAAAAGAATCAATATATTGAGCAAGGATTTTCCTCTCGGATCGATGTGCCGTGATCTCTATTGTTTCTTTCCTTCTTGAGACGTTGTGGCATTACTAACAGATACACACACAGTACACAAGGAAACAGTGAAGAACAACACCAAAAAAAAAAGACGGATAAGCAAAACATCAGATCCGTATACCATGGAAATGAAATTGTAATTCCATGGAAGTTGGGTGTGCTTGAGAACAACAATCGAGTTCGTAAACGCGGCAGTGGTCTGATGTGTTGAACACTAATTCTATCTTTTAGTGATTCTAACCGTCATAGCGTCGGTTCAAATCGCATGTTCGTTACTATCGTCGCAAACTCTATAACGTCCCTTACCTATGATGGGAGAGACGCCTTTTGTGTACATGTTATTATTATTATTTACTGGCCTGTAGGAACCCGGAAGTTCATGACCTCATCGACTCGGCTCCGTCATTGTTCCTTGTCCTGCCGGTCTCTTCCCCGTTAGTTTACCGTCAAGAATTCTATGCACGGTCCTATCATCGCCCATTCGCGCTACGTGTCCGGCCCATCTTAATCTTCGCGACTTGATCACTCTCACTATTGTAGGTTTGCGGTATAACTCTTCCAATTCGTGGTTGCGGAGTTTCCTCCATTGTCCTGACTCCCCGTCATATTTACCGCCAAAGATGCTCCTCAAAACTTTATTCTCGAATACGCGGAATTTGTTCTCTTCCCGTTTTGTGAGAGCCCATGTTTCGCATCCGTATAGAGCAATCGGCATTATTATGGTTCTATAGGCACGGAGCTTTATATTACGTGATAGCAGTTTGGATTTTAATAGTTTACTGGCTGCATGCCAACTAGCGTTGCCGGAATGTAGTCTTTTGTTAATTTCTTTTGACGTTTCGTTTCTGGTCGTCAGTATCGTTCCCAGATATTTAAATTCTTTTACATTTTCAAATATCTTGCCCCTGACGTTTATATGTGTTCCCTGAGGTGCACCTGCTCTCGTCGTAATCATGTATTTCGTTTTATCTTCGTTTATTTCTAGGCCCACCTCTTCTGCTGCTTGCATGATGATTTCACAGTTTTTGCTTATAGTTTCGAGATTATCGCCCAGAAGGGCGATGTCATCCGCATACGCGAGCACTTGTGTGAGCCCTTTCAGGGATGATCCGGCCGTGTTGTCGTCTTGTACCTTTCTGATAACATACTCGAGGACAAGGTTAAAAAGGCATGGTGAGAGGCCATCCCCTTGTTTTAGTCCGTCCCGGATTTCAAATGGTTCTGAGAGGTGGTTTTCTATTCTAACTCGCCCTTTGTTTTCGTTCATGCAAATTTGAATGAGGGCGACATATTTTTTCGGGATCCCCAGCTCAACCACAATATGGTAGAGTCTTTGCCTTGCGACTGAGTCGTAGGCTTTTTTGAAGTCCACGAACAGTTCGTGAACCGTACGAAGACGAATCAATTTTGTGCAGGTCTTACCGCTAGTGGGGAAAATGGTCTGAAAAAAAAAAAAAAAAAAAAAAAACGGATTCAAAGCGACCTCCCTCTAAAGGATAGAAGTATCTTTCTGTATACAAATTTATTTGCCATTCTATAAGTATAAATTCCCTAACTGAATTTGAATCCCAAACTATTTTGTCAGCGAAAGCAATCCACGAAACTCTAAGAGCTCTATTACGGGCGTGTTCGTCTTTCATATCATCTCGCACACTGCATCGTTGAATAAACGCTGAGTTATATTTTTATGCAATAAATGGACATCCTCATAGTTCACATCCTCCATTTCTGTTTGAACAGATACATCAACTGAACGCTGAAGTTAAATAATAGGAGAATTTGCAAACACTGAAAATTCTAAACGTGCAATCTCCTAGTTAATTTCAAGTAAATGCATGGCGTACAATATGATAATCAGGGCCTTAGAACATCCAGACCCACCTGTTGGAATTACTGCTGTCCTTAATAAGTTCCTTTGTTTTTACAAACCAACTTAAACTATTCCACACTTATTTAATACATTATAACATAGTACATATGACTATACTCTGTACCTTAAACACTAGAAGGAGTATTCCTTACTATGCCGCAGTTGTTCTTCATAGATACGAATAAATCCGCTCCAAGACACTTATTCCATGAAAGCGAGAAGAAAGCCAAACATTTGCTTATGAAATCCGTTGAAATGCGGTTCCAGCTCAAGGAAGAAAAAGTAAAATATGTTTATCCCTGTGACATTAGGCCAGTTCAAAGGATAATTCATGACTCCCTGCGAAACAGTCTGTTAGCCTAAGGAAGGATCCTCTGCAGCCGTGGGAGTTTACTAAAGAAAGAAACACAAATTCCTTACGCGTAATCTTTTCACCAATATCTACTAAGGCGAAAGAAGAAATCATTTGAATATTTTCTGAGATAGATGCGGCGGAGGGTCTTGTTCCTCTTCACCACTGCAGTGCATTACTTAGGAAACTTCGTTATATTGCACTAGCACTGGCCCTTTATCACCAACACAACAGATGAATGCGAGTAAGTTTTCTCATGCAAACATTTCAACGCCACTTTAATCTGATTTCTTCAACTTTGCCAAGGACTTGCTTCGGTAGCTTACAGAAACAAAAACAAAATGATGACGACCGTAAATGGAGTCGTTGCTTTTGAGCTCCATTTACGACACCATCAAAGTTGAAGTTTATCTACTTTTTTTTTCAAAACTTATCAGTGGAAGCTTTGCGATTCAGTAAACTCTTGGTTGTTAGGTTTCACGGCTTCTCTGGTTACATGAATTCGCTTTTTTAACATCAAGGAAACCAAATAGGGTTACAAACCTGATATCTGCCACATATTTATTGACAATTGGATGTTTTAGAAAAAGTATAAGGGTTGGAAAGTGGAAACTTTTGAAAATATATAATTTTTTTACAAATTGGACATCTTCAACAATTTTTATTGGGGTTTCTACGATAAGTACATAAGAAAAATTTTCGAGCGTTTTCTAACGAACACCCATGAACAAGCTTTGAACAATAGCCCAATTACACGGTGACACAGATCCTGACATCATAGTCAGTAACTTTACAAAACATATACCCCCTATCTCATTTCAAATTCTGTACTGATCTATTAATTAACTGTCCAGACCAAAAAACAAATCGGTGACCTATGATTGCATTTGAGCGACCAGCGATCGTATATATTCATTACCATTTTGGAGTTGCTTTTTCAAATTGTGAAATGCACCCAACTGAATTTGAAACAATTATCAATATAATTTTAAATTATTTCATGTCAATCCAATTTTATTCTTTTCATTCCGTGTCATTTCGTTTGATTCCGTTTCATTTCAATACACCCCTTTTCATTTCATTTCATTCCATGACATTCTGTTCCACTCCATGCTTTCACAACCCACAAAGTTCCAGTTCATTCCATTACAGCCCACTTCACATCATTGTATTCCAAATCATTTTATTTCATTTCCTTTTTTGATAGAAACAGGGACACGAACGGGGTTTGGGATAACCTTAAACATGAATTCATACTCTCCAAATTCCAAAAAAGCGACTTTAACCTCAAAAGTGGACATCACTTTGGGAGTGATTGATGACGTTGACGACGATGTTTTAAACGATTTGATTGAAAAACGAGTCTCGATTTCGATGGAACAGGTTTTATAAAACTATGTACAAATAGTAAATAAATATAAATAATTTGTAAATAAATAAAGTAAAACTCTATAAAAATATTTAATTAATAAAAAATAAATAAACTTAATAAAAAAATAATGTAAATCTATATACAAATAGTTTAAAAAAGCATCTAAAAAGATATTTGTAAATACAGTAAATAAATTATGAAAAACTATATAAAAATAGTTGATAAATAGAACAAGCTGTAAATATATCAAATGAATAATGTAAAACTATACAAAAATATTTAATAGATTAAAAAAAAATCATTGTGATTATATATGTATATATATATATATATATATATATATATATATATATATATATATGTATATATATATATATATATATATATATATATATTATCACCATCATCATCATCGGCACTACAACCGGGAATCGGTCATGGCCTTATTTAGCAAGTGCTGAGGCTTGCTAAATTTTCCATAATGATTTGTTTTTTCCGGGCAAGGTCATTAGTCTTGCGCCAGAGCCACCCCGACGGGGAATCGAACCTCGGTCTTTTCCCACACATTTTTCTTCAACACATAAATGCATCCCAAAAAGTTTTCAAGGCAGACATTTCCTTTGTGTGCGTAAAGTGTAGGGTATTCATTTATAAATAGTCGCAATTCCCGGTGAAAATATACATAACATATGTACATTTTCCAAGCCCTTAAATCCGTAATACCAATATATCCTACCGGCTGAGCCAACTAAATGTAACACAACCGATATATTGGCATTAACATTTATTATTTTATTATTTAATAAAAAAATATTGTTTATTTTTTAGGCACCGGCAGTATCCTGCCGTCCGCACCAAATGTAATACCATCAAGGTATTACTTTTAATTATTCATCTGGCACCAGAAATAGGAATGCGGTTCGTGCCAAAGGGTGAGGATATTAGCGTTACAACCTCACCTTACTGTTATGGGGTGGTCCGCCTTTTCCGCTGGATCATTTGATTATATTTTAATTTGTTCGGATTAATTAATTATATTTTATTTAAATTAAGTTCTACACTGTTATTTAATTATTATTTATTTCCGAAAAACGGGCCCGCTTTTCCGTCCCGAGGCTGCACCCTGTTACTCTTAGGATAGACTGCTCTCTTAGTCCCTTTGCAACCACTCTTCATATACCCCAAAATCGGGTGTAGAACCGTATACGATACATTTCCTTTGGCCTGGACTTTGAACTAGAACGCATGACTTAAATTGACACCTAGTTTGCCACACATGCCGCCGATATGGCTTGTGGAGGTTTATATTAGTCGTGTGCCCGCACGGATCGGGGTCACTAATATCCCACCGTGTTCCGCCGAACACTGTTCATAAATAATCAAAGAAAAACCGGGATATTGTTTTGTATACATGTTTTTTTATTTTAAATTGCCTTTTTTTTGTTTTACAGCGATTAACGTTTTATTGAGCAGCACCAGAGGAAACACTCTTCCACAATGAAGTTTCGAATTTAATTTACTTCTAAATTTTGACAATCAAACACTTAATGAAATTTATAAATGGTTTATGGTGAAAAATAAAACACACACGACTGCGCTTGACATTACTCGATCTTCGATGCACACTCCACGCAGTGTAAGACTCGACTTCTTCCACTGAATGACTAACCTCGACTCGTTATTCGTGCGCACTTCTGTGCGCACTCCACTTAGGTTAACACTTGACTGACTGACTCGTGCAGAGTCGATTCTCGGCTAGGGGTGAGTTTTGTTCTTATAGAGAAAGCGAAGTTTCTCTTTGGGTGACCATGGTGAGAGGATCTCTCTGAGTAGGTACCCGCGAGGGTACGGTTGATCCCGCGGAGGTTACACTGTTTACCCATGCAGTGAGGTCATGGGTAAACGAAACCGGGAAAAGTGAGATGGAACAAAGGGCATCGTTTGGTGATGTGCATGCAGCCGTGTAAATAGGCTCCATGCCATTAGGAAAACTGCTGCTAAGCGCAATTTAGATACACAATGGTGATTGTGCACGGTATCTATGCCAGCGGGAAGGATCGAATTCTTTTGTGTGCATATTTACATGCTGGTGAATTCGGTTTTTGGCGGCTAGACGTGCGATGCGAAAACTGCTCTTGTCGGTTGGACAAAAAGCTGCCGTGAATGTGGATAAGCCGGGAAAATCGACTGCGCATGTGTGTGGCAGGATAAGCTGGCTGACAGGGGCGCCGATAAGGTTTCCTGATTTATGACGCTTACTTTGTATGTTAACCGAATTGCTTTCAGGAAAATTGGTGTGATGCATTAATGCATGAAACAATGCCCTTGGGGAGGAAATGTTTGCAGGCGACTGCGGGTTGGTGACGGGACTTGGGGGTGGAATTGTGGGTGGTTCTTCTTGTATTTTGAAAGAACCCTCACAGGCTCAACTATCATTTATACTTAACTGGCACTCGCCCGGCACATTCGGTTAATCGTTTGCTTGAACGATTTTCCTTGATCGGGTCATTCGTATCACTCATACGCCAGTCGCGTTCGGCAAATCGATATATGATAGATTGCATTTGCTCTAGGTAGTGGGCCGACGTCAAGAACGACCGACAGCATCGGCTCTGGGTTTGCTTTATTGCTTTTTTGTTACGGTAACGGTGCCGGTGTCACATGCCCAGTGTGGGTCCCAGCGGCGGACGTAAAATCGCCTCTAATGCAATCCGATATTATGTGGCGCGTGGCTACAGTCGCCAGCTAATCGTCCGACAAGGCGAGCGCGTAGCATGAGTATTCATGGTAGGATGAGCGTGGAGCTCTAGGTACGGATGCAAGCAATGGGATATTCGAATAAATATCGCAACGCATGCGGTATGAATATGAATTGCCAGTGGGAAGAGGCGTTAATTAGTTAATGAGTGGGAAGAAGCGGTAATTGCTTGAGCATTGCTTCATGTGCAATATTAGTTATGGCGTTGGCTCATCAATGAGTGCGGAGTGTTATGTAGCGTCTGCCGCAAGGCTAATAACCTTGCCCGTAAAAATAAATTATTATGGAAAATTTAAAAAGCTTCGACACTTGCTACATAAGGCCAAGATTGGATCCCGGTTGTTATGTAGCGAGATGCAACAAATCCTCTTTTCACGCAAAACATTATGGTTCTATAGCGTTTGAAATAATAGTGAAGAAGATCGTGTGATTCGAAATGACGCTATGACAGCTCGAATCACGAAAAAAATTTTACCTAAGCGTTACACATCAGGCTACTGACCGTGTTTAGAATTTGATTGATTTTTTTTTTATTACACTTCTCTCGGGAGAGGCTAACCTATAGCGCCGGCATGGCGCCCCGAGCTGCCAACAAATAACTGTTCACTGAGAATTGTGTGGAATTGTAATGACGCACACGGTTCTTCACCAAAGTTCACACAAACCGTACACAACAGGAGTAAAATAAAACACAGGAGCTTTGTTTTTATTATTTAACCTTCCTTTATGTAAGTATTTAAGTCTTGCACTTAAGTCTAATACAACTTATAGTTTTAAGGCACGAGTCAATTGGCGTCAGTTTTACGAACACTTCCAAGTTAATGGGATTCACATCAATTAATCATTATCCCGAATTCTCGTTTACAGCACGGTGACAATCCTGGTTTATTATTATAACGGGATCTAAGTTAGCGGGATACAATTTGTTTAAGGAAACTATATTAAATCATATTTCTTTTACAGTAGTGAAACACGGTATGGCAAAAAGACGCACACGAAAAGAAATGACTTAGTAAAAAAAAAAGGAACTCTTGGACGAACTCTCGATGACTCTCCGCGGGGATTCGTGTACGTAGGTGCACTCCCTTTAAAGAATAAAATCTGACACCCCGATGCAATCCACATTGCATCAGATGCAGCGGTGGTGGATCACACCGAGGTGGGAGGAGCGAATCGGATCTACTTGGCGACGGTCAATGGGCGATCGAAACCGAGTTAAATGAGAGGATTTCCGTACGACCGTACGGTCAAGTGTAATATCCTTTCGCTCGTAATACCAACAACGAACGATCCTGCACTTGTTCAAACAAGGAACAAGCATAAGGGCTGCAGGCATCGTTGTTGTAAATTATCGCAATGGTCGCCTGAGAGCGAAATAGGTTTCTGTGTCCTAAGTATACAGAAACGCTATTTCTAGGGACGTACATTAGATGCATTTTGTTTGGTTTAGCCGTATTGTTCTGGTGCATGATGTGGGATAGATATTTTGTTGACATTAAGTCAACAGAAACCTCGCCGACGATGGCAAAGGACCAGGCTGGACGGCTGAATGTTTAGTTTGGGCAAGCATCGGAGGGCATGGCCGTTACTATAATTATTTATCTTAGGAAACGATACTTGAGACATGACCAGGGTATGATTGTTTAAGTAGCAAGTTCATATCTAGTTCTGTGTTAGTCCACCGGTGCTATCGGCAAGGATACTGATTGAGTGAACTACTGTGGGGGTGGTAGTTGTATGCCAAGACACGGGCACGGTTTCACCTAACTCCCCGACGTGAAGTTCCACGGCAAGAATCGTTCACCAGAGAAGAATGAAGAATAAAAACGCACTGATCAGCTTGGTTGTTTGTGACGATTTTATTTTTTTATTGTTTATGTCAGCACATACCGACAGCGCACATTTGATGTTAAATGGTTTCGATTTACAGAATTTGTTCTTTAAGCACAGTTGGTTCTACTCTTAATATAGACGGGCACATAACTTTTAATAGTGTTTTCGAAACACGTACAAAATTACATATGGCACTCAGTTGGTAAGGAAATTCAACGCCCGCATTCACTTTACTCCGTCCTCGATTGTACTCCGCGGGAGATGAGATTTGGCTCTCTTATTTTTACATTCAAGATCCGAACAGCACAATGGTCGAGACTCGACTCCTCCGGTGATGAAGGGAAAGACTCGCGCCGCGTAGGTTGACAAAACTGGACTCGGGGTAATGAAGGGGCGATGTGTGCTCGGTGGAGGCTGGATAATGCCTAACTACTGGAATGGGAAAAATGTCTATTCGTCGCGTCCGGTGATTAGGTCATAGCAGGAATAAAGTTGCCGCCACTATGCTCGCATAAGAACTCAGTTCCAGCAAATTCTGGACGTACCGGCTGGGTTGGATTCATTGGTTGTATATTCCGGGGAATTGAAAATGCTTGGGTGCGAGCAGGGAATATCGTTTGGATAAAATGTTAACCGAAGTAATTTCGGGGAAATGTATGCGGCTTGGTGTAGTTGGTGACGATAGTTAATTGTCCGTTATTGTTTTGAATATGCGTTTCGTTACAGCATACGAATTTCGGGGAAATTAGGATAGGTTGGTCGCAAAGAGAAAATATAACTTAAGTAGAAAGTTGACCGAAGCAATTTCGGGCAAATGAATGCGGGGATGATTAGAATATATTCTGTTGAATTATATTCTGTTGAAGGTTTTGGAATGTAGTTATTGCGGAGTTAGGAATGTATGGGATTGCGGATTGGGTTTTTGCATGTTTGCAGGTTAGGGTTGTGGGTTGGTTCTGCGTGTGATGTAGAGAACCCCCACACTACCATCGAGGAATCCTTTGCACGAACATAGAATAAAACACGGTGTACACTGGGAACTACTAAGGTCCACGTTCTCTTTATTAATCTGAATCATAAACGCTAATGAGGTGCCTTTATTAATTTGGTTCACACATAAAAATTAGTCCATTTCCGTTATCAGGATTACAATATGGATTGATTCGTTTTCATTAGCAGGATCACGAATATTAATTAGTTCCTTATTACACTCATAACACATCGACGCACAGCAACTCAACAAAAAAGGGGAAAAGATATTACCCAATATCCGACCGTCTACAAACTCCGCTCGCGACGCTAGACATGCACGTGTGCACCTTGAAAAATTAGATTCGACTCCATTGGACCGTACTCTATTAAGGATGGTATCTGACTCTCAAAGAAGAAGTGTGAACCCCGTAAAGGTTATTATGAGACTCTGGGAGAAATCGTCCTCAACATTTCTTGTAGTATCAGATACCTCTGGTGTACCAGGGAAATTCCAATACACATCTGGTAAATAGAGACTGGCAGAAAATGTAGTCATGTATCATGATGTTGATATAATATCAACAGAATCCCAATGCTGCCTGAGAGCATGTATCTTTTCGACTACATTATTTGTGTAGGAAATTGCCGCCTGGACGAAAATGTTTTCTTTTGTCTACATTGGATAGACAGAAGTGTTTCGGGTAGCATAAAGGAACAATGCTGGCAACGGCAATTGGTTCTTCTGTGATGTAAAATTCACAGAAGATCGCTCGCCATAGCAACTAGAAAAAAAGGTTTATTGGTCTTTGGGATATTGGTCTTTTTATTATCCCGCTCATTATGTCCTATTGCAGGGCTATTATAAATCTGGCTTGCAGATGTGCAAGCCGGCAAATAGCCCGGCATGTATTTTTGGACGCTAATGGGCATGGAGACGGTGTTTGTATACCCTTTGCTCTGCTCAGACTGTAACATCCCATCTGGTCGATGGGCCTGCAGATAAAAGGTAAGTATGCCATTGCCGCGTGTAGAGGAAAAGCTCCTCGGCTATGTTGGGATATTTATGACGGTTATCCAAGGGGATACCCGAATTTATTTCAGCTATTTTAGGACAGTAATTAATGCTATGGCAAGGTTGTGTGATCTTGCCAGGGATTCGACTTAAGGGTAGATATGGGGTTTATAGGATTTTTGTGGGGTTAAAAATGATGCGAGGTTCTTCGGGCCCTGAAAAGCCCCACAATCCTACGATCGGTTGGTAGCTGATAATGGGAATTGATTGCAGCTATTGCTAACCTAAGGATATGGGGGCAATATTTAATTACCAAATGGTAGGGAAACTATCGGCTGCAGCTGTGTCAACAAGTACGCTGGTCGCGGTGTCTTCCGGACCAACGGATTGTTGTTTGAACGATCCACCGATGGTCCAGCATATAAGGCGAGGATGAACATGTCATGCACGTGTGTGAGAAAGTGCTTCTCAGGAATGCGCATTGACATGTTCGGGAATTAATGTCGATTACATGAAGAGGTAACCGAATTAGATTTCAGAAACATGATGCGTTGGATGCAAGCATGTCCCGGGGTAAAAGTTTGCTGCCACGGCAAGGGGGTAATCTTGCCGTGGGCTTATGTTTGCAGGGGGGAGGTGATGCAGGGTAGCTTACGCTGCTCATTTGCAGGTAAGTATAATGACTTGCCTAGTAAGTGGAAGACGGTTAATTAAAAGGGATTGGGTGGTTCTTTGGGAATGCCTTAAAGAACCCCCACAAACCCACTGAGAGTTATGCACATTGAAATAACACGCAATAACGATTTCAGTGTGCGGATATAGGGTCAATATCCTATCGATAGAATCAGATAGAGCGTTAAATTCGTTGAAGGATAGGATCAAAGAACAAAGACAAATAAGTAATTGATATTGTTCATGGTTCCTTGATCATCGACTTTTTAACTGTATCATTAAACTTTATAACAGTTTGCGAATCTAGTATATTATCCATCTCATTTACGAATACATGGCCTTTACATCAAGTGTTTTCTTTGGAATGAGTCGTTGGTGGCAGTAAGGAAAAGGAAAAATTCAAATCATTTACATTATCACTTTATTCGTCTTCATCATTTCAGTCATTTATATCACTAGAATCTTTAACGTTGCTTCCATTGCTAAATTGCAGCAGTTTCTTACTTATAATTAACAGTCAAATATTTTTTTCTATGTATATTTTTTACATCATAATTGCATTTAACATAACACTGTTTTATAAACGTTTACGATTTTCACCCTTGTCTTTGCTTAGTGATATCGATCTTCTGTTTGGTATGGTTATTTTTTGAGGAAATGGGGTTTGTCATATTTTATATAGCCCCTTTCTCGAGCCCTTACTTTCAGTTACAGGGAACCAAATATTGTTGGCACGCCCTCCTTCCTTCCGAACATTTCTACCCCTTTCATTTATTCCTATCCGCCCTCTAACCTATGATACCATAAATGTATGAATAATCCCGCACATGTTATTACCAAAAGGAAAGAAAATAAAAACCAAAAACAATCGGAGAGAATGCGGTGCATATGGATGTCTTTTGGAATCTTATATAGAGCGCATTAAAAAGGTAATTTTTATATCTACTCCAAGCACGAAATATGAGATTAGTTAAAAGCAAATACTCATACTTCTTCGGGCATGCGAATATTCTATAATAATACATGCGGGTATTCAAAAACCAAAGTACGAACTTACGTCTTCCACGTGGCTCGGTCTCACAACTAAAGGTAGTATATCCGCGTGCACCCGGATGTACTTTGCCAAATTATAAAACTCACTCGCAAACGACTAAGCTATTAGGGCTATTTGGGAACATGTTTCCGATGAGATTCTGGATAGCAACTACCAACGGGATCGGTGCACAGGGTCTTTCGAAGTTTTTCGTTTAATTACTGTAACTTTACAATTGATATTCATTTACTTGTATGAACACTTACTTGTTCTAAACCGGTTGTGTGCTTCTCCCGGATATTTTAAATGGTTCTCTTGGCTTTGCATCCGGTTGTATCCCACAAAATCTTACGTATTACATGGGGAGGTAGGACAGCAAATAGATTCTGTTGATTGTCAGTTCGGATTATTATTTTAATTTTGCCCGTCAAGAGTTTTTCCAAAAATTTTACGAACGAACCTGATAATAATTTAGAGGTTGCAACAAGTTTTTTTTTCTTGTGGTGATTCAAACAAAAAAAAATTAACAAGTAAAATGTGCATCTGACAGGTGAGATCTCGATGCAGGAGTCCAGGGACTCCCTTGGGTACAAGGTGATAAAATGATTCCAAACTTGAACTAGACGATTTCAAAGAACAAGTTAACAAGCATACATGGCTGCACTTGTAATTCTCCAATTCCTAGTTGAGCTAGAAGTCCAGTGTTCTATGGGTTTCCACATAAGGATCCTTGGCGATGTTTTTTCTTTTGTGCCACGTTTTGGGCGAACAAATGGAATGGATTACTCATGTTGGCTGGCTTGTTGGGCAGCATAGCCTTGGTAGTCATAGTTATCGTACTAGTCGTCATCGTTGCTGTTGCCGTTGTTGACGGGATTGTTGTACCCCACAGATGCATACACACGTTCACTTGAGATGCAAATACAATCTCAATCTTTTTGGATTCGGCTTTGTCTCTTGTGCAAGGGCGGATTCTTCCCGCACGATGGCATCGTTGCTCACCTTTTATTCTTGAACTTTGGCCTTTCGGATGGGACCTGGTATTAGGATGCCATACTGTGTGTGTTTTAACTTTTAATGTTTCCAGGTCAATGGGTTTTTCAAAGTCTCATGTTGTATCTTTTAACTGAACTTGTGCCACAGACTTGTAGTATCTTTGGCTGAATACTGCTGTGTATACGAGTTCCACTGTCAAGAGGAGAATGTGTGCACATGCATCGAAGGACTTTTTTATTTTATGCTCCGAGGACAGTGTGGGAGTATGGAAATTCACCGGGTTCGTGCTCAGAAATGGTTGATTAATTATTTAAGGTCGAAGTTGTGTTGTTATGTTGTACGGACTGTAGTCGATTTTGTACTCGGAGTGCATATCTGATGGTTAGGTTGTAAAAGTTTCTCTTTTAAATACAGGAATTGGTATGTCCTTTAAATATTTTAAGCGGATTTTTTGTTTTTCCTATTCGTTCTCCCTCTCGTTGGGTTAGATATCAACATATAAGTAGGAGATTTGTGAAGGCTGAGCAGATGCCAAATTCATGAACATTTTATAGAAGACACATCTGGTGCCTTGGAATTTATTTGCAGAAATGTGATATATTGAACTTATACAATTTGATCACTTGTTTTTAAAAAATACAACGAAGGTCACAAGTCAAAAGGATGTGCTGTCTATGGTGGAAGGATAAGATCGCATTTTAAAAGTAAACATCAAACGGAATCACAAAAAAATTCTGGAAACAGAAAAACCTTCGAAGTTTTACATATATTACAAATTTGATCACTAAACCACATTCCTCGGGTGATTGGGGAGTAGTTAAGAGATAATGCCTACTAATAATAGATGTTTTATAATTCAGGAGAGTATCTGTTAAAATTTAGTACAGCTACTGAATTTTCTGTATGGGTTTTTTTACACCCACTTATCTTATTACTGCCCTAGGGCTAGCACAAATATTAGAAAATGATATCCCAATGGAGTTGCACTTCTGACACTGACTCCTGATTCGGGTGTGCTTTCTTATCGGGTAAGGGTAGTGTTATGTCGTTTTTGTTGCAGTAAAAAAAAAAAAAAGTTAGGCAACATGTATCGGGCCTTCTGTAATAGACTTAATATCCATTGCGAATAAAATAAGTGGGACTGTGGGGGTGGAAGTATGGTGTGCCTGCGTGCGGCACGGGTTCACTCCCATCCCCATCATTACTAAAAGTTCCGCCGAAAGAAAACTGAGTTCATCCGCAGGCCGTTCGCAAAGAAGAAAGAAAAATAAAACGCATTGGGATGTTGTATTAAATGATTCTTTTATTTATGGCCCTTGGTATTACTTAATGCAGTTGGTAAAACAAATCCAACGTTAAATGTACACTCGAACTTTGGATTCTAAACTATTACTATGAACTTTTTGTTTTTCTTTATGATTCGTTTTTTTCTTATTATATTATAAAAGAAGCGAATGGAATGGAGCAGATCCGTTCTTTACACACACTTTTCGTGATTGGATGCAATTTATTTTCTGTTGAGCAGATAGCACTGACAATTGGTTTGGATTAAGTTAATTTGTGGTTAGTCGGTTTGTTCGTCTCACGTTCGTTAATATATTTACTTTAATTCACAACATTTTGCACAAATAAAACGATTAAAAGCTTTATTCTGAAAGCAACCCGATTACGACTCTTA